>CM029372.1:22640976-22750976 GCA_017165825.1 Hepsetus odoe | reverse complement strand
TGTAAAACAATTGGCTTCTCCTATTTTACTATAAAAAGATCTTTGGTGGTTGTATCCAGTGGGTTGAATTAATCTTTTATCAGACCGCAGCTCTTGATTCCATAATGGCATATAAGTGTTATGTTGCAACTAAGACATTGATCTTTGTATTGAAATCAGAGTTGAAGTTATCTTTTGATGACCATTCCAGGTATATGTTGCAACACTGCAGAATGGGCAGGTGCATCACTATTCCTGTGCCAGATAAAATGTATGTACGTTGGGAGTGTCCAGGTGTGGCTACAAAATTCCCCACCATACCATAACCCACTGCACAGCTAGTCCAGAATGCAGCAGCCAGAGACCACAAAAATCTGAGCACATCAGGTTAATATGGTCAAGACTTTACTCACTTCCAGTTCTGTATTAACCAAAACAAATCTGCTATTGACAAGGGTGTCTGCAGTAGTTCCTTAACAGTAATGTGCCAGTTCTGATTTGCATACTGGCCCACAAGTTGTTTTTTCGAGATTCAGTTAAAATTTTTTATGAGTCTTCACATAAAACTTTCTTCATAACTTCCCGTTCTTAATTTTATACAGTGAACATCTCAAGCTGAAGTTGTTTAAATATCTTTTGTCTCTTCTTGATGTGTAATGTGAATTACGTTTAGCTTTAGATGATTATTCTGCTGATTAGAGCCCATGCCTGTTGAGTCTAAGCAGAACCCCTTGAGAGATGTGTCATATAATTTATTATGTTTTATTAATACCTGTAATAAACTTTGATAATGCAGATTTAAGCTTTGAGAACATTTCTGTTGGTAAATTATTTTTAAAAGTCTTCTTCTTCTTCTTTTTCTTTCAGCTGCTCCCGTTTAGGGGTCGCCACAGTGGATCAACTGTCTCCATTTCTTCCGGTCCTCTGCATCTTCCTGCTTCAAACCGACCATCTGCATGTCCTCTCTCACCATGTCCATAAACCTCCTCTTTGGTCTTCCTCTTCTCCTCTTTCCTGGCAGCTCCATCTTCAACATCCTCCTTCCAATATAATCGTCGTCTCTCCTCTGGACATGTCCAAACCAATGCAACCTTGCTTCTCTAACCTTGTCTCCAAAATGTCTAACCTGAGCTGTCCCTCTAATATACTAATTTCTAATCCTGTCCATCCTCGTCACACCCAAAAAAATCTCAGCATCTTTAACTCTGACACCTCCAGCTCTGCCTCCTGTCTTTTTGTCAGTGCCACCGTCTCCAATCCAGCCACTCTTCTCCACCTATTCCAACCAGCCTTCACTCTCTTCTTCACCTCTCTCCCACACTCGCCGTTACTCTGAACTGTTGATCCTAAGTATTTAAACTCCTCCACCTTTGTCATCGCTACTCCCTGCATCCTAACCACTCCACTTTCCTCCCTTTTATTCATACTCATGTATTCTGTCTTTGCCCTACTCATTTTCATTCCTCTCCTCTCTAGAGCAAATCTCCATCTCTCCAGGTTCTCCTCAAGCTGCTCCCGACTCTCACTGCAGATCACAATATCATCAGCAAACATCTGATAGAGTCAAACACTCTCATTATTGCTGTAGACAGAGTAAGGACACAAGTCACCATGTACAGTTTTATTTGTGCAAGGGAAGTCAACCCAGCACCAGTCTGAGACTGACTCCAAAGTTGACACTCCCTCTTTCCTTTTTATTGAGATGCAATCACACATGACTTTTTGACCTTTTGTAGTTTCACATCTCTATTCATAGCGAAAGACATAGCGACAGACATAAAGGAAAAACCCATGGTTGATTTCTTAGAACAACACAAAGGCAAGATCAGCATTTTCTTCTTTAGAAACATGGAAAAGCAAGAACAGCATCTTCTTTTCTACAATAACAAAGGTTAGGACACTTGAGAGATAAGAATTTAGAAGATATTTCAATTAGCCTATACAGTAGCCAATATCACCTAGTCAGACAATGAAACACTTGATTATACTTGTTTACATAGAGAATAAGTATGATAATATTTACAATATTCTATCATTTCCCTCCTGTTTATCATGCTTATTCTAAACTTATTTCAAGAAACCACATCTCCTTGCGGTTTTCTGTGGCTCCATCATCCTTTTTTTTTTAGACAGCATCTTCATCTTCTTCACCAGAAGGGTCTTCACCTAGTAACATCTCTTGATCAGACAGTACATTTATATGTTGGTTTAACATTCGAAAAATCATTTCCCCACAAGCATGGAATAATACAACTGGTAAAAAAACAAAATAGAATTAACACACAAAGAACAGGAGCACAAATCTTTAATATGATACTCAACCATCCTCCCTTAAACAACCATGCTAATGGACTCCAATCACCTTCAACATTATCAGCTCCCATAGCTTTACTAATACTTTTCAATTGAGCCATAGCTTCTTCCATATGTTCATCGTTTGACTCAAGGATATATGTACAGCAAGTTTAATTTATCATTACACATACGCCTCCTTTTTCATCTGTGATAAGATCTAGAACCATTCTATTTTGTAAAACCATTGCTCGTAAAGCCGTTAATTCTTTCTTTTGTTGTGCAAAAATTTTTATACTGGCATTCAAAAATAGGCTAAGACGGTAATCAGTGGTTTCGATTCGCAATGTCCGCTCCAGTTTGCAGGTAACTGTCCGTACACTTTTCGACCACAGCACCAATATATTTCATCTATCAAATATGTACCATTTGCCCCGGGAATAGTTTCTGGTGTCATTCCACTAATGTTATATGGATTCCCTGGAGTAGTCTTACTAGTCCAGGTGCAAGTGCTTGATCCATCTGATTTGTTCTTCTTATCACAGTAGAAAGGAACTATTACTACTTTACATAATTTGGGAGGGAGCCGTCCCATCTCTTCAGTTCCGTTTTGATAATAACAGATTGGGAATTGAGTTCCTACTGGAATGCTGGGGTATGTGGTCAATGGTTCATTATCTATTTTTATAGGGAGTTTGGCTAGTTGAGTACAGTCATGAGTTTAATTCATACTTAACTGCTTGTAAAATATTCTATATCTAAGCAACCACCTTTTTAGTTCCTCTACATCGTTACTGTCAGCTGGCGAACTTTCTTGACCTGTAACTTTTCCTGTACTTGCTAACTTGGCAATACAGTTAGACATCTCAAGTGATATTGGCTTAATAGTTACTTTAGGATGAGTGGAGGACACTGGCATATATGAACACACATAACATCCCGTAACATTGTTTGTTTTGGTTAAAAAGTTTGCATACTGATACCACATGTTCTGATGAAAACTATGGTCTCCAAACTCGGGCTTGTGGAGGGAACTATTATCCGTTATCCATCTTTTTGCTCTTATTGCTCCTGCAACATAGGTAACACAGAACACAACACACAGTACTAGACTCCTCATTTTGTTTTTTAGGTTGGACCTCAGGCACCACCTAAACAGGGGTTGCGGTATTACAATTTCTTCACTGGTTTGAGACGAGAGACTTCTAAACAGTCACACCCCTTTGTAGCCAGACTTCCCCTGCAACCCTGGATGTGGTTACTGCGGTTCAAGATTACCTGGGGTAATTTTTAACCTACCTGGGCTTTTTTACAATGGGATAAGTGTATCCACGTAGGTAACACATGCTGCACAAAAATTTTTTGAGTAAGAATTAAACCCATATGCAGTGTATTGTTTATTAACTAGTCCTACCATCCCTCCTGTTGAGACATGGCATGACCCATGGCTCAATATTGCAGCCCATTTATACATTGATTTGGGAAGGATGGGTTTACCATCTGGTCATTGATATATACCATTTACTAGCTTGGCCCTTTTTTTGGACCATAAGTCTTTTTCTTGTTGTGGGGCTTGCTTTTGCATGTCCTCAAGTACTGAAGAAGGTTCAGCAGTAGAGGTGCATACGTCTATCTTTGTAACTGCGGCTTGTTTAGCAGCCGCATCGGCATGAGCATTTCCTCTCGAAACCTCGTCTTGATTTTTGGTGTGCGCTTCAGGAAGTGATACTGCACTTCCTGGTTCACTCTCCAATCTTCTCTCTCTCATTTTCTTCATTCATCAGCCCCTCAAAGTACTCCTTCTATCTGCTCAGCACGCTCTGTTCACCTGTGAATATGTTTTCATTTCTATCTTTAATCACCCTGACCTGCTGCACAGCTTTCCCAGATCTGTCTCTCTGACTGGCCATTTGGTATAGGTCCTTTTCTCCCTCTTTACTGTCTAACCTCTCGTACAATTCACCAAACACCTTATCTTTGGCCTTTCGCCACTGCTTTCTTCACCCTGTGGTTCATCTTCTTGTACACCTGTCTATTTTCTTCATCTCTCTGACTGTCCCATGTCTTCTTTGCCTCCCTCTTCTTTTGAATACACTCCTGGACTTCTTGGTTCCACCACCAGGTCTCCTTATCCTGCTACTTCCTTCCAGATGTCACACCAAGTACATTTCTAGCCGTCTGCCTGATCACTTCTGCAGTAGTTTCCCAGCAATCTGGAAGGTCTTCAACACCTCCCAGTGCATGTGTTAACTCCTGCCTGAATTCCACCTTGCAGTCCTCCTCCTTCAGCTTCCACCACTTGATCCTTGGCTCTGTCCTCACTTTCCTCCTCTTCTTGACCTCCAAGGTCATCCCACAGACCACCATCCTATGCTGTTTAGCTACAGTCTCCCATGTCACTACTTTGCAGTCTCCAATCTCCTTCAGACGGACCCTCCTGCAAAGAATATAATACACCTGTGAGCATCTTCCTCCACTCTTATACATCCCCCTGTGCTCCTCCCTCTTCTTAAAATAAGTATTAACTACAGCCATTTCCATCCTTTTCACAAAATCCACAACCATCTGACCTTCAGCATTCCTCTCCTTGACACCATGCCTACCCATCACCTCCTCATCACCTCTGTTCCCTTCACCAACATGACCATTAAAATCTGCACCAATCACCACTCTCTCTCCTTTGGGTACACTCTCTATCACTTCATCTAACTCACTCCAGAATTCTTCTTTCTCTTCCATTTTACAACCAACTTGTGGAGCATAAGCACTAACAACATTCATTATCACACCTTCAACTTCCAGCTTCAAACTCATCACCCTACCCGACACTCTCCACATTCTCTTCCTTCAGGATAAGACCTACTCAATTCCTCCTTCTATTCACAACATGGTAGAACAGTTTAAACCTTCCTCCAATACACCTGGCCTTACTACCCTTCCATCTTGTCTCTTGCACACAAAAAATGTCAACCGTTCTTCTCTCCATCATACCAGCTAATTCTCTACCTTTACCAGTCATGCTGCCAACATTCAAAGTCCCTACCCTCACTTCCACTCTCCTCTCCTTCTTTCTCTCCTCCTCTCTCTGGACATGCCTTCCTCCTCCTCTTCTTCTTCTCCTTTGGCCAACAGTAGCCCAATTTCCTTCAGCACCCTGTAGGCTAACAGCACTGGTGGCGGTCGTTGTTAATCCAGGCCTTGACCGATTCTGTATGGAAGTCTGTTTTGTTGCCTGCATATTGATTTGGCAAACTTCTACACCGGATGCCCTTCCTGACGTAACCCTCCCCATTTATCCGGGCTTGGGACTGGCACGAAGAAATACACTGGTTTGTGCATCCCTAGTGGCTGGGTTATTTCTAAAATAGTAACCAATGTAAAGAAGCCAGATATTGTTAAATTATTGCAGGGCAAACACACATTTACATTTACAGCATTTAGCAGACGCTCTTATCCAGAGCGACTTCCATGTCCTAATTACAGGGACAGTCACCCTGGAGCAATTCAGGGTTAAGGGTCTTGCTCAGGGACCCAATGGTGGTAGTGCCAGAGGTGGGATTCGAACCTGGGACCTCTTGATTCAGAGGTCTGTAGGCAAGTACCCTACCACTAGACCACCACCACCCACACCCACACCCACACAGGCAAACACATTCACCCTCACTCACTACTAGGGCGCAATTTAGCATCTCCAATCCACCTGACATGTCTCTGGACAGTGGGGGGAAATCAGAGCACCAGAACAAACCCACAGGGAAAATATGCAAACTCCACACAGAAAGGACTCAGTCCACCCCACCTAGGAATCAAACCCAGGACCTTCTCGCTGTGACCTGACAGTGCTACCCACTGCACCACTGTGCCAACCTTAATACTCAAATATAATAAATTAAAGTACTTCATTATTGTATACGTCACTGTAGAAATGAAGTAGTACAATTACTCAAGTATTTCCTCTCCTGCTTGACAGGATCAGTGAAGTTATTACCCAAAGGCACTGGACAGGGTTAACCCTAACACTGAGTACACTTCCACTGCCCCACAGCCCAGGGCTAAGTGTTTCCCTTCTGCACTGGACATGGCTGGCCTTAGGCTTACCTGTAGCTTACCTGTAGCTGTTCTAGCATGTCCTATTCTATAATGCTTTTCTATAGGTATCATACAAGCTGTGTGAGTGCAGTTGAACACCTGTTCAGAGATCAGGACACCTTAAAGTAGCTTGTCACTCATTAGAAGGGCTGTCTGGATACTTTTGGACATGTTGTGCATGACTGCACATATTAATTAAATTCTGTTCATGAAATCATCTTTGATGGTTATGTTGCTAAGCAGCCGCCTCCAGTGATGGTTTAGGAATTGCTGGCTACAACATGCCATTCGAGGTTATGTTTACTGGTAAAATCATGATCTAAAACAACCTCTCATTGCTCAGGTAATGTTGTTTCAGTATATCATTCCATGTAACATCACTTTACACCTTAGTTCTACCACAATAATACACACACATGTAAACACACACATACACACAAGCGTGCACACACATACACACCTTCCAGCTAAAGAACAGAATGATTTATCTGCATTACAAACAGCCTCTGGAGCTTTGGCACCACAGAGTGCTTTTGTTCCAAATCAAACTTATTGGCTAATGCTAATGACTGTATTTTCAATCAGTGCACATCATAATTTAGATGCAGCTCAGGCTGACGCAGATCTAGAACAGAGAAGCAGAGGGAAACGGATGAATGAAGAAAGATAGAAAGAGGAGAGAGGGAGAGAGACAGAGAGACGTCTCTGGTGGTTCCAGATGCAGGAAGCCCCAAAGCTACGTATAAGTAGGCTGGCACAGTCTGCTAGCTGGACACTTTGTTTTTTATTGTCTCACTGAGCTGCTATGAGCAAAGAACACTCTGTGATTCTGTGTGCCGGCAATTAAATTGGTGTGTTTTTTCTTCTCCCTACAGATATAGCTTTAGCAGCTCATGAAACAATTAATGAATAAGTGGTTGGAAAAGTGCATTGAGCGTATTTGTGTGAGAACAATAGACAGCTGACATTAAGTAAAAGTGCGTATAAAATTTGAAGTCATTTGCAAATGTCTTACTTAAGGTGTGAGGGATTTGAGCTGCATTCAGAAAAGTTCCTACAGATTACTTTTGCACATTTATCACATGGTGATAGAAGGGAGGAAAGAAGGATTTAAAAGCAAGGGGAAGGTCCTGTGGTCAATTCCCGGGCAGGACAGCATGGGTCTTTTCTGTGTGGAGTTCTTGCTTGGGTTTTGTCTGGGTGCACTAATGTCCTCCCACAGTCCAAAGACAGGACTGGAGATGCTAAATTGCCCCCTAGGTTTCTGTTTGGGAGTATGTTTGTCTGTGTGTCTGTCCTGCGATGGACCTGCAACTTGCCCAGGGTGTGTTTTGACTTTGACTCCAATTTATTTTTTTTTACACTCAAATTTTTAATATTTCAAATACTAACAAATTGGCTAACTTCCCCTGAGAAAGGGAAAGCACCATACAGTACTGTGCAAAAGTCTTGAGATAGCCCTAATTTCTTGATATTTTACTTTCAAAGAAACAGACTTTCTTGTATGTTTTAAAGTACAAAGCAGACGCAAAGCACACATCTTATGACAGCAATGAAAACAGCAACAAATAATAATTAAATAAACTATACTGATGCTTAATAAAGAGTTTAATGGGTTACAAATCAATAGGCAGATTGCTTGCCAAGCTAAATACTTTAATGTGCAAGGAGATTTCACAGAAATCTTCTATATCAAACTGTTTCAATTCAAAAAGGGTCAATGACCAAAATATGGGCCCATATATTATATATTATTTATTATTATATTGGAATGAGTATATTAGAGGGACAGCTCAGGTTAGACATTTTGGAGATGAAACAAGATTGTGTTGGTTTGGACATGTCCAGAGGAGAGACAAGGATTATATTGGGAGGAGGATGTTGAAGGTGGAGCTGCCAGGAAAGAGGAAAAGAGGAAGACCAAAGAGGAGGTTTATGGACATGGTTAGAGTGGACATGCAGGTGATCGGTTTGAAGGAGGAAGATGCAGAGAACAGGAAGAAATGGAGACAGTTGACCCACTGTGGCGACCCCTAAATGGCAAAGAAGAAGACCATGATATGGGCCCTTTAGATTAGGTTTTTCACCACACTGTTAAGCCACATTAAGCATTTAAGAATGTCTCTAATGAGGAAAAAATATAATTCACCTCTGCTCTGCCATTATCAAATGTCCAGAAGCAACCACTGAGCCACAGCTTTGGGGTCAAGCTCATGTGACCTTCACACAGCAGCTCTGTAGCGCATGTCTAAAAGTGCAGAGTGCACTAGAAGTTGTGTGGAAAAGTGCCAAAAAGTTGGCCATGAGTGACACGGCTGAAGATATGAGCTTTGACGTGGGACAGATTGCACACCCCTGCAGTGAGGCCTCAGGGGTGTGAGGGGCACTAAAGATCGTCCTCTTGCTAAGCTGAGGTGGAGTGTGTATGTCTGTGTGTGTGTGCATATATATATATGTGTGTTTGTGTGTGTGTGTGTGTGCGTGCGTGTGTGCATGTGTGTGTATCTATGTGTTTGGTTCAGGGCTCACAGATGTGCATATCTGCCAACCCCATGGCAACGGAACTCCTGTCACTATGCAGCTGACTCCTCATAGCAACAGGCTTGGTGCAGGGCTGAATTTAATACTGGGATGACAAAGGTCATTAATTAATAAGTTAAAGACAGACGGGATGAGTTGAATTAACAATAAGCCCGCTAATATTCAGGACTTTGGTCTTGGCTTAATTATTCTCATGCTTTTATTTATTTATTTATTTATTTTGACTCCATTCTGCTTCCCAACTAACTAACTAACTAACTAACGCTCTCCAACTAACATTTCTATTGCACGCTGTGGTGTGTATATGTCCACGGCCTGCTCTGTCCAGCTAATAGAGTCCAGAGAGTCGATATCCGAAGGCGTTGGAAGGTGATATGATGCACAACCCTGCAGCCAAGGTCACTATATCAACCCCATGCTTTAATACGCTTATCAGCAGGCCTGCTGTCTGTGCGTGATTGAGTGTTATGTGTTTGGCTTAGTGACCCTCTCTGCATTAAAAGGTGTTGATGTGCATACAGCCCCTCATAAACAAACAGTACCTACACACAACACCCTATTATTCAACACAGTCATGGATGAGTATACTCAGGATGGAGAAAGTAGAGAACGAGGAAGAGAGGGAGTCTGTATCATGGAAATGTAGTCAAGACTAATTGATATAGCTCAACCGGCCAATTGAAAATATGGAGTGTGCAACAATCATAGAACTCTCTTTTTGGGACAGGGGCAGTTTTCTTAATATTTTTGTCATGTCCAGTGTCTGGGCAAGCTCGTGCTTTCATCAGATTATGTGAAACACCAATATATTTTTAAACGGCATTTAAAGCAACTGGACAGCTCAACATGATTGGAGGAGAATAACACTTCTGCTTAATTGGCATCAGATGTTTTTTTTTTTCCAGGTAGCATTGATGCCTTGTGAAGAATGGAGGGACAGCCATGAAACTGAGAGGAAAACCAATGTTCACGTGAACGTCTGGCTTTGGTGGGGACAGAACTCTCAATTTACCAATAATAGGGCCAATGCTTAGACAACATTGTCATTCAAGAGCCCCCAAAATGGCTGTTCAGTGTCAACATATTTAAAACCATATTTAACCAAAAATACACAGATGTCTCATCAACTAATACATTTTCTTACAGCTTCCATTATTTTTAGGAGATTGAATTTCAGTTTTTCAGTGAAATGAAAAAAATAAATAAAGGGGCAGCGGTGGCCAAGTGGTTAGGGAGTTGGCCCCAGGCTCAGAAGGTCATGGGTTCAATTCCTAGACCAGTAGGTTGCACAGAGGTACTGTCCC
Organism: Hepsetus odoe; assembly: GCA_017165825.1. Classification (NCBI taxonomy): domain Eukaryota; kingdom Metazoa; phylum Chordata; class Actinopteri; order Characiformes; family Hepsetidae; genus Hepsetus; species Hepsetus odoe. The sequence goes on along the minus strand of CM029372.1, from coordinate 22,740,771 downwards.
CATCACTGCTCCCTGGGCACTTTCAATAGCTGCCCCTTGCTGCATGGTGTATATGGGTAAAAAGCAGAGGTCTAATTTCGTTGCGTCTCTCTATCTACTGTGATGTGTTTCACAATGACATGAATAGTCACCTTCACTTCAAAATCTGCAAGGAAATTTTTTTTCCATGCTTCTTGAAGGCTAAACACCTTCGAAAATCATTCGGCTGCATTTGATCCAAATCATCCAATTACTAATTTACCCCTGTCCAGATCTCCTGCTTTTTGTCTCTTTCCATTTTCTCAGTAATGGCTTGCTGAACAGCTATATACCCCTTCAGCCTCACAATTTCGTATCATCTTCTCACAGATGGACCCAAACACCTGTAGCTTAATTTAGATCTAAAACAAGAGTGGAGCAGACATTCTCGGCTCTCTCATCCACTTCCTTTAGCAAGAAGAAAGGAAAAGAAAAAGAAAGACAACTAAAATGAAAATACAAGTTTGTGTCTGGACATCAATATGTTTTTTAATGGCTTCCTTGTTTATCTAAACCAAGGAAGATGCTTAAAAGACTTAAATTACTTAAATTGTGATTAGTCACCAAAACAATAGCTTGCTCTCTTAATTAAAAAATGTAATTAGGAGTGACAGAGCTGGAGAACTGTTTGAAAAAAAAATGTCTGAAGGACATGCTGGCATAAAATAAAATGCTCTGTGCTCCATGTAAAACCATAATCAATAGTTCTTGAATCAATAAAGCAAATAACTTGCTCTTAACGTTAAGATGATGCTATTTAACAAGTGTCCATTTCAAGATGGCCATATTAGTGTCCAGTTAGCATGTCTTATTACAGAAGGTGTCTTCCATTTAACAATGTTCAAACTCTAAATGATTCATTTTTTCAGTCATTGCATGGTCACTCCTAAAGGCAACATAGTGAATGAGCTAATGGTGAAAGTACTCCTAATACAGCACATTAAAATGTTTGCTACGTTTGCATTAGTGTGCTAGACCCAGCTGTTTCTTTAAAACTTCCTCAAGTGTTAGAGAAACAGAGTGAGATTACAAAGAGAAGCAGGGTAGGGATGGGGATGGAAGCTGAGATGAACCCAGGAGGCTAAGTGCCCTCCTTTCTTTTCTTCCTCTCTTAAAGTGCAAAGGCCTGTGTCGCCACCGCTCAGCTTAAAAGCATTTTAAATATCTCTCCTGCAAGAACGAAGGACTCACAACTCTGTTCTGAGCCAAGGGGTACATCATACTGTGCTGCCGCAGCAATACACTGAGCTGGGAGCGCCTACAGCAGCCCTGCAGTTTTGCAGTTAAATGTTCTTTAATGAAGTTCATTTGTTTTTTTTTCAGCCCCACCCAGTTTGTTAATCAGAGAAAGAAGAGCATATGCTACAGAACTGATCCATTAAAAGGTGCAGTCGGAGTCTTAGAGAAGAAACCACCTTTACAGTACAAACACATTTACTCTTGTAGACAGCTCATTTTAGATTCCCCCAGAGCGGAGAGCTACTGTCTTACTCAATCAGCAGCCCTTGAATCCACTGTGTAACCACAGTTATTACACAGCACAATCCTCATACTGGGCTCCCTCTTATGGTGTTCATTTGAGCGCAGTTGGATTTAAATGAACGTGTTAATCCAACACTGTAGGTGTTAATCCAAACACTGTAGGTGTAAATCCAACATTGAGGATTTTGCTGTGTAAATATGAAATTTCACCAGTGAGTTGCAAAGGGTACACAGCCTGCATTTAATGTTTTAAATGTAAAAAAAGAAGGGCTAGTGGAGACACTTCTTAGTGTATTTTATTTACTTCATGAATTCATATTATATAATGGCTTCAAGTGCTAAGAATATTCATAAAAATGTGATAATTATTATATTGTCCCTTAGAATAAACACAGCTATGTTTATTGCCATGTCTTAGAAACTGATCAATGTAAATGACTTCTGTTTTGATCAGATGTCCTGTATTGAATGTTGTCCTGTACTGAATGTTATTTAAAAAACAGTCACTCAGCTTCAACATGAATGGAAAGGGCTATGGTTAAATATGTGAACGTATGCAAAGGTTTTTATGATAAAGGCAGTGAATACAAAGCTGTTTTGCAGCTTTATTCTCATTAATAAACTGTATAGATTGGAGAGTGAGTAATAAAGTACATCATCTATACAATTAAACTTAACAACTGGGGAAATTCTATTCTCCAATATTCCATCCATTTAAATTATAAAAGGAGGTCGTGTTTATGTCCTGTGACAAGTTTAGGCATGCAGCTACAGGGACACCCTCCTTGTGTGACTGGTCCTTTAGTGAAATTCACTATATTGTTGATTCATATACATAAAAACTCACTGCCTTTGGAGGAATAAGCAAGTTTCATTTGAAAGTGAAAGTGACTATTCTTGTCATCGTGAAACACGGCACAACACACAGTGAACCACAACAAAATTACACCTCTGCATTTAACTCATACATGTGCAGCAGGGTGCAGCTACTTAAAACACCTGAGGAGCAGTGATGGGGATGGTACCTTGCTCAAGGGTACCTCAGGGCAACCTACTGGTAAGGGATTCGGACCCACACTCTTCCGATCCTGGGGCCAACGCCCTAAGAACCAGGCCACTGCCTAGTTGGTTTATGACACTTTTCACTGCTTTTGAGTTTGTATGTCTAAATATGTTAATTGTGAAATCATTAGCCTTGTAATAAGAGAATTTACCATGTCTGCAACTGTATAATATATGGAATGAGCTTCATCAGTGCAGTTGCCGCTTAATCAAGTGTTGATCTTATAACAAATGTATTTAGAGATATTATGAGAGCTTCTGGAATTGAAAAGGTTTTATTTTGTCGCTGAACAAAAACTATGACCCTATTACAACCCAGCTAAAATCTCTGCTTCACACTAAATCAGTGCTTCTAAACCCTGATCCTGCAGGAAGGACATTTAGAGTTTTCACCCGCGCATTTTAGCATTTTTGAATTTTAGACACACCTCATCCAACTAATCAACTGATTAACAAGCCATTCATGGGTTGAAATAGGTATGTAAGGGCAGAGAACACACTCAAATACACAGGAGAGGGCGCCCAAGTTTGAGAACTATTGTAGAAATGACTAATTTTACTAAACCACTGGTGTTTTACTGCAGAGGACAGTCTACAAAAACACACTGTTGTATATAACTTAATCCCAAGTGATGATATAAAACCCGCAATGCAGAATTTACAACTGTGTCCCACTAGAGTTTATTCGAACATTGCAGTTGTGCTTTTAACACTGGGGATTTACCTATAAAGGTAACAACTCAATTACAGCTATAAAGCATGTTTCTTCAGGCTACTGGCAGCTATGATGAGCCAACCAGCTGCCAGTTTCTTTTTTAAGCTTCACAGGATCGCTGCTTTGTTGTTCTAAAGTCTCAGCATGTACCTTTAATGAATCACACCTAATTACTTGTTCTATATGACCTGCATTCTTATTTGAAAGGGGAACTCTAGTTCCCAGTGTGTGTGCTTCTCTCTTGCTATTCAACTAATCATTAATGTGTTGACCTCCCTTGCAATCAGCCTGATCAAGCATGTCCTGCTTCACTGAATCACACACGGCCCTTTGCTGCAAGCAGCCCCTTTAGTTGGTGTTCACCATGTGTATACTTTATTCTTGAATAAAACATTTAAAGAGCGCCCAAAGGCTTTTTTTTAACAAATTAAAAATACATCTGTTAATGAATGGGGACCTTGAAGTGCAAATGGCAGCAGTGTGAATAGGAAGCGCTCCAATGTCAGGACGTTGATATGTTCAAAAGAAAGTGCTGCTGCCTTCTTAAACTGTATAAATCATAGTGCAGAAAATGAAAAAGGACTTTTTTTTACCTAAAGCTCACCAATCAAAACATCACCATTTCTGCATTGCCCTATATACCAACCTACGCACCCTACCTCACATTTTGCTTCCTCCGCATGAGCATGACATTAGATTGACCGTTTTTACAAATGAAAAAAAAAAAAAGTTCTGGCCATCTCTTTGTTTGTCCTGCTTCAATAATAAGCAGTTAAACCAGCACAAAAACTGTATAAAGTTGTATAAAGTTGAGGGTCACCAAGTGTGCAGCTAAGAGCCACTACAATGTGAAAAAATGAAAGTGACTATCTGTCATAGTGAAGACACCACATCACAGCACACAGTGAAGCAAAACAAAACATTTCCCTGCATTTAACCCATCACGGCAAAGTGAGGCAGTGTGCAGCATTCAAGCATCCAAGGAGCCGTGATGGGGGACAGGACGTTGCTCAAGGGTACCTCAGGATAAAGTACCGGTATCAAACCCAAGACCTTCTGATCATAAGGTCTAGTTCCTAACCAGATTGTCACCACTGCACCAAGAAAGTGAGGAGCTGTAGACTGAGATGTGAGGTTTTTTTCAGTCAAATGACACATTTGTTTGATTTTAAGTGGATATTTGTATGCAAATTAATGCTCTACAGGTAGCGGGAGTTAATCTAAACATGTGTCTGATTTGCACAATTTATATTCTATTGGCGACTTTGACTTAACATCTATTCATTATCTGAACCGCTTATCTAAACTACGGTCAGGGGAACTCCTGGAGCCAACTGCAGTGATTTTAGAGCTAAAGGCAGAGAGACAAAGTATTTAAGGTTAAATTTTAATTTAGGTTAGCTTTTATAAGACTACACGACACCCACATAAGTTTTATATGACAGATGACATAAACTGACATTAACATTCCTAAGGATTTATTCAACAAGAGTCATTTGTCTAGATGACTACTTAGGAATAAGCCTACTTGTTGGAATAAGCCTTTACAAATTTTTGTGTAGTTTTCTGTCAGTTAAACAGAATGACAGACTGTCTGTCTGTCATTAAAAACTAAAGTAGAAGTCATGTAGGCTTATAAATGTTACTCTACTGTTAACTAATCTAAAATGTATTCTAAATGAATTTCACAATTACAGACTGTAGCCCATCTGTCAGTGCAGAGTCTGCCTCCCCCTACCCCATCCATCAATCCAAAGTGATCACCATAGGCCAGACATTTTCTGGATGATGGACCGTTCTCAGCACAGTGACTCTGACATTGTGGCTTGTTAGAGTGTGACACTGCTTGGCTGAAAGTGATCCAACACCCAAAAATATTCAGCCAAGAGTGGCTCTTTGATCACAAACTGACCAGCGATGAAGGACTAGTGGATGACTAACACAAAATCAACAGATGGGCTACAGTTTTCAACTGTAGGGAGGGGTCTAAGATTTAGTTTCTAGAAAGTCATGTTGATACCATGTCAGTGTCACTGCTGTGCTCTGAATGATGATTTACCAATAAAATATGTGCTCAGTGGTGGTTGCTTTCCATCAATGGACAGGGAGGAAAGGGCTGCTCTGGGCAGTTGTGTGTTCTCCCTCACCACAAGAGCTCATGATTAAATCCTTCTGAAGTTGAAGCAGATTGAGTTACAGGAGGAAAACTGCTGAGAGGCGGGTTTCGTTTTTTCCCCCTACTCTAAAACACCTATTCTAACCTCATTGCGTGCTTGTTAACGAGCTTACAACCTGAATCATTGCAGGAAAAGCAACAGCATGTGCAGTGCAGAGGGAACACAACAGCAGGATTGGGAAATCCCGGTAAACGTTATAGCCTTGGATTACAGCAGTAGGTTTTAAAAGCAAGTTATGCAAAGCTCAGCTGAACCACACAAGGCTTCTGCAGCTCCTTTCTCTCAGAACAAGGCCACAGGGAGGGAGATGACCATTAGATGACCCCTGTAGGTTAAATAAACAAAATCTAACCACTGTTTTCTCCCTCATTTACCCTGAATGAGACTAAACCAGAGTCACACAGCACAGTCACTGCACTCCACCTTGTGGGGGCTGAAAGAATGATCCCAAATCAGGCCTCATTTTATTTTTGGTATATGAAAATACGAAGGCATATTTTAGCCGGTTCACGTGCAATGTCAAGGTAAAACAATATTATGAAAATAATAGCGCATGTTATCCTGGCATTTCACAGGGAAATCATAATAGGCCTAATATAAAGTCATATTAAACATCTAATTTTCTTTAATCCTTCATTATCTATTGAGGAGCACTGTTTTATAATATGGGATTAATAAGCAGCGGTATGCAGAAATTTGAACACCTTTAGTGAAAGGACATTTTCTTTAAATTTCTCAAACAGAGAACAAATTTTTTTTTGCACAAAACATTATTTTCTGAGAATAATACCTTAGGAAACAAATATAAAACAAGCCACGAGTAAAAGTTCAGATTTATATTTTGCAGGATAATATTACAAAAAACATTTTATTTAATATTTTGTTACAATATATGCACATATATTTCCAATATATGTCATATGTCAACAATAAATGTCATAATTTAGCAAAGACCCAAAATACATAATTCACAAAACATAGTTTTTCCCAGGACATTAAAATGGCAGATGTACAAATGACAAAATTAAACTTGCATAAAGCAGACAAACATAATTATTGCACTATATGTTAAATTGATAAATTCAGAACTTTTTTTTTATTTTTGCAATTTAGGCTTTTCCCCTGGGGTCAGTCAGTCCACTTGTGACATTTATTAAAAATTGTATAATATTTTTGAAATTATAATCTTATAAATCCTCTTTAAATGAACTTGTTGAGCCTCTTTCTATCCAGGACGTTTTTGATACTGCGCCTTTAAAACTTTAAGTACCTTGCACTGATTGGAGAGCTGTGCATCATTAAAAAAGCAGGTGGAACTAATACTCCGCAGTTCATGGGAGCAATTTTGCAAACAGGTTTTGGAAAATATTGTTGGGTGCGCAGATCAAAAATATGGAGGTGACCAATTCTACCAGCACATATTGGGAAATACTTGGGGAGGGGAGATGGGGGCATTGCCATCCTATAATATTTTGGGTGGCGTCAACTCAAAAGAAATATACAAACAAATATAAATTGATGGCAACATGCTCTGGATGTGCACCTCCTGCCCTGCTGGGAGAGCGTCCTTGGAGGGGGTGGACTGGAAGGTGGATTTTTTTTTTTTAAGTACTTAAAAAAATCGTGGAGTTTACAGTCTTCTAAAAACTAATCACCCGTAATTGGATACTGGCACCTACAATCCGACGGAGGCCACGCCCACTCGGGCAGCCGAGGCGCGTCAGTGCTGGAGGACCACTTTAATGAGCAGGTTGGAGAATGGAGCGAGAGATGGACACAGGGCTGTTACAGGTGAACACTCAGACATGTTTTCAGGTTCATTGGGACAAACAGGTAGATTAAGAACTTCATCACGCAGTGCCCTCAGTAAAGCATTCTGTGCAAAAGTTTGTGCACTCCAAACGTGTGGAGCTCTGCTGTACGTCCAACCAGTCCACTTATTTTTATAAATAAAATATGTTGAAGGCTTTAAACTCCGCTTTTAGTTACTACTGAACCTTGAACCAATCCAGCCAAGGTCCTTAGCTGACTGCTTTTAGTTTTTGCTATTTTTTTAATGCCTCTCCCAGGTTCTGGACCCAGAGAAGCTGAGGGCTCTGGAGGAATGGAAGTTCAACTCGTCCATCACCTTAACGCAGGTCAACGGCCAGAGGAAATATGGTGGTCCTCCTCCGGGTAGGTGCTTCCCAGTGAGGGCTTTTCAATTACAACCAAAGCCATTAGGCCTCACTGAAGAGAAAGTGCTGTTTTGAAGGAGAATGGTGTGAGAGGCCTTTTTTTTTTTTTTTTTTTTTTTTTTTTTTTAAACTGGTTTGGCCTTGGTGTCAGGCTTTTTTTCCTCCTGCCTTTGGCACGTGCCTCTCATTTAGAGCAGAGCCCTTCCTTCAGCTGAGGTCAGGTGGTAACAGCAGCCCCCATTGGCTGAAACAGCAGTCATGTTTATTGGTGAAGCAAGCTGGGTTTTCAAACTCCTGGGCATGGCCTCAGATTGGTTGGAAAACGGATTTTTGTGCCCAATCCTGGGCGGCGTGCCCACAAAGTGTGATTTCAAGGCGTGTCCACAAAGTGGGATTTCAGTTTAGCCAGATAACTTGAGCCCAGTATCAAGTCTGTCCAATAAGAGAAGAACAGAGGGTAATTGAAATCGGACACCACTCAACTTTAGGCTTTCCAGCTAACTCCTAAATCCCACTTTGAGGGTGGGGTGGTCTAGTGGTAGGATATCACTTCTGACTAAGGTCACATCTTCAAATCCCACCTCCAGCCCCCCCATTGGGTGTCAGAACAAAACCCTTAACCCCAAGTTGCTCCAGGGGGGCTGTCTCTGTAGAAATTCAAGTCACTCTGAATTAGAGTGTCGGCTAAATGCCTTTTATAAAATACCTCCCTAGTATTGGAGAGTTGCTGTTGTGAGCAATGTAGTGTTTTCAGTCACACTTGATCCAGTTAATCAGCTCTTTAACCCTTAAATAGGATAGTCGTTGGCCATAACGCTGACATGTGATGGACACCAAGATCATGGTTGTGTAACAGACAGGTTGACTGGATAAAACTAGTACAGTGCCATTGAGCTGTAAAACGGGCGTCCATATTCCCCCTCCTGGTGGTTTACTTCATCATCTTGATGCCATATTACTGAACCTCAAACACACCTGATTCAGCCAGTCGATGTGGCAGATCAGTGTAGACTCTGCAATCTGTCCAAGCCCAGATTTGGTGACTACTGCTTTAAACCAGAAGTCCTTTTATTCATTCCCTGGTTCCAAGGTTCATTTTTTTTTTATCCTTACATTTATTTTCCCAGCATTAGAATGCTGTTCTGGCTCACTTGCGGTCACTTATCAGACTAGGAAGACATTAATGATGTTTGAGCGCAGATCAAGCTTCTCACCCTGAAGAGGTTGATAAATTGGCTGAGTTCTGCACAGTTTAATGTTCTCCCTGCTCCAGCACACTAGTTGCAGGCCATTAGCTAGACCTAATTATGAAGGTGGATCAGGTGAACAGGATGAGGGTGGCATTAAATTGTGCTTCACAGGGTAAAAGTGTTTCAGCTTCTAATAAATAACTATGTTGCAAGGAGATTTATTCAACATGAATATTTAAAACAAAACAAAGCAAATATTTAGATAACTGTACTCTGTTAATGTAAAGCTCATAAACCCTTCAGATAAGCTGCTTTTCTGTTCCACCTCATTGTGCAGGGTTTGAGAATATTGGTCTGAATCTGGCTCCCTACCCCCTATGTAGTGCACAATATACAGTCCCGATCAAAAGTTTAAGACCACTTGACAAATGGCAAAAAATCATGTTGCATGGTTAGATCTTAACAGGGTTCCGAGTAGAGCTTCAGCATGCTAGAAGAAGAAATGGGAGTGAGAACATTTCTTTAAGTGTTTTCAATAGATTGCATGCTCAAACAGGCTGTTTTACAGCTAATCAAAATCTTAGGACCACATGCCTTTAAAAGGCCAAATCTGTGCAAAAATGTGGATTCATTGCCATTTTCTGTCAGGTAGTCAAACTGTCATGACATTCTGATGGCAAAGGAAGAAAAAAACTTTTTGAACGTGGTCAGGTTGTTGAACTGCATAAGCAGGGTCTCTCGCTGCGCACCATTGCTGCTGAGGTGGGATGCAGTAAGACATCCATCTGAGGGTTATGGAACAAAAAAAGTCAAGTGGAAGACCCAAAAAAATTTCACCAGCACTGAGCCGGAGGATCCAATTGGCTGTCCGTCAAGACACTGGATGATCCTCGACCCAAATTAAGGACGTTACTGGTGCCGACTGCAGCCCCATAACCATCAGACAGCATCTGAGACTGAAGGGCTTCAAAAACAAAGTCTTTAAAGGCCTTGTCTCCATGAACGCCACAGAACTGACCGTTTGGAATTTGCAAGAGAGCACCAAACTTGGGACATTGAAAGGTGGAAGAAAGTTTTATTCTCTGATGAGGAAAAAATGTAACCTTGATGGTCCTGATTTCCAACGTTATTGGCATGACAAGCAGATCCCACCTGAGATGTTTTCTACGTGCCACAGTGGCGTCAAACGGCCACTGACTATGTCCGGATGTGGCAGAGAGCATCCCTCATGCCTGAGGGCCCTCGCCTGTGTGGTAACAACTGGGTTTTTCAACAGGACAACACTACAGTACACAATGCCTGCAGGACAAGGGACTTCTTCCAGGAGAATAACATCACACTTTTGGACCATCCTGCGGTTTCCCCTGCTCTAAATCCAACTGAACTTTTGGGGATGGATGGCAAGGGAAGTTTACAAAAATGGACAACAGTTCCAGACAATATATGCCCTTCGTGCGGCCGTCTTCACCACTTGGAGAAATGTTCCCACTCACCTCATGGAAATGCTTGCATCAAGCAAGCCACAACCAATTTTTGAAGTGATCAACAATAACGGTGGAGCTACTCATTACTGAGTTCATGTTTGGAACTTTGATTTCTGTTTTGGGGGGCTTGTGGGTTTTTTCTGGAGGTGTGGTCCTAAACTTTTTATTAGCTGTAAAACAGCCTTTTTCAGTTTAAGCTTTCTTTTTAAAAAATTGCATGCTTTAAGAAATTCTCACTCCCACTTCTTCTTGTAGCATGCTGAAGCTCTACTTGGAACCTTTAAGATCCAACCATGCTGCATATGGGTTTTTTTTGTTTTTTTTTTGCCATTTGTCAAATGGTCTTACTTTTGATCACTTACCTTTTTGAATTTGAAACTCATTGCCTTGTTGGCTATCCGTGTTAAATTTTGGCCTAAAAATCTAATGCTACTAAAATTCTTTGAATTTCTTCAGATCCACAATGAAATATCAAAATCAATATAAGACTCTGATTTATAGAGGAGTTTAAGTACAGGGGGTCCATGGGATATTCTCTGGTCTCTGTACCAGATAGAATATCACATTTTTAAAAATATCGGACACCTGTTTTCATGTACACAGTATTCACATTCTGATCATGCATTTTATAATTGGTTATATAACTGGACTCTAGGAAGGATCAAGATCATATCTACTTAAGCAAACAACTGAGCATTGATTTTTATCTTATGCTGTTGGATTCTAATTGCATCAGGGGTTTTTTTTTTTTTTTTTTTTTTTTTTTTTTTTTTTTTTTTAACCAAAAGATCAGCAAATGTTTAGAATGGCAAACTGACAAGTTTTGACTCCATAGATGTGTGTGTGTATCTGAAACCAAAGAGGGCTGTTACTAAAACGGGCTACTTATAATTTGCATCTGATCTGATTATTCCAGACAGCGTGTACTCTTCCCATTTTCAAAAATAAACACTGTATGAGATTATTGATTGGCTCCCATTTGCCTGCGCTCTACTGAAATTTAATTTCAGCTGGTGTGGTGCTGGGGCAGAGTAAGCAAACTTTGAGTTCAGTAGCATTGTCCTGTGGTTAATGCTTTACAAGGCATTTTGCAATCATGTGTTCTAGGCTTTTTTTTTTTTTTTTTTTTTTTTTAAGAGACAAGAGTGAATGAAACCTCCAGTTAAACGATGTGAAAGAACTCCAGTGGTTGTTTTAATAAGCATAGGCCAATAACTTATTTAATGTGAGATGTAGGAATGTTATTAAAAATATTGGGTGGAGAGTGAGTGAGGTAAGGCCTTGAGTGTAGCTAAACAGGCTATATTCCTTTTAAACCCAGATCCTGCCACAATGCATGTCTCTCTCCATTGAGATAAGGACATGTAGGTCCAAACACAGTCTTCCAGTAGAGTTGTACTTGAAATTAACAATCACTTCCAGTTGTAGTTCCAGTTCTTGGGGCAGTGGTGGCCTAGTGATTAAGTGGGACTAAGCCCCAGGATCAAAAGGTTATGGGTTCGAATCCCAGACCAGTAGGTTGCCCTACGGTACCCTTGAGCAAGGTACTGTCCCCATCACTGCTCCCCATGTGCTTTTTAATAGCTGTGCTGTGTTATTACAATGACTATTTTGTCACTTTCCCTTTGCACTGCCCACACCAGTCTATAGAGCCCTACACTGTTGAGTGCAGGTGGACTAGTGCTTAGGCTCATGGTACTGGGGTGGATGTATTGCTGTCCACTGCTTTACTAAAGTTTTGATTGAGGTTTAGATCAGGTTCACTGTCTTCATGCAGAGTACCGGTGCGAATCAGATGAAATAGTCAGCATCTTTTCAGAAGAGTAAAGGATGGAATCAGTTATGGTGTTGGATGGAGTACAACGTAACTGATGCTGTGTTTATAGCATGTACGGTGTGATTTTATATTTTTTATAAATATATTGGGGAATATAAACAGATTATAAAATGCACAGTGTATTAAAGTGACAACCTTTGTCATTGCGAGGTCATGGCACAGCACACATGAACCACAACGAAATTGGACCTCTGCATTTAACCTATGCACACTCAAACCCGTGCAGCAGTGGGCAGCTATTGAAAGTGCCCGGGGAGCAGTGACGGGGACGGTACCTTGCTCAAGGGTACCTCAGGGCAACCTATTGGGAAGGGGTTTGAATCCCCCGATCCTCTGATCATGCGGCTAACGCCCTAACCGCTAGACCACCACTGCCCACATATTATTAAATATTATTTTATTATTATAAATATTAATATTAAATATTAGGAGTGGACACAGGTAAGGAAAGGCGTGTACATGTAAGTTTTGTACAATACAGACATACATGGTTGTATGAAAAAAAATACAGATGTTTGTAGTTGCAATCCTTGAACGTTTTATTTAAAACATTAAGGATGGCTGCCATTTCTTTAGTTGTAAATGAGGAGTTTTTTTTTTTTTTTTTTTGCTTTACCAATATGGACCTATTTTATGTACCAAAGGGTCAAGGGGCTCTGTCTCTTCAGATCTTGATGAATTTTCTCATTTTGGGATCTTTATTAAGTCTAGATTGGTATGTTGTAGGTTTAGTTAATGCAGTCTTTCATAAAATGCAGTTACACTGAATTTGCTTGGTAAAGGGATTGAGGCGGTCATATTTAGGGCTATTGACTATTTTTAGTTAATGCCTTGAGCGTTGACAGGGAGCCATGATTTATTTTCCCTACATTGGTACTTGCTGTTACAACTTTTGTCAATGTTCCTGTTAACTAACAATTGTTTCAGAGACTGACATGTCTGCAAGTTCTGTATATATAAAAATATTGTGTGTAAAGTACACCTTGCTTGTCTTTACCATTTATCAATGGTTTCTGTCCAAGGAAACCATGGGCAAGATCATGAGCAGGAGTATCAACAGCACACTCTTAACTGTAATAAAATATACTTGAACAGTGAGGATGATCCTTTAAATATCCTATGAAGTGTGCTGCTTGAAAAATGAATGATTTAATGGTTCAGTTCATGCGACTACAATAAGAATTCAAATTTATGTATATAATTTGCAGATCAAATCCTTTTTACATTTCTTTTTTTTTTCTCTGTTCTCATTTTGGTTACAAATTCTCTGCAGATATAAAGCAGCTCCTCAAAATCCATGACTTAATGGCTGGTTGATTCCATTTAAAATTAGATTTTTGATTAGTTATGGTATTTGGTTAAAATACTTTAGTTAAATTTCCCCTCTGCTTGTTAGGTGTGTCACTTCACAGAATTAATCTTTTGATTCAGTACAATTAACAGTACCACATTTCAGTATATTTTGTCATAGGTAAAATTGTGTGCCTAAATATACCTTGCTTTAATGCTAATGTCTCAGTTTTCCTGTTCATTGGAGAATTCGGCTTTATATTTGAGACAATAGTGTGGAGTGTTGTACAGCTCTGTATATTTTACTTTTTTTAAATTCCCTCATCTCCTTGTTTAGGCTGGAGAGGTCCTGCTCCCGGTCAGGGCTGTGAGGTGTACATCAGTCATATTCCACGGGATGTCTTTGAGGACTGTCTGATCCCGCTCTTCCAAAGGGTGGCACCACTATATGAGTTTCGTCTCATGATGAACTTCAGTGGGCAAAACCGAGGCTTTGCCTACGCCAAGTATGGAGATCCTGCCAGCGCGGCAGCCACCATCCGGTACCTTAACAAGTACCCACTGCAGAAGAATGTCTGTCTGACTGTCAGGAAGAGCACTGAGAAGAGGCAGCTGTGTCTGAGTGATGTGCCCTCAGGCATAAGCAGCGATGAGCTAAAGATGGTCCTCAAGATGCTTTCAGATGGAGTCGAGGGTGTCACTTTGAAGTCCACTGGCCCTAAAGGAAGGAGTATCGCCGCACTGGTGCGGTTCTCCTCTCACTACGCTGCTGCCATGGCTAAGAAGATGCTTGGGCAAGGTATGTTGGGAACTGCAGGCTCAAATAAAATAGGTCCAAGCTAGTTAAAATGCTTAAAAGTAGGGCTAAAATTCAAGCCTAATTATATTTTTACTATAGGAATTGACAAATGTGCAATATAGCTAATGTCAATCAGTGCCTGAAGCCACATAAGCATGTCTGTGACTTTCAGTTTGAATTAAGTTTTGATTTAAGTTCTGTTTTCCCTTGGATTGGAATATAAGCTTTAGTTAATTATTAGGCTTAGACGTGTAAAACTAATGAAGCAAACTCATGACGCCGAACAGCTTTCAATGTATCATCCACCTTTTCGTTAAGGTGATAATTGGGTTGGGCAATATTACAAAAATATCATACTAGACATATTTATGTATTGCAAGTAGTGCCATATTTATAAATATCAAGAACAATGGGTACATTGGGGTTTATGTTTAAAACATTGTACTGCACTTAATCCACTTAGCAGGATTTATCCACAACATGCTTCACTGAGCATATTGCAGACATTGACATTACATATGAGGTAATGATGACTGAGCAACTGAGTTTCATTCAAAAGAGAGGTTATTGTGGTGTCTCAGCAACAATAAATAATGCGGTCTTGCCCACTCTTGGTGAAAATGATGTGAATTTAATTGTTTGCTTAACTGTTCCTGAAAGCCCTTTCTTGAATTGCTGGCACACACAAAACAGAAAAGTTGTACATTACGCCTGCTCTTTTGGTATCTCAGCTTGATATTGATGTGCAGTTAGAAATTGAGGTCAGTTTATTTACTCCAGTACTGTGAAATCATTTCACAGAAAACTGATATCGTGGTAGGCTGGGTTTACTGTGGTGTAAACTGATTGAAAAGGATTCCTACCTCAATTTTAGTTAAGTCGCACTGCACTGTCACAGATGTGCGTTCTGACATGTTTGCTGTAATGCGGTTTAAGGGATTGCAGAAGATCTCATGGAGGAGAATGTTATGATTCACTGAACACATGCCTAGGCAGTGCCTCAACTACAAGCTGAATCCACATTTGCATTATTAGTGTATAGTTGCGCAAGGCTTAACTCTGTTTAACTAGGCTTAAAGGCAAATTCTACTGACTCTTCAAACTTTTCTGCATAATTTGGTTGGAGATGAACAAAGTAATTCAGAATCTTTTGAAGAAAAATGGTGCAATGCAGTCACACTTGGCAGCAGTTTCTGCACAAAGGTGGGCGGTATAGTGGTAGTTCTTGTCACCATTGCTGTACATAATTGTTTTTGGTAATTTGGAATTTTACATAATCTGTGTAATTTTACATCTGATTTAAGCCAAAAATGCTGAAAAATTTTGAATTTCCCATGTGATAAGAAAAAGGGGCTGGTTACCACACCTATTGACAAAGGCTCCTCATGGACACAACTGGAATGTTGGTTGTAAATCATCAGAAATTAATTTTGGTTGGCTTAATGTGGGCCTCTAAAACTGGTCCAGCATGTTTGAGGCTAAAATCGAATTGCACTCGAGCATTTGCTGTGATATTTAAGACTCAGTACTCGTAAATGCAGTTCTATGGCACTTTGACTAAGTTTTAGATGAAAACTTCAGATATAAAAGACCTATTAATTCAACCGTGTTCAACCCTGAATTTTAACTTCAGCATCGACCTTGTGCCTGGTTCAGCAAGCAGTCTACAGCTGTGCTGAGCTCAAATATACATCAGTAGTTCATCTCCAGAGCAGTAAACAAGCCCCAAGTGAAAGGCAGGAGGTTTTCACGGTTGCAGCAGGCTGATGGTTTGTCTTGTTGTGCAGCGCTGTGGAGAGCAGGATACCTGCGGAGCACATGTCTTTCAAACGCCATGCTGAGCAGTTCCTTCGCTGACGAGCTTAATGCTAATTTATGCTAATCGAATGCAAATAAAGACACAACAGAGGTGGGGAAATAATTAAGGCCTAGCAAAGAGCAATCAAAACCTGAACATGAATCACTGAGTAGTATAACAGGATGACAGGAATAATTCAGATTCGTATTGATTTTAATTGGTTTTGCCTGCAGTACTTTGATGTATGGCCTTACCCTACTTTGTAACAGTTACATTAGATGAATATTGAACTTTTTTGACCTAATGTCATGACAGAATTTATTACAGCAAGTGTGAATAAATGGACAAATCATGTTTCTGATTAGTGTATGCTCAAAAGTACAATATAGTTTAACTTTACCTGAAAGGATTTTTAATTTGGTACAGTGCAATGCTTTAATTAGATACAGTGAAATATTCTCATTGTTGTGAAATTGGAGTACCATCCCCATCACTAATCCCTGGACGCTTTAAATAGCTACCCTCTGCTGCATGGTGTGTATGGGATAAATGCAGAGGCTGTGTGGTGCTGTATTACACAATGACAAGTTTCACTTCACTTTCCCCATGGTTAGCAAAACTGAAAGCACTGATGCCACCATACATTAAATGGAAACAAGTGTGCAGTGCTAGAAACAGACTTATGTTAATATATAGATTACTTGGAGCATAAAGAATTGACAATCAGATTTTGGAACATTCTTATGGTCTAATAGTTGTTAAGACTAACTTCCACAGTATTTACATTTAATATTGCCTGTTATTGAAATACTTTTTGGGCACTAGGTAGTTTTCAGTGGCTAACAAATATTCCATTTTGATGTTTAGGCCTAATTTTTGATTTGGGCTAATACCAATTCGCATGTGGTCTTTTGGATAAGGAGCCATTTGGAATATATTCATGTAAGATGCCACATTTTCTCAATCTGTTAATATTCTGTGTTTAGTTTCCAAAAAAAAAAAGCAAATACCCTTGTCATTGTGAAACCCAGCACAACACAACGAAATTCAACATCTGCGTTTCACCCATACACACACACGTGCAGCAGGGGGCAGCTATTGAAAGTGCCTGGGGAGCAGTGAGTGGGATGGTACCTTGCTCAAGGGTACCTCAGGGCAACCTACTGGTGAGGGAATGGAACCCATAAGCCTCCGATCCGGGCCCAACTCCCTAACCACTAGGCCACCACTGTCCCAATAACACCTTATAGAAACGGATCCAGGAAGATGTTGGACACCTCTCACAATGTGGAGCCCAGTGAACGCTATGTTGATACTTATTTCCCCTAAAATGTGACACAGAATTGTTCAAAGAGAAATATATCATTGGATGCGTCCTGACCGCTATGGACACTAATTATTACATGAGACCTCGTCTCGCAGGCTCTGAACTGGCAGGAGGTGTGAGAGAAAAGTACATCCTCCTACCAATTGATGAGATCCTTGAAAATGAATCTGTTTTGGGCAGGCATTAAAGCTGCTGTTCAAGAGACTCTATAAAATATGTTGGGATTTCTTCATTGATGTTTGACCCACTTTAAACTTGCAGGAGAAAAATCTCTTATTCACCTCCTTCGAGGTCCTAAAACTGGGGAACAAAACAGTAGTACTTTGCTTCATATTCTGTATTTGACTGCTGCAAGACTCAATGCAATACAATCACATTTATTAGCTACTTAACAAGCCTCTCAAAGGAAGCAGAAAAAAAACCTCTCGTGAGTGATACCATCCAGTTGTTTGGTGTATAAAGAGCTTTTGAGAGAAACCATAAAGAAGCTTTGGATTTTGCCTGTGAGTCTGCATTTGTCGTTAAAGGGGGAAAACTAACATGAAGACCAGAGACTTATCTTTGGGGGATAACTGTGCTGTTTTGTTGCTGAAAAAGAGGGGAAACCAGAAGCATTCCAACTTCAGGATTTGGACTGTCCTGGAAAAAAAAGGGAACCCACTGGTTTACTGAACAGCAGACATCAAACTGCTCTGTTATGGAAAACAGCAACTGATAATGATCAACTGAGAGTCACTAGCAAGCCCTCACCATGCTTCATGGACACGTCATGGTTTGGACTTGAATGGCTGCTTCTGGAACAGTAAATTTGATTATGGTTCATGATGGTAGCAGCTGCTAGAATTCAAAAGTCTGCAAAAACCTTTCGTCTGCTAGTTTAGAGAAATGTGTTTTCCTCAAATATATATAAAAAAAGGTCATGCAGCAACACAATGATCCAGAACGCTGTCAGGATAGCAAAGGACGTCAGCGGTAAGGAGTAGAAAGCTATGGACTGGCCATGTCCATTACATTTAAAGGTCATTTACTTTAATTTATTCTAAATCTTCACTTAAAACATCAAATAAAGTGGTGTTCTATGTAATTTAACATCTCAAAGTTAATACCAGGAAATAAAAGTTGAAACTCATTTGAGTTGAAGTCATTTCTAGCGGTGACCTAGTGGTTAGGGAGTTGGCCCCAGGATCAGAAGATCATGTATCACAGTAGGTTGCCCTGAGGTACCCATGAGCAAGTCACTGTCCAAATAAAATCCAAATAAAAAGCAAAAATAAATGAATTGGCATTATATTTTGGTGCAGGTATGACTTTATAATGTTACATTTACAGCATTTAGCTGTAAATCCAGAGCGACTTGCATGTCCTAATGTTGTGATTTGCACGCCTGTGATATAGTGCTCTTGATTGTCTCATTCTTTTCAGATAGTTTAGAATGCTAGGCAGAGGATCTTTCAAACCTGGGATTATACTGTATTATACTTCCTAGAGTTTTCTTTGCTTCTTTCTGTCCTTAGCCTTCAAGAAGCATTTTGGCATCTGCATCTCTATCCAGTGGATGCAGTGTGGCTTCAGGTCCAGACAAAATGAATGTCATGAAGAGATCCCTTCAGCTAAACCTCCCCGCTTTCAGATCACCCAACCCACGCGACCCACAACTCCAAATCCGCTTCCTCCACCTTCTTCACACCCTCCTCAGCCCACCCAGCTCTTCTCTCGGGCTGTAGGTGGTCCTGCCCCCCATGTGAGGAACGGTATGATGTCTCTGACCACCAAACAAAGCTATTTGCCTTCCCATCGTGCTGTTGGCCTGCTGAAGTGGTTGTGTGAGAATCAAGGGTTGGGTGCACCACTGTACCATGTGAACTACAAGCACACAAGCCCAGAGGGTTTCCTTAATTTCAGCTACAGGTAGGTATACAGAGATATGGAATTTGTGGGCTATTAATAGCCAGTCACTAGCACTGTTTTGTGGCTTATAATATTACTACTAATGGATTGTTTTACATTTTTCAGGTGATAAGGTGGAGCTGACTTGTAATTAACTCACACTCTTTTAAAAGATTAGACTTTTCAGCAGTGGGTCTACTAGTGATCATTAAGCTTTTGGTGTTTCATGAGGGCAAGGTTTCATGTCTCTAGTAACTCTTACCCAAAGAATTCATAAAAACAAAAGCATGTTCCTGTTTTGCCTAGACTGTGGTGTCTGATTAGCCTACTAAAATCACCACACATTTCAGAATATCACTTTTCAGAGCTGTCCATTTACTTTCTTCTGCTTGGTAACAGTCTCAGCAAAAAATTGCTGTTTCTGCAGAACTTTTTTTTTTTTTTTTTTTTTTTTTTTTTTTTTTTTTTTTGGGGGGGGGTAACAACGTTGACTAATTGCCTGCCGAACAGACTATTGGATTTTTAAAGCAGACTTTTCTATGTAGTACTAGTGACCACATTCAACCTGTGTGTGTGTGTGTGTGTGTGTGTGTGTGTGTGTAAATGTGGCAGCATGTTTGTCATTAACATCAGTTTCAATAATATTTATATTTTTCACATTTTACCCAAGAAAAATACCCTCCTCTGATCTTTTTATGCATTTTTATTTTATAGAGTAACTGTCCCACGTAGACGCGTCCCAGTCTATGGCACTGTCCAGATCCTACCTGGCCCAAGTCTATCCACCATGGAGGACGAAGTCCAACAGGCCATTGCTGAGCAGGTCATCGAAGCTTTGTACCACATGTGCTAAATGCCATAGCCTTTTTGAAAGCTCATACATGATTTACAGTTTTTTCATTACTGAAATCAGAAAATTGTTGAAATGGTGCAGCTCCATTTTTCAATAAGCTTGACTACATGACCGGGAGAAATGGTGTGTTTTTGCTGTTTAAACTACCTCGATTACAGAATGTTTAATCATTTATATAAATTTTACAGTTTTATATAATTTTAATTGTGTGATGCAATTTTCCAGTTTGTTTTGCATGATTTTTGCATGTTTTAGATTTCATATTTCACAGTAGATTTGTTGGGTTGTGTTGGTTGCTTTTCTTTTTTTTTTTTTTTTTTGGATGATTGTCCATCTTTTCAGCCTATTAAAAAAAAAAAATGTTTCCTAACTGGGTTCTATTTATACATTTACGGTATTTAGCAGATGCTCTTAGCCAGAGTGACTTACATGCTGTAATTACAGGGACAGTCACCCTGGAGCAATTCAGGATTAAGGGTCTTGCTCAGGGATCCAGTGGTGGTAGTGCTAGAGGTGGGATTTGAGCCATGGGTCCATAGGCATAGCATTTTTACAGCATTTGCACTTTGGTGCCCTGTGAGCTGCTGACATCAAATACTCATTGCATACAGTGTTTAATCCTCTAATATTCTGATATTGTTTTTCAAATGCATGGTTTTAGTCCGTAATCCCTTTTAAAATACAGACTCTTGCTGACAATAGGGTTACTTTAAAAGAAACCGTTCAAAACAATATCAGATTCATAACAAATGTATCAGTAAAAGCAGAAATTACTTATTTTTCAGTGCACAATTGCGTTGACACTGGTTTATTTTAAATATTTTTCACATTTGAGATCAATTTTTGAAAAGTGCAGCGTATCACGGTGTGGATCATGCTGTCCTTTAAATCATCCAATTCACCCTGGACTGACCACATCTCATTTCCAGGGACTGAAGAAGTCAGTAGTGCAATAACAGAAGTAACAGAAAACTTCATAGGCTGGGAAGGAAAAGCATGTTTAATCTGACAGTTCTATCTTCGGACAGGCAGGTGACAGACTGAGAATTAACATTAGAATATTCATCTTTACAGAAGCAGTGGACATTTAGATAGACCTGTGTCATTTACCAGTAATTAATCACATAGCCTATGACTCTGTCCTTCTTTTGATCTCTTCCATCAGGTCTGCTCTGGACACATCCACCTGCGAAACACAATTATCATTTAAAACACTGCACTGTGTGCCTTTCCAAAAGTTCCTTGACAAAAACTATATGACCAAGCTCTTTGGCCAAAATGGTCATTGTAATTCAACAATGTGACTCAAATTTGCAGAATTGTCCAGCTGCGTGGAAATTAGGGTTGGAATTCTGAGACAGTTCCTGTAAACACATACTTCAGTAATTACTACTAATAGATTCCTATAAATAGTGGATGCTTGCTGTGAACATCTGACTCTCACAGTCAGTTGCACTGATTACCAGTTGCATTAAGTAATCAATACTCCTCATTACCTTCAGAGCTGTCCATGGACTAGTCCCAGCAAATGCGAGGGAGCTACTAATTTTTTTTGGCCCCCCTTTTTTCCCTTTGGGTTCACCCCCAACACCATTCTACTTAGTTCATTGCACTGGATTTTTTTCTATGGGGAAAATAGAGCAGTAAGCCTCACCTAAACACCACTTTTTGGGCTTTAACATTTATGCTGTGGGTTGATGAGTGAGGATGGATTTAAAAATCAGACTTAAAGCCATTGTCAACTGAAGTGACCAGTGATGAAGGAAGGACAACTCATGAACTGGTGTCAGGGTCTAGGGTACACAAAGATCACCAACTGCTTGGGGAGCTAAGGCTAACCCCTCTGGTCCCATCCTACAGAAGAGGTCCTGTGGCACAAATGGCTGAGAAGGTTAACGCAGAGCTATGAAAAGAATCTTTCAGGAACACATTGCATCATATCTTGCTGTGTACTTAAATTTCCCCTGAGATGAACGCAGTATCCATCTATAAGTGTGTGTAGCTACAGACCATTCAGGGGGGCCAATGCTGAACCCAGTGCACCACCCAAAGTGACAACAATGGGCAACATCTGAACTAGACCATGGATTCAACTCGGAGTGGGGTTGTTTCATTGTTGGGAAGCTTAATGCTTGACCATCAAGAAACCTCCAAGGGCTTTCCACCAGTGCTGCAGCAGAAAGAGCATCATAATGTGCTTCACTTTGTTCATGTTAACTCTTAATAATATCATACCTCTTCGCGGGTGGCCACATTACGCAATTTGACCACTCCATCTTTGAGCTCCTGCTCCCCCAAAATCGCCACCAGAGGGATGCCAGTCTCCTCACAGTGCTGCAGTTGAGTCAGCAGCTTCGGATTCTTCTTATACAACACTTCAGCCTTTAGCCAACAGAGAGTTCAGTCAAATATGCAAAAGGTCTGACGGGTCATATGGTAAGAATAACATATTCATTAGACAATACAAAACAATACAGGCTACCATGATTTGGTGTGCAATATAGTAAAGAATCTCTTAAAACTGGGTCTCTCTCTATCGCTCTCTCTCTTTCACACATACTCACACACCTTAATTCCTGCATTCCACAGCTCTGTAGTCAGTTTGAGTCTCTCTTCCAAAAGGTTCTTCTGTGCCGAGGCTACCAGAACCTGCGTTTCAGTGGTTCGCACTTTCTCTGCTGATAACTTCAAAGAGACAGAATCTAATGTTATCATGTAAAAAATAACGCTTTTGCCATAAACAAAACCATACTGTCACACACAAGACTATTTCAAGTACTATATCAAGTTTTATTCCAGGGTGAACATTCAGTTTGTAAATTATATTTAATGCTAAATCTAAAAGCAGATCTTGACACTCATTAATGAAAAGACTGGAGTTAGCCTGGGACTGCCACTCATTTATACTCTTTGGCCATATCCATCATGCAGTGATCAGCCACAACATTTGAATTACTGATTGGTGAAATTAATTGCAATACATCTGTTACAATGGTGCCTGTCCAGGGAAGGATTCATTAGCCAGCAAGTTAACAGTCAATTCATAAAGTCTGTGTTTTGGAAGCAGCAAATATGGGCAAGCATAAGGATCATAAGGAAAGCAGGTTCTTGCCACTAAATGCTGAAAGAGTTAATGCTTGCGATGATAGAAATGTCAGAACACAGAGCATCACAGCTTGCTGTGTATGGGCTGCACAGCTGTAGACCAGCCAGAGGCAGCAGCCTCTTAGCAAGATAATGCATCCTAGTGCAGTGCAAAAAAATGTTCAGGAAGGGTTTGGAGCACATGACAAAGAGGTCAAATTGTTCATTTCAGTTTCCCACATCTCAGTCCAATCAAGTGTCTGTGGGATTTGCTGGACAAACCAATCAGATCCATGGAGGCAAACGTTTGCGGATTTGTATGTTTCAGCAAGACATTAACAGCAAAATCACCATAGCACACCTTCTGAGGTCTTGTGAACTTCAGCTTCAAAGTGCCTTTAGTGGCAAGAAAAGGAACTGCACAATTTCACTGAGCTGGTTTGAATGTTATAGCTGATGAGTGTATAATCCTGATACTCAAGACACATGAAGTGACCAGGTGTAAACAGGGTCTTAATGGCTCCGATTCAGCTAATCTAGGCTGTTAAGGAACAGCTGTGACATAACATGGTTGGAACTAGGCCCTGCTCTGTTTTGTGATCCAGAGCTAATCTGATGAGTCACAAAGGGGACTGTGCAGAAGGAGGTGAAGCTGGAGAGGACTCCCACAAAAAAGATGATTTTATTTCAATTTAAAATATAAGAAACATGCAACAGATCATCAACTCCACACTCCCACTACACCAAAAACCGAGTAAGCTTCTTTATAACAGCTGCCAGATAAAGTTATTAATCACCAGGATCGTCCAAGGTCACTTCTTATACACAAAAAAAGCATAGTGGTGGGCCGTGCTGTGTGTTTTCTCCTCATATCCGTGTGGCTTACCTCAGCTTTCTGCTCCATTATAGAGAAGATTCTTTCAATGCCAATACTGACCCCCACACAGGGAACTTTCTTGCCTTTGGGGTCGAACATTCCCACCAAGCCATCATAACGTCCTCCACCGGCCACACTGCCAACACTGACACCGGCCTCATCCCCAGATACTGCCCCATTCTGCTCTACGGGCACTGAGGTGGGGGCCTGAAGTGTGTGACACAGCACAGCCTCGTAGATCACACCTGTATAGTAATCCAAGCCGCGTGCAAGGCTCAGGTCAAAGACCACCTGAGGAGCGAGAGTTACAAATGAAATATGAACAATTATGTTGGACCAGATCTGCAACTAACAGCTCTTCTACAGCCTCTTCTCTACTATCCAACTGCATAATGTGCAAAACCGGATATTCACAAATGTGATATTCCCAATAACAAACACATTTTCTCAATTTTATTTCAAAGACCTGCTCAAATCCTGCAAAGTCAGAGAGCATTATTTGTGCTTAAATACAAAATATTTTGTTTAGACCAAAGTGGGTCAATAATTTATCCCTAGGCCTTTAGTCAAAGTGTAGAATAGTTTTCACATTAAATCAGTCTCATCTGAAGTGCTGGTTTATTTCAAATAGAAATGTTCTAATTTTTCGAATGACCCAAGTACATGCAATTAGCTGTCTGTCAAAAGTTTGTGTCTTTGGTTTTGCATTCGAGCTGCAAGTTTAATACTACTAGAACAAAAGACGCTTGTGTAGCTAAAAACAAAATGTGCAAAAAAATGTACACAGCATAATGTAAACAAGATATTGCTTAGTGTGAGCATCCGTTTCTTTATTCAACACTAAACAGCTTAAATTTATACATGCTTTTTGGTGGGAAGTTGGAGATCCTGAGTTGGAAATTTAATCTTGGACCAAAAGAATGTGACTGACACCTCTGATCTCACCTTGTCGGTGACTTGGAAGAGCTGCAGATAGCTGAAGAGCTGCTTCATGTCAGTGAGGCCCGCACAGGCCTGCTTGTTCTGGGAAAGCTTTGGATTCTGAAGCAGCCTCTCTGCCAGGTCCATCCCTCCTGTAGCACACACCGGGGAAAAAAATAAATAATAAAATATTTTTTAAAAAACCCTTCGCATTACATTAGGCCAGCTGCAAATGAAGGCTGAGCCACAGCTGGATAAACACCCCTGTTCTAAAGACTTTTAGAACAGTATAATACTTCTAAACAGTCCCTAACAGTGTTATTAAAGGTCACATTAGGTGCCAGACATCTATTTGATGGCATTTTTTCAATTTGGTGTTGGCCTATCATCCACCATCAATATTTAACATCAACTTTGTCTAAAAACTGAGATTTTATTTGTAACTATACATTTGTAGGTTCAAAGTTGTGCTTGGATAGTAATTACAAGACCTGTATTTTTGTTGTAGACAGGTTGATTCTGTTCATCATGCCTGTAAAGAAACCAGAAGTTTCTTTAAAATGAACAATTTTACAAGATATAAATAGTGGCTGACTAGGTGACCGCCTTACACGCTGTGAGAGAACAGCGGAAAAAAAAAAAAACTGAACATATACTTAAGAATGTGAAACACGTAGTTTCTTTTTCTCCTGCTTTTCTTCCATGATTTGGCACTTTCAAAGAACAGACATATCTGTGTACGGAATATGTGCAGATTTATTGGGCACTGGTTTAAGGCTGATTATTAACTCTTTAATGCAATATTTTTATAAAATATACTGGCCAATAAAAAGGGTTCCCTCATTTTTAACCTTTCACATTTTAGAGTACTATTGAAGACAAAGCTATACACAAATGTATGCTTTTTTATAATTTTATACTTCATTGTCACTGTGTGATACTTCATTACTTCACGATTTGTATTAGCTGTGGAATCTAACTGTATTGCAGCAAATGTGTACATTTCAGATGGAAATGAAAACAGAATATATAAGTTAAAATTTATCAGGCTATGGAATTTATCATTATTCTAATTAGGACACAATATCTCACATTGTGTCTTTCTGAGCATATTGTGGATATTGTCGGAAAAAAACCACAGACCAATACCTTGGTTTAATAGAAAGGCAGATAATAAACGCTGGTTAATTGTATTCTCTTAAGAACACAGTTAAGTGTATGATATAAGGGTAGTGGTGGTCTAGTGTTTAGGGACTAGGCCCCAGGATTGGAAGGTCATGGGTTCGAACCCCAGACCAGTAGGTTGCCCTGAGGCACCCTTGCGCAAGCTCCTGCTCCTATCACTGCTTCCCTGGCGCTTTCAATAGCTGTTCCCTGCTGCACGGTGTGCATGGGATAAATGCAGAGGCTGCATTTTGTTGTGGTTCATTGTATTCTTGTGTTTCACAATGGCAAGTTGTCACTTTCACTTGATGGATTCAATAAGAGGACCTTTTTCTGTTTCAACTTCGTATAAGTCACAAAAAAGCATAGTCATTTACTGAGTCTTGCAAAAAATATATATTTTTGCCATATCACCCACCCTTACATTATTATTGTCAAACTAAGGTGAACATCTTTTTGATACTATAAACACTCACCATTTCTTTGCTAATTTTGAATAACAAACAGGTCATTAATTAGCCTGTAGAATTGGACTCAATGATGTACAATGTGTGAAAAGTTTAAAAAACATTCTTGTATCCAAAGTTTTACTGAAAATATCCTCATTTGCAATGTAGTGTACAAATGAAACTCACACCAGCATCGTTCTCTTTCTCCTTTGATTATTTTATTAAGTGATAAAATTCATGTTGGGTTATTTTCAAAACCAAGATATACACACCATCTACAAATGAGCAGTGGAAATTAAGTCATGCATATTTCCTGAGATATGTAAATGAAATTTGTGATCCTGATAAATGCACTATGCTTGCTGAGAGATGCACTGAAAATGAAACAAGATCTGGACCACTGAACTAGAAAACTGAATAAGGCCAATATTTGTTGATGTTTTAAAAACCATGCTGAAGAAAGCGGATTATTCGCTACTTCATTGAACAGCGTATACCCCATGCTGGCTGGAAAGCGTCATTTATAAGCATGAAGCAGCTCCTCACTTTTCAAACGAGGTGTGACGATGCCTGCAAACTAAATTCATTGGGTTCACTGTGAGACATCTTAAACCCGCAGTGACTGAGCCACTGAGAAGTGATTCTCACCCTGATCTTGAGGGTTTGTTGGAAGAGGCAAATTGAAGCTAAAATTAACAAAATATTGTGTAGCGTGCAACTATTTTTAGAACTGGGCCAGAGATGAGGCCAGAGATGAGGCTCAAAGTTCAGCTACAGGCAGAGATGAGCCAATGTCCAGCACACAAAACCTTAAAAGCAAGTTAACTACTTTAGCACTGCTCATGATACAGATGGGTTACTCCAGAAACAGCTTAAAAACCAATTGCACACAATTTCCGCCAATTGCTGAGGAAAAGAGTTACATGTTTCACCAACTATTCATCTTAAGCTTTAGATCAGACCACTAGTTATCCCCTGCATTCAACAGCACTGCATTCTCCCAATTCCAGTATTTATGGAGAGAACTGAAAAACAAAAATGATCAGTGGCAGTCTTGTGTCTTTAATTACACAGTAATAAATGAGAGAATGTTGCACCATGAGATACCAGGACAGATTTGCTATGATCATAGGGAGCAGCCTGAAGGCAATTGTGCTGGGATTTTTATTCGATTTTGAGAATATGACACAAAAACTCAAAAAAAGCTCATGCAAAGAGTTCAAATCCAGTGCTGATGAATTGAAATCCTACTAAATACAGGCTTTCTACACTGGAAACGCAGTATTTGCTCAAGATGAAGTATAAACAAACTATGGGCTTATCAGATAATAACTCACTATTCAATGATCAACAGTTCAGAGTAATGGCAATGTGGAAGACAGGTGAAGAAGAGAGTGCAGGCAGGTTGGAACAGCCGGAGAAGAGTGACTGGAGTGATTTGTGACAGACGGGTACCAGCAAGATCAACGGCTCAGAGAAGAGCTATTGTGAAAGTAAACTTTCAGCAAACTTTCACCGACACAAGTTTTGTTTTTGTACCTGTTAACTGAAACATATTCCAGTTATAGTTATATAATGTACATGGACATAATGTGCAGACTCTCAGCTTTCATTTGAGGGTATCCACATTCAAACTGGATGAAGGGTTTAGGAGTTCCAGCTCCTTAACATGTGCCACCCTCTTTATAATGGGAACAAAAGTAATTGGAGAATTGACTCAAGGCTAGCTCATGGGCAGGTGTGGGCAATTCCTTCGTTATGTCATTATCAATAAAGCTGATAAAAAGCCTTTTATCTGCTTAATTGATAATGGATGGCCTGTGTGCAAAAACAAGCTGCAGAAACAGAAAAAACCCATCCAAGAAATTGCTACAATATTAGGAATAGCAAAATCTACAGTTTGGTAAATCCTGAGAAAGAAAGAAAGCGCTGGTGAACTCAGTAACGCAAAAAGACCTGGACGTCCACTGAAGACAACAGTGTTGGATGATCGCAGAATCATTTCCATGGTGAGGAGAAACCCCTTCACACTCTCCAGGAGGTCTGCATATCGATATCCAAGTCTACCATTAAGAGAAGACTGCATGAAAGTAAATACAGAGGGTGCACTGCAAGATGCAAGCCACTCATAAGCCTCAAGAATAGAAAGACTAGATTGGACTTTGCTAAAAAAAAAAAAAAAAAATCTAAAAAGAGCTAGCACAGTTCTGGAAAAACATTCTTTGGTCAGTTGAAACCAAGATCAACCTCTACCACTATGATGGCAAGAAAGAAGTATAGAGAAGGCATGGAACAGCTCATGATCCAAAGCATCACATCATCTGTAAAACACAGCGGAGGCAGTGTGATGGCTTAGGCGTGCATGGCTGCCAGTGGCACTGGGACACTAGAGTTTATTGATGATGTGACACAGCACAGAAGCAGCCAAATGAATTCAATGAATTCAGTCAAATTGATTGGGCGGCATTTCATAATACAGAGGGACAATGACCCAAAACATACAGCCAAAGCAACCCAGGAGTTTATTAAAGCAAGAAGTGGAATATTCTTGCATGGCCAAGTCAGTCACCTGATCTGAACCAAACTGAGCAGAATTTCTATTGTTGAAGACTAAACTTTTGACAGAAAGGCCCACAAACAAACAGCAACTGAGAGCCGCTGCAGTAAGGGCCTTGCAGAGTATTAAAAAGGAGGAAACCCAGTATCTGGTGATGTCAAGGAGTTCAAGACTTCAGGCTGTCATTGCCAGCAAAGAGTTTTCAATCAAGTGTTAGAAATGAACATTTAATTTCAGTTATTTCCTTTGTCCAATTAGTTTTGAGCCCCTGGAATGAAGGAATTGTGTTAAAAAATGCTTTAGTTCCTCACATTTTTATGCAATCTTTTGTTCAACTCACTGAATTAAAGTTTAAAGTCTACACTTCAACTGCATCTGAGTTGTTTCATTTAAAATTCCTTGTGGTATTGTACAGAACCAAAATTAGGAAAAAAGTTGTCTCTGTCCAAATATTTATGGACCTAACTGTAAGTAACTTTCCTAAAATCTCTCATTTTCATTAATTTTCGTATGTCAACTACTGGAAGGGTCTTTCACCTCAGGGATTAGTTTCTCCTAATTTGTTTATGGCTAGTTTTGGCCTGTCAACTGGCTTAACTACAGTATCTAAAGTGGAAAATAATCCGTTGTCTGCTGATGTAGACGTCTTGAATGCCTGCTTGCTATTTACACTTCAAAGCAGACCTGTAATTTGTAATAAAATTTTTTGTCCCCGTTTTTAAGCTTTTTCCTTCCTGTTGCTTAGAAATTTTGGCCAGGTGCCATTGTTGGTAGTTTCTTATGCCTCTCAACCAAACACAATGCATCTTACATTATCATGGTATAGTCAAAAGAAGCACAGATATGTTGTCTTTAACGCGCCGTGAGAATTGCTTAAATATTAAACACAATTTCATTCTCTACATACTTCGAACACCACATGGAAAGTTCAATACAGTGAGAAACAGGCAAGCTTGTCCAGAGAAATACTGTTTTTTGGATATTTCAGCAGTTTTTTAACTTGATAGCCCCTATTTTGCTACAGGCCAGACCCTGATGAGCATTCACAGAACTAGGTAATTTATCCTGAGATGTGCTTGTAAACTGAGTGTGTGAACATTTTCTCTAATAGTCTGTTTTCTGTATAGTTTAGTGCTTTTCCTGCCTCAATACACACAGACCACTTGACAAGGGGATTGTTAATTAACTGATTAAATGGAAGAGTTGAGCTGAGCACAGAAAATACTATGCGCAGGCCAGAAAATATGCGCAGGCCAGAGGAAACACCAGCACCAGAATTGGGACTCATTGCAATAGATCATCTCATTAAGGGCTGCATAAAAAACTGATGTCTTTAATAAAGTATGTTAGAGCAGCGGTCCACAGTTACAGTCCTGGGGACCTAACTTCCTGTACTGATTTCCCTTCATAATCAGCAGATGAGATGGATCAGGTGGGTTGTTTGAACATGCTGTTTTGAACTTCTGTGCTTGAGCAGAAGCACTGCACTGTGCATTGCGGTAGTCTTCTAGGACTTTAGACTGATTTAAAGAGCTAATTTAAATAGGCTGTCCATGGAGTTAGGCAAACATGAAATGTTTGGAGGTGGGGTATTGGCCAGGGACATGCTGTTCTGAGAAAATCTCATCAGTATTAAAAAGCACTGAATGCAGGGAGAGAAGCAGTGTAGGAGTGACAAAGGGAGAGAGAATGGCTTAAAGGGAAGATGGGGGAGGGGTGAGACAGAGAATGCGAACGAGTGGGAGGAAAAGTGAGAGAGACGTTGACAGACAGACACTCACCCTGCAAGCTGACATACTCTCCAATTTGATCAGCCACATCCTCAGACAGGCCTTTTTCCTTCACCATCTCGTTCTTCACTTCCTCCCATGGCATCTGCACAAATCCATAAAGACACAAATTGAACACAAAGAAGTTTTACATACTATATTTTTGCAAACAATAGAAAGTGACACCTAACTTGTTAGTCAGTAAATCTCTTTTCACTTCAGTGAGCAGAAGAAACATCCATTAGTCATAAAAAATGAAAACCACTTGCACAGCTCTGACCCAACAAAGTATAGACTCCTCTGGAGGTGTGCTTTGGTATCTGGTACCAAGACATTAGAAACAGATCCTTTAAGTTGGGAGATGGGGTCTCTATAAATCAGTTTACTCTGCCCAGCACATTCTTCAGTGGCGTGAATTGATGAACATCTGGGAATGAAACTGTGGCAACACTGGTCTGCGACACTGTATAGCCAAAATCTCCCCTCCTTTGACAAGTACCATTTTATCAACAATATAATCTCTTAACCTGTCAGGGGTTTAAAAGGCGTAGCTTAGCTGTAAATCAAATGAATGACAGATTCTATCACTACAATGATAGCTGTGAAGGGTTGGGACGTATTCAACTTTTACATGATGTGGGTGGCTAGGTTTAAATGACCTAAGGTATGTGTAAGCTATGGTATTATAGTATCAACATAAATAAAATTCATCCTTTATTCAGACCGGCATCATCCACTTTGCTATCCACTCCCTCTCTCACCTTGTCCAGTTTGTCCACAGTTGAGCAGATGGTGCGGAACTTCTCGTCAGGAACTCCACACACTGCAAACATTCCATCCAGGATACGACGGTCATTCACCTGAAATGGCAATGCAACAAGACAAACAGTCTTTTTGAGATTCTGTAACTAAACAGCATCCTTATACTGTTCTTTTTTGCAAAATCCATTTGTAACACAATACCTGGTTGAAAAATCAGCTTTACACTTCCTCCCCTAAAAGCAGGCTTGATGTGAGCATGCACATTTTGGCACGCAGTTTGCATAATGCTAAATAATACAATGTAAGGCTCCATTACTTAATAACGAGCAATATTAGCCTTGCAGGTCTCCTGCAATGCTCATGGCAGCTGACCTTAATGCGGAACTCTCCAAGGTCCAGTTCACTCAGGATCTCATAGACGATTTTCAAACACTCTGCATCCGGGATCATTGGGTCAAACTGGCCTGCGATGTCAAAATCCTACAGCAGGGCACAGCATGGTAAACACAGCCTTTAGAACTTTACTGCAAGTATTCTGACAAAACTTCTGTTTCTAAACATCTCATATATGGCAGCGGTGGCCCCTGAAAGACTAGAGCAAGGTACCGTCCCCATCACTGCTCCCCGGGAGCTTTCAATAGCTGCCCACTGCTGCACAGTGTTTGTGTGCATGGGTTGAAAGCAGAGGTCCAATTTCGTTGTGGGTCACGCTTGCTGTGCTGTGACCTTGCAATGACAAGGGTTGTCACTTTCACTTTTCACTTTCATATGGCCCTGAATAGGAGGCAGTGCTTTTTACAATTCTCAGTTTTAACTCAGTTTTGAACTGAAATGTATATGACATATCTGGAAGGTGGCGGTACTCACACACTGATAAAACTCCCTGTAGCGACCTCGAGTCATGGCCGGGTTGTCTCTGCGGTACACTTTAGCGATGTGGTAGCGTTTGATGTTAGTGATTTTGTTCATGGCCAAGTAACGAGCGAAAGGAACCTTAACACAAGAATAAGGAAGTACAACAGCAGTGGGAGGCAAAAATAAGCAGACAACAGAAACACAAATTACACCACTGCAAAAAAGGACACAAGGTGAAGACGTAGAAGACGTCTAAGAGTAAATCGAATCAGAGATACTAATTCTTGGCGTCTCAAAATGAGACAACTGTAATACATTTTTTGTGGTTTTACCAGCCAATGATGTCACCCTCCCTCTCCATTGTCATCTAATCCCAAAATGCTCATCTGAGCAGCCCGTTAGTCTGAGTTGTACAAAACCACTGTGTATGATTCAAAAGCAGTTATTGATTCATAAAAAATATAAAACAACATTATTAAACACTATAATTGGAAGACTAATACTTTGCCGTTCCGCACAGCCCAGGAACAACAGCTGGTAACTGGCTGAATAACAGAAAGGATACAGTTAGGTCATATCTCAAAGACAGCAGCTCTCCTCCCTGGTCCTTAAGGTCATAGATGAGTTTGGAGTCCTCACCATACTTCCCGGTCAATGTTTCCTATTAAAACAAATCCTCAGATTTTGATTTCATTGTAGTTATTGTAGCAAATTACTGAACAGGCAGATAAAGTTATGTAAGTTTCATATATTAAGAAACATCACTGGTGAGGTGAATTCTAAAAGCTACCTTGAGCTCAAAGACTGGGGTGTCGATGGTTTCAGCACCATGGCGTTTAAAGCAGCTGACAATGGTGTTAAAGACTTTTTCTCTGATGGCCATCTGTTTGGGGTTGTAGTCCCTGGTCCCCTACAAACAAGCAAGCTCAGAAACATTAGAAGCATCCAGCTGAAAACATCTGTAACATCTCGTAGTGTCAAACATGTTCACATGTTTATTATTGCTCATCCTACCTTTGCAGTTTTGAGCACGAATGTGTGTTTGCCATCATCTCCTCCAAGCTGTGCCTTCAGCTGTAAGAGTTTGGCAACTTCTTCATCAATCTGTTACATTTCAAATAAAAACACTGAATTATTTTCTGAAGAAGCACACCGGATTAGTCCTTAAAGAAGTTTCTAGCTAGATTTTCT
The DNA here is from genome assembly GCA_017165825.1 of Hepsetus odoe. NCBI lineage: Eukaryota > Metazoa > Chordata > Actinopteri > Characiformes > Hepsetidae > Hepsetus > Hepsetus odoe. The sequence continues at coordinate 22,707,046 of CM029372.1, read as the reverse complement.
GATCAAAACAATATTTGTCCGGCACCATTTACTTCCTGTGATCAAATCAACCCACTGTACCAGTACATGAAGTGTGACACTTGTCTGAGTCAAAAAATGTAACATGTAAATGACAATACATCCACCTTTAACCCCCATGAGTGTCCTGTATCTTAAGTTAAGAAACTCATAAAATATCCATCTTAACCTGCATTTCACATGCAATAACTTAAGCTGGAATTGTTTTCTGATGCTTTTAACCGAAAGACTGTACTCACATAAACAGAAGACACACATGCATGAAAAAATGATATCAAAATCATACTGTTTTCAGCACATTATGCCTTAAATAATGTTGTAAAACATATTTCTAATATTTAATACTCTGGAAGAGCGGAATGTCTAAATTTAGGTACCAACCGAAAACATCTGCATTTTTTTCTTTTTTACTGAGATTGTGCTCTTATAGAAATAAATGTATGGAGGTCATTTTGACCTGAAATTACACAAAAGGGTGGCCTCTGACTCGGAAATTTTCAGATATCTCCACCATCCCATATCAGAGCATCTTTTGACATATATGAGGGAAAAGGTCTGATAAAAGTGAAGAAAGACTCTTACCTGAGATACAGTCATTCCAGAGAAGTGACGCAGAGATCGGAGAGATAAGGAAGCATGTTGTCCCATCAGTCCAGCACATAGACGCACACACATCAGTCCCAGAGTGGCCATGATTCAGTCCACAATGCAGCACACAGTTCAGGACAACAATTCCAACAGCACAGTCCAGGACAGCAAAAATTCAGAGGTCCAATTCCAGTCCGAGGAGAATGAAGCAGCAAAATCACAACATTTCCAAGATCCAGAGATGATGATGATGATGATGAAGGGTATGGAGGTGGTGTCCGCAACAGCAAGCAGGAAGAACAGGAGAAAAGTGGTGAGCAATCCTATCACTAGGGGGCCGCGGCCCACAAGGGAAGCATGACAGCAACCAAGGAAGCAAAACATGAGAGGAAGGTGTCATCAATCAACTGGAAACTTCAGCTTCTACTCTGCAGACATTATCAAAATGAGTAAACCAACACACACCTCCTTTCATATTGCAGGAACTCCCTTCAAGAAACATACAAGACTGAAATAGAGTATAGATTTGAGTGTGTTCAGTCACAAAAGGGATAGCAGAGCCATGGGGCAGTGGGATCAGAAGATTGTGGGTTCAAACCCCTTACCAGTAGGTTGCCCTGAGGTACCCTTGAGCAAGGTACCGTCTCAGTCACTGCTCCCCGAGTGCTTTCATAGCTGCACGGTGTGTGTTTGTGTGCATGGGTTAAATGCAGAAGTCCAATTTTGTTGTGGTTCACTGTGTGCTGTGCTATGCTATGTTCTCACAATGACCAGAATAGTCACTTTTTCACTCCTGCTTTTCCCAAAGGCACTGAATTGCGCTCCACCTCTCCAGAGAACTGAGGTCAGATGCTCATCATTCCATAGTGGGGGAATTTCAGGGTGTTTACAGACTTGCCACCACTGCCCCGAAAATATTGGTGAACTGGCAGGTGGTCTTCAAACTTCCAACATCTGTTTAGCAGGGGGGTACAGTTTGGTCCAGGTGATTCAGGTTGTTTTCTCAAGAGTGTGCCTATTTCAGTGTGATCACTTCATTGTGACCTACACAAATGAACTGAACTCAGGGTTCAGATGCTCTGGTTTGGTTCAGTGGATCATTATTCGCCCCATACGGCTGCTCCAGAGCCCAATTTACTGCATAATGCTTTTTAATGGAGAAAAGGAGACTTCCCCGCTATCGATAATGATATATAATGTGCATGCAGCATTACACATCAAGGAGTCACAAAAAATAACATCTAAATCATAGCGTTTTCATCACATTGTTTCTTAAATAATTAGTGACATTACGACCTGTTCCAAACCATATTTCTAATTTCTAACAGTCTGGAAGAGTAGAATGTTTAGACAAAAGTACCAAATACAAATTTTTAAACCACATCTTCAGTCTTGCTCTTTTCTCCAACATCCTTCTTCCAAAATGATATAACAATTGTATCCAAACTGTCCAACATCAGCTGTTCCTCAAATACACTCATTCCTAATCATTCCCACCCAAAACATCCTTTTATATATATATATATATATATATATATATATATATATATATATATATATATATATATACAAAAATGTGTGTGTGTATATATACATATACACACATATATACATGTACACACACATGCCCCCTGTGTGTGTGTATATATGTATGTATATATATATATATATAATATATATATATATATATATATATATATATACACATACATATATATATATACACACACACACACACAAACACATATACATACATACATACATACACACACACACACACACACACACACACACATGGGGCAGCGGTGGTCTAGGTTGGCCCACATCGGAAGATTGTGGGTTTGATCCCCTCACAAGTAGGTTGCCCTGAGGTACCCCTGAGCAAGGTACCATCCCTGCCACTGCTCCCCGGGCGCTTTCAATAGCTGCCCACTGCTGCACGGTGTTTGTGTGCATGGGTTAAAAGCAGAGGTCCAATTTCGTTGTGGTTCACGCTTGCTGTGCTGTGACCTTGCAATGACAAGGGTTGTCACTTTCACTTTCACATTACCATTCATATATATACTTAAATATATACACGTGTGTGTGAGTGTCTGTGAGAGTCTCTGTGTGTGTGTGAGTCTGTGAGAGTCTCTGTGTGTGTGTGAGTGTGTGAGTCTGTGAGTATGTATGGTTTTTGAATGTCTGTGTTCCTGGATGTTGCATCAGCCCAGGCTGACGAGCGCGTCCTAAGACTCGGTGAGTGAGGAAGTAGCTGCTGTTGTGAAGTGTAGCTGTGGACAGGGAGGTAAACCGCTGTTATTACAGTCCAGTTTAACAGTAAAGGAGGGAGGATTTTATATAAAGGCCATAGAGGCGAGCGGGGCGGCGGCACAAGAGGAAACACCGGCTCAGTCCGCCGCTCCCGCTTTAACACCGCCTGTCCTGTCCTGTCCTGTCCTGTCCTCACTGTCTCTGCCCGGTCCTCTCTCACTCACCTGCTCTTTACTGGCTTTGTCCGCCTTCAGTCTCCGCACCAGCTCCCCCTGAACCTTCACCGCCTCCTGAAGCTGCGCTCTGTCCGCCATGACACTCTCCTCACAGGACTGAGCAGGAGGCGCACAGAAAACACGTCACTATCACGAACTCGCTCAACCAGACACACACACAAAACATCATTTGAGGGGCTGGTGAATGAAGAGAACGAGAGAGAGAGAGAGGGTTGAATGATGTGAAGATAGTGAACCAGGAGAAGAATATCTGAAGGAGTTGCATAAAAAAATTTTTAAAAAAAAGACAGGTTGCCCAAAGAAGAGTTTTGGTTTTGTATGAGTAAGTCCAGAGTGGCAGAGAAGTATGTGAGACTGTTCACGGGATATGTATGAGGGCAGTGTGACAGTGGTCAGGTCTATAGTAGGAGTGATGGGTGCTGAGGCCATTCTTTTTTGCAATGGTAATGGACAGGTTGATGGACGATGATGCTGAGATTTCCGTTGGGTGTGACAAAGATGGACTGATAAGAGTGTCTGCTAAATGCAGGTTTACATTAATGTCCCCATGGAGCAATTCACAGTTAAGGGTCTTGCTCATGTACCCAGTGGTGGTAGTGCCAGAAGTGGGATTTGAACCTGGGACCTCTTGATCCATAGGTCTGTAGGCAAGTACCCTACCACTAGACCACAGCCTGAGTTTTTATTTATTTTTTAGAAAATTAGAAAGACAGATCAGGTTATGAATTTTGGAGACAAAGTTAGAGAAGCAAGTTTGCGTTGGTATGGACATGTCCAGAGGAGAGATGAGGATTATATTGGGAGGAGGATGTTGAAGATGAGCTGCCAGGAAAAAGGCAAAGAGGAAGACCAGCGGTGGGGCAACGGTGGCCTAGTGGTTAGGGAGTTGCCCCGCATCTGAAGATTGTGGGTTCGATTCCCTCACAAGTAGGTTGCCCTGATGTACCCCTGAGCAAGGTACCGTCCCTGTCACTGCTCCCTGGGACGCTTTCAATAGCTGCGCACTGCTGCACGGTGTTTGTGTGCATGGGTTAAAAGCAGAGGTCAGGGCAGCGGTGGCCTAGTGGTTAGGGCATTAGCAGCATGATTGGAGAATTGGGGTTCGAACCCCTTCCCAATAGGTTGCCCTGAGGTACCCTTCAGCAAGGTGCCGTCCCTGTCACTGCTCCCTGGGTGCTTTCAATAGCTGCCCACTGCTGCATGGTATTTGAGTGTGCATGGCTTAAATGCAGAGGTCCAATTTTGTTGTGGTTCACTGTGTGTTGTGCTGTGACCTCGCAATGACAAGGGTTGTCACTTTCACTTTTTTCACTTTTTTGTCCAGCAGGGGGCGATAAGAGTTGTTTTTGTCCAGGAGGGGGCGGTAAGAGTCGCGTCTGTCCAGCAGGGGGCGGTAATAGTTTTTTTTTCCCAGCAGGGGGCGGTAATAGTTTTTTTCCAGCAGGGGGCGGTAAGAGTCGCGTCTGTCCAGCAGGGGGCGGTAAGAGTCGCGTCTGTCCAGCAGGGGGCAGTAATAGTCCCGTCTGTCCAGCAGGGGGCGGTAAGAGTCGCGTCTGTCCAGTAGGGGGCAGTAATAGTCCCGTCTGTCCAGCAGGGGGGGTAAGAGTCCCGTCTGTCCAGCAGGGGGCAGTAATAGTCCCGTCTGTCCAGCAGGGGGCAGTAATAGTCCCGTCTGTCCAGCAGGGGGCAGTAATAGTCCCGTCTGTCCAGCAGGGGGCGGCAATTGCGCCTCTGGCAGGGCAGCACGAAGCTGCAGATGAAGAAGTGGAGTGTGGTGGGATTGCCGGATATAAACACGGATTTTAAAGAAGATTTTTGTTATTAAACTACGTCTGAGCTGATAAATCTACCGAGAAGGTAAGCGTCCCCGAACCTTCCGCTTTATACGACTTGTATATGAAACGGTTTCCACAGAAACGGTGCTAAAGGATACACTCTTCTCGGTTCCTTCAGGTTTTTCTCTGTTTTATAAGAATCTGTTTTAAAACTGGATCTAAAAGCGGCCAGGCGCTGCTTAATGTTCACGGTTTTGTGTATCCGAGTGTTGAGGTGGTAGATTCGTTGTTCTGTGGTCGGTGTGTGTGTGTGTGTGTGTGTGTGTGTGTGTGTGTGTGTGTGTGTGTGTGTGTGTGTGTGTTTACAGCGGGCTGGTGTTTGGGCCACTTTAATGTTTACTGTGTTTCAAATCATAAAGATACTAAAATGGAAACGTGTAGATTACAGTCAGCTGCTTCTCTCTTGATTAAAGAACTCCTTCATGTAAACTGTACAGCTGGGGCAGATGTGTTTAGTAAAACAGCAGGACTGTCTGCTGCTGAGATTTAAAGAAACATCAGAGAAAATCTCCAATAACCTTCATGTACACAAGTGAAAGTGACTATATGTCATTGTGAAACAGGTAAATAACCTCTGCATGTAACCCACACAACACACACCGTGCAGCCGTGGGCAGCTTTATTCAGCACCTGGGGAGCAGTGTTAGGGACTGTACCTTGCTTAAGGGAACCTCATGACAACTGAGATTTTACTCTGTGATCTCCAGATCTTGGGGCGATCCCTAAGCACTAGGTGAAATAGTCCTCTGATAAATTCTCGTGACTTCTCATGCCTAACCTCGTAGGAGGGGGATGTTGTGAAAGGCTGCAGTGGCTTTGGAGTGAAAGTGAGAGTGAAAGTGAAAGTGTCAGGAAACACAGCAAAGCACACAGTGAAATTCAATCTCTGCTTTTCACCCCCACACACAGGCAGCTATTTAAAGTGCCCAGGGAGCAGTAATGGGGACAGTACCTTGCTCAGGGTACCACAGGACAAGCTAGGGGTCTGGGATTCCACAACCTTCCGATCCTGGTGCCTAGTCCCTAAACACAAGGCCACCACTGCCCCACTGGATCCCTGATTAATGGCCTTAACTAAAGGCTTCAGGGCTGTTTTAGGCCTTATAGATCATGAGACATTAGCACACAGATGTTTTTGTTAGTCTCTAGATCAGTCAGGATTTCATTGAGCTTGGTAAGGATTACATTATCTTTGCTGGAAATTCCAGTCACTAAGGCTGTGTAAATAGCATAAATAATGACTTTAGTAAAGAGAGCAGTTGCTAAACAGAAAAAGATGCAACGCTATACACTGTACGACAGGATGGAGTAGACGTGCATGCCGATTACAGAGAGTGAACTGTATTTATTTGCAGACTGTGCCATGATTAATCAAGGCTGACGTTATTGTAGAAGTGTAAGAGTTTACCTGATGGGTGAATAAAAAAAAATAAAAAAAATTATGTGAAAGATAAATTAAGGCATGCAAATCTGCACTTCCGATGATCGTATAATGCAGGGTTTAGGCTGGACTTTTCCAACACAATAAAAGACCATTATTTATGCTTCATGAATTTGTACAACATCAGTATTTTACTGTTTTTGGAAACAAATCCCACTCAGGAGTCCAACAATCCACAGAAAGATGGTTTTGAAATTGAATTATTTTATTTTTATTTTTATTATATTCAGTGATGAATCTAAATAGCTCCTGCTAAGGGGACTCATATTTATATCGGCTCAGTTTTGGAGTAAAATTGATTTATTGTAGGATACCATTAACCTTCTTTTAAAATTTAATATGCCAAAAGCAGTACCATCTTTTGGGCTAATAGCTGAGCAGATCTCTTACATAACAAAATGCTCACATTTAGTAACTATAGCACTAATTCTTTTCACTTTGTCCATTTTTGCAGCTCTCGACTGAAAGTTTATTTTTTTGGAAAGATGAGTCCAACTCAGTGGGATCTCCCGCCGGAGCTGTGCTGCAGGCCCATGGCCTTTGTGGCATTGACGGGCCTGGATGTGGTCTACAATGCTGTCCACAGAGCTATCTGGGACGCTTTCTGTGCCAACAGAAGGGCAGACAGGGTGCCCATCTCATTCAAAGTCCTACCAGGAGACCATGAGTACCCAAAGTGTAGAACTAAGGTGAGAGTGACTGATGGTTCAAAATACTTTTCAAAAAGCAATATTTATATATTCTGCTTTGAAAGTCAGGTAAAGTGATCATTTTAAGAACTGCTTTTGAAACCTTGCTGTCATCATCTTTGTGAAACTCCGCATTATGGTGCTACTGGGGCTTCCATGTCAATGCTCCTAGCTTTAAGATCAGTTTGGTCCAAACCTCCTCTTTGTGCCTCATTAACAGAATCATTTTTTTGAGGCAGTTTAATAGCAATGTTTGCCACTAAATCCATTCTCAGTGGCTCAATTCATCTTTATTTTTATCATTTATTATTGTGTATTTGAATGTTTTTTCTTTTAGTTTCATTTATTATGAGGAAAATGACATTAGTTTTCACTTTTATTATTTTGGCACAAACCTATGCCTCTTGAAAGCTTAAAGTTAAACCACTTGCATGTTATGTTAATAAAATATAATGTCTGCTACAGTGGTTGCATTTTTTTGCTATTGAGGTTTGTTTTTCTGATTTTTAAAACATTTTTTAAATTATTTTTCTTTGTGTGCTGGTTGTAACTGCATCCTTATCTGTCTCTAGTCTCACTGACAGTGTTTTATTCTAACACTGACTTATGTGCAGTGGATGCATAAGTGACTTTGCTATAGGTCATCACTATGCTCTCCTGTTTTTCCAGAGAACCTCCTATGAGTGGTACATTCCCAAAGGCATTCTAAAAACGGGCTGGATGAATAAACACCTGAATCTGGTGCCCGCTCTGGTGGTGCTGTTCTATGAGCTGGATTGGGATGATGCCCAGTGGAAGGAGAAGCAATCAGAGTGTGCTACTAAAGTAGAGATTGTCAGGTACCAATGAGTGTTTCGGAGATCCATTCAGGGTCATTTGAGCCTTGAACATTGAACCTGTGTAACTTGCCCATTGCTATTTGCCAAATTTTGTTTGATTTCAAACAATCTTGAAATGGGTTAAATAATTTTTTTCTTCTCATCCATCCATCTCATCCATCTCCTCCATCTGCACACTACTCAACAATGGGGGGGGGGGTGGTAATGCTCAGTGCCAGGTTTCTTCTATACTGCTGTTGAAATGTATGTTCTTCTATTTCAATCTATATTTCATCAGACCACAGTAGGTTGCTTCTCCATGACTGAAATTTGTTCAGGTGCATTTTGCAGATCTCAACTGCAAATCTGTTGAATGTTGAAGTCTTAATTTGTGTAAATTAACAATTTTGTAAAATTGCTAGTAGCGCAAAATATGTGAGCATATTCTACAGCTGGTTAAAGGACTGTTTTGGGTTAGCGTATATAGAAAATGTTTAAAAATGGCAGGATAGGTATATTCGCTTTACAGCAAATCTACATCTTTGCAGGTTTAAGTACATTATTTTTTCTTCACCACTAGGTGCCACTGTGCTGACACCCCATAAGATTCACAAGATTATATTGGTCCATCCATACCGTTTTGACCCTTTAGGCCTTATTCCACATCAGATGCAAATCATTTCAACTGCAGACAGTTGCATGATAAATTATATGTCCAAACCTCTCAGGTTGTTATGGTTACACTCAACAGCCATAGGGAGGGACAGACTATAAAAGATTATAAACACTTTCTGCTTGTAAGGTTCGCTGTGCAAAGCAAAATCTTCATGTAGAGGACTATGTAGCTAGCACAGCGACACTTTGGACCGCTTTGTATTAAGAATTGCTGCACAAATATCATCAAAATGAAATGAGTCAATATTAAAGAAATCTCATCCCTGTAGTCTAGTTTAAACCGTTGACTAAAGTGACCAAAGATATATTTGGAAGAAGAAAAAAAAACATTTTACCCCACTATTAAATGTAGACCTAGAAGACTTCACCTTTCCCACAGTCCGTGAGGAAACTGAAAAAAAAAATGATGTTGCACATTACAACAAAGCAATCATTCGAACCATCTTCCAAACTTCTCTTCAGGAAGCAAAGAATGGCCTTCACCTTCCAGAAATTTAAATATCACTGAAAATCTCTGATTATTATATCATATATATATAATATTATATAGTATTATTATATACTGATGATTATTGTCCAAACCTCTGAAAATAAATGTATATTTTTATATCTATTTAAAATATTTTATGTTTTAATAAAATGATGTAATAGAATTTTATTAAAACAGGCTAAAAAGAAAATTATTTTATTTTGTTTGGATTTTTCCAGGACAAGTCTCCAAGGAAGGAACACAAAAGTTGCTGTTGTTTTAATCCAGAAGAAGACCCCTCTTCCACCAGGTGAGGCTAAAACCTTGCTGGGAATTATTCTTGCTAGTGAAATGCTTTGCAACAGGCAAATGAGCGGCTATAATGATTAGGGGTTTAACAGTTAATGATCTGATTTGATTTGATTCAGTGGTGACTCAGTTTAATATTTGTCTACACAGCAGTTTGTTACAGCATTCACTTAAGATGTACATCATTTGAAGCAAAAGCTTTATAGTCTGTCAGTCTAACCATACCCAGAGGCTTTTATTTAAGCCTTGTTCTGACAACCTGCAGTTCAGATACGGTGTGTTTTTGAGATGCCTAGTAAAGTGGAATTTGTGCCCTGACAGGTGAGGATGTGGTGGCTTCGGAGCGGGCTGCAGCTCTATGTAATGTCTGTGATCTCTCAGGGAAATCCCTGTTTGTGCTCCCCCATACAGATCATCTAGTGGGATACATCATCAGGTTAGAAACTCAGCCAACCTCCGTTCACTGTGCAAGTTAACGTCAGTGCCTGGCTTTATAATGTAGCTAACAAGGAATGGAAGTTACTGACTTGAATATTCTCTAAGAGACAAATTAGTTGATATCTACTACAGGTTATCTATAAAATGAACACCACATAGCAAAAGCGATATATTCCAAAGATAACAGAATGTCAAACAATGTCAAAAACCACACAAGTAAGTCTCGTGTGACACTTTTGTGATTAACTGTTTCGCGTCATTGGATATTTCAGACCCTGCGTTAACAATTTAGCTGAACAAGTCAACAGTGATCTGTTTATTTATTTGCGTGTTGATCTTCCTTCTCAATCTCTCCCTCTTCTCTCACTGATTTCACTGTAGGTTGGAGAATGCCTTTTATGAGCATGCTCAAACATATTACTATAATGAAATAAGGAGAGTGAAATCTCACAAAGAGTTCCTGAATAAAACAACGCATCAGGTAATAACACTATTTACCAATTCAGCCATTGCATGCGCATTAGTGCAAAAGTGCTATATCTTAGAGTATATGCCATTGGCTGAGATATTACTGAGATGTGAATTTTGCAGTTACACCCCTTGCTGTGTCATTTCATGTGCAATCATTCCGATCTAACATTGCAGAGTTTATTATTTTGCATTTTATGCTTATTTTTGGTCCATTCACTTCATGAGCAGCCTGTGTAAAACATAAAAGCTCAAAGTGTAAACATGATACACTGCTGAACCTGCTCTCTGTTTAGTGCACAGTTTATTCAGGATTATATGGCTGGATCCTCAGTTGCTCTTTGTTAGAAATATTTAAAACTTTAGGATGCAGGAGCCTGTATTATTATTAATAATAATAATAATATTATTATTATTATTATTATTTTGTTATGCCAGAAGTTAGTGTAGAATATTCATTTGCAAAATGTTGCAGATAAAAAAGTTGTGATCTTACACTTGAACAGAAAGCTGTGGCAAATGCTGAAGGTGTAAAAACACTTTTTATTGTTAATGCTCAAAACTCCAATAAAGATGTTGAACCTTAAGATCTTCAGAAATGGTCCTGATCACTAAACAGGTAGTATGTTTCAAAAGCAAAGTATAAAATAAGGAGCAGAATGAAAAGATATAACCTACATTATAAGTTTGTATAATTTCACTGTAGTAAAGTGTCGGGAGTTATATTTATCATTTTCGTCTGGTTTTGTTTCAGCTGCTGTTTGTGCGACACCAGTTTAAGACCGGTTTCTTCAGCGAGCTCAAGCAGGACACACAGAATGCCCTAAAGTATGTTTTTAAAGGTTTCTCGAAGATGTTTTTTATTTGATAAAAAGTGCCACAAAATGAATCCCTTTTGACTTTTCCTCCCTGTTCTCTCATTAATTCTCCTGCACAGACACTACAGAACCGCCTACAGTCTAGTCCACGAGCTCCGAGCCCATGAAACCAATATGCTTGAGATCAAGACTTTGGCTGGGTTTATCAACTATAAGGTGCGTTCGAGCTTTCATACATCAGTGCTGTCATTATTGGTCCACACACCACACAGGAAGGTCATACTTCCTGTTTAAAAAAACCATACTCACTCCTTGCACTCTGCCCTTCTCTCAGATCTGCAGGCTTTGTTTCCAGCACAACACCCCTCTAGATGCCATTGCCCAGTTTAGGAAACACATTGATCTGTGCAAGAAGAAGATTGGCAGTGCTGAGTTGGCCTTTGAACACACCGCCTGGATGTCCAAACAGTAGGAGCAACAATTTAACAATTTAATTTAAAAATGGAGGTTATTTTTTTATTTTTACCCCAGGGTCCTCATTTGGTCTTTCAAAAATGCTTTTCAAAATCTATATCAAATTAAATGTCAGTTATTTTGAGTTTAATTCAAACCTTTGCTTAATTTTACTCTGTTTTCATAATAATAGAAACGTTTTTAATATTTGTTAATCAAAATAATATATTTATCAAAATAATATAAAATGGTATTTTTTAAATAATTTAAAGCTGAATTATGAAGTAACCTGGAAAGTGAATCATTCCTTTTCCCTGTGACTTAGTCATAAGTACACTCTAAATACGTCTGTTAGGCAGTAAAGTTAGATCAAATGTATTAAATGTATAATGATTTTATTATAAAGTTTGAAGTGGGAATTCCAGCAGAAACATGACTTTATCAGATGCGGGACACAACTTGGACTTTCTCCACTAGTGAAAAATGTAAAAATTGGTGCTGATTTGGGATAAAAATACCTGATGCACTTTTCTGTTCTGTCTATGGTTTGTATTATAACAAAAAAAAAAAAGAAAAGAGGGCACACCTATGACTTTCATTTCATTTTTCTGTGTGATGGTTGTATCTTTTAGCTTCTGAACAAAGTAGTTTTTAATAGTTACATCTGGAATCAGCTTTTTGGTGAGCCCCCAAACATGGCTAAAACAATACAATAGCTCCCAATAAAGCTGCTCACTTTTGGATTTTTTTTCTTTTTTAACATTTTTGGGGAATTTTGATTGTAAATGGAAAATGATATGAAAACTCTTCTTGTGCATTTTGCTCTAATTTATCTGTGAGAACAACAGGAACAAAGTTTCTCAGTCCATTTTCACACACTGGGCTGTCAGTGTAAAACTTGAACTGCAGCCACCAGCTGCCCCCACACCCACCCCTCTAGAATAAAGTTCCAGCTGACTTTTTATTTCCACTCTATGTCTATATATGTCTTTACTGGTTACAATTTAAAACAAGACTGCTCTGAAAGGTTTTGTCCCGGATATTTTTGTTCCATCAGTACACAGAATAGCCCTACAAACTAAGTTTCTCTCAGGTTTATTACAAGGGTGCGACGTACACTAGTTCTAGTATTTAAGATTTACTTAAATTTTACCCACTGAATGCGCACTCATTCACTTTATGGTTCTAAGTTTAGCTTTTGTTTCTCTCAACTCTGTGTGAACACAGTCTGAACCTTCACTCATTTTTTTTCTGAGCAGGTTTCAGTCATTTGGTGACCTGTTTGATGAGGCCATCAAACTCGGCCTCACAGCGATCCAGACGCAGAACCCAGGCTTTTATTACCAGCAGGCTGCCTGCTATGCTCAGGAGCGCAAGCAACAAGCCAGCCAACTCTGCAGCCATGAGGTACAGCTAAATACTCTTAAATGCTGTCAAACTGTAGTCAAGCACATGACTATTATTAGCTATCCCAGTTCAGTGCTTGTTACTGACCCGCATCTGGGTAAATGCTCATCTTATGACTGAGTACTGTTTCAGAACTTTTGTGTAACCATCAATACCAGTACCTGGAAGTAGCTATTATGGTGTGGAAGAGAGGTGAAGAAGTGAGTGCAGGCAGGTTGGTATGCATGGAGAAGAGTGGCAGGAATTATCTGTGACAGATGGGTACCTGCAAGAGTAAAAGGAATTTTTTACAGGACAGTAGTGAGACCAGCTATGCTATATGGGTTGGAGACGGTGGCACTGATAAAAAGACGGGCAGCAGAGCTGGAGGTGTCAAAGATGCTGAGATTTTCATTGGGGTTAACGAGAATGGACAGGATTAGAAATGAGTATATTAGAGGACCAGCTCAGAGTGGTCATTTTGAAGACAAAGTTAGAGAAGCGAGGTTGCGTTAGTTTGGACATGTCCAGAGGAGAGACGAGGAGTATATTGAGAGGAGGATGTTGAAAATAGAAAAGAGGGAAGACCAAAAAAGAGGTTTATGGATGTGGTAAGAGAGGTCATGCAAGTGGTCGGTTTGAAGCAGGAAGATGCAGAAGGCTGGAAGAAATGGAAGTGGATGATCCACTGTGGTGACATATAATGGGAGCAGCTGAAAGAAGAAGAGATTAGTATTATTTTTAATGATTATTAATGGTAGATATTTAATAAATAATATTAAAGTCTTCATTTTGGAGGAGGCATGCTCCAACCCTATACTGAATACTATGTATGTATAATTTAATTCTCTCTCACTCTGTCTCATTCATATATATATATATATATATATATGAGAGAGAGAGAGTATTAAAACTTATATAGTATTCAGTATAGGGTTGGAGCATGCCAAATTATTATTTATGTATTTTTTATTTATTTATTATTATTTTTAATGATGCCAAATGCTTTTGATACTCAGTAGGATAGCAATAAATTGTTCTCATCCATAAGAGTGTTCATTTTTTCAAAACACATCATTGAGCAGCTTAACAAGAAACAAGAGTCACCGTGACAGAGCATTCCTGGCTTCTTCTTAGTTGAGCCACAAAATGATGATCAAAAAAGATAATAACAGCTACCACCTAAAAGAAAATGAAGAGAAGTTTATGGAGCATAATTTGGACCCCTATAGACATTGCTAAATTGTTTCATTGCTCATGTTTTGATATTTTCTGTAGCCGAATGTGAGTTACCCTGCCCCAGATCCTCTGGAAACAGCCACAGGGGCTCTGGACTTCTATGGCCAGAGGGCTTGGAGACAAGGCCATCAGAGTAAGTGATCCGTGCCTTCCCTCTGCCCACAACTGGGTGGTTTACATTTGTGCTATATTAAATAGCATGATTTTTGAAACGGTTTGATTTAATGTGTGAACCATATATAAGTTCCAAAATGCGCCGCTCACTCTCCAGTCTGTGCAGACCATATGTGGAAACCAACCTGGAGAAAGAGACTGCTTTGAATTCACTAGGGTTGTTGTACCACATACCATGAGAAATTTACATGACAGCCTGTTTTGTAGTACATTAATGTGCCAGTCTATTGCTAGAGATGTTGAAGTGGCAAATATGCTGTGCTGAATTCTGGTTGAAAAGTTTGATCCATAAAATTTAACTCTGAGTGAGTTTTGTTAAAGACGCATTACAGGTTAACCAATCAGGTCCTAAAGGCACAGATATAAAAACCTGTCTTTTTAATTGTAAGGAATAAAATAAAAAAGTGATTATTGGGGCTAATGTTTAAACTTTCAGTGTTTGTGTCTTTGCAGGTATTGACCCTCCCGACTCTGAAAAAGAAAAACAAGGCATCCTCGCTCTTCAGCTGAAGGAGAAAGATGTGTTGCATTCGGTCAGCCGGTTTATTTCTCTGATGTTAAGCTCTCCAGTGACCTCTGGGTTAACAAGTTAACCTGATTTTAAAGGCAGATCCATTCTGAATGACCAGTGTTTATGACAATGTTCTGACAATTTATGACATTATGAGAATGTGAAATCTTTAAGTTGATTTAACATGAAATAATTTTTTTAATTTATTTTAGTTTTTATATGAGCTTAAAGGAAATGAAAAAGGGTTTAATAAAATCACACCTAGATGTCTGCTTGTTTTGCCTGCAGGAGCTGATCATCGCACTACTCAGCAATGCTGTTGCACAGTTCAAGAAATACAAGTGTCCTCGCATGAAGAGCCATCTGAGTGAGTCTACACACATTTGATGAGAAAATATTCCCTCATGTTGCATTGAAAACAACCTGTCCATTGGCTCTTATAATTGTGTTAAGAGCCAGCATGTTTTCCATTCTTTTATAAGAATGGAAATGAATCAAAACCATTGTATGTATACAATGGTGCAAACTGAGGTTAGGCTAAATAATAATCTGTGTTTTTACAGTGGTTCAGATGGGAGAGGAGTACTATCATGCTAAGGACTATACCAAAGCGTTAAAGTGAGTTTTATAATAGTTTTTGTGTTGTTTTGTCATGTTTAGAAAATAAAAGCATTTAATGACCTTAGCCTGCTGTGTTGAAACATTGTCTGCTGTTCTATGTGCATTTCCTGGCAGATTGTTGGATTATGTGATGTGTGACTATCGGACCGAACGCTGGTGGACCCTCCTCACCTCCATTTTGTGTACGGCTCTGAAGTGCTCGTACCTCATGGGCCATGTCAAAGACTACATCACCTACTCTATGGAGCTGGTGGGCAGAGGTACTGAATCCACCGCCATTTGTAGCTCCTTCAGTCATTCAGACTCCACAAACTGTACATCTGTAAAGCATTATTTGTTTTCAGATATTGAAACCCTGATGACTGAGCATTTCTGAATATTTTTAATTAGTTATTTTTTGTTTAAGCTGGTTACCTAGAAGATTCATGCTCTTCCTGCTCAAACACTCTACTACCCTACAGGAAGAACTGCATAGCCAACCAACTGGTTGATTAGTTATCCAGAAGACCTCTCCTGCCACCTCTATGAAAAAAACTCCACACTACTGAAATGATCTCCTATTAGTGCAATTGATCCTTTTTCCTTTTTTTTTTGTCTGCAAAGATTATTCATTTCATTTTAAGAACAGTGACTTTAGAATTTTTTTTACCTTATTTTAAGTCATTTATAGCACAAAACAAACTCAAAAAGACGCATCTGGTTATTGTGATTTTTGTCAGTCGTTATGTTAATTGAGGGCTTTTTTACTTGTATATTAACATTGTTGTACTTTGAGAATTTGGGCATTTATTACAAACAGGAACGTGAACATTCTTCACATGGATAAGAGCGTCTGCTAAATGCTGCAAATGTGTGTGCGTGTGTGTGTGTGTGTGTGTGTGTGTGTGTGTGTGTGTGTGTAAACAGCCTCTAATCTTCGTGAAGATCAGAAGTCCAGGATTGAGAAGAATTTGATCAGAGTGCTAATGGTAAGTGAAGTCTGCTAAAACTGTATCATACTGTTGAGAATGAGGAGGTGAAGGTACAATTAGGAACAGCAAAAGTGAAGAACGGAACCAGTTCTTCACTGGTTTTTGCTGTTTTTGTTGTAAGAAATGGAAGAATATTTACAAACTGAAACAGAATTACTTGAGCCCTAGCTGGCCTCTGTTACTGCTAGAATTCTGAATATGTATTTATTAACCTCTCCATCACAGAATGTCTTCATTGTCAGTTTGGGAATCCCAGTGTTGTGTGCTTGTATGATTTAGCTGCATAGTGCAGTTATGCTTGTGACTTGTGCTTATTGAACATACTAAAGTGATGTTAACTTGATTGCTTCCTCTGTAACAATTACTGCAACACTTTGTGTCTGAACAGAATGAGGTTCCTGAGGCAGAGCCAGAATGTGACCCAGGCTCGGTAAAGGCAGCTCAAGTGCTGTGGAGTGACCGTGTCTCTCTGGCTGGCAGTAATGAATTCACTGTGGAAGTGCAGGACTACGTGCCCTTCAGTGAGTACAGATAGAGAGGCAGGGGTATCTAGAGCTTGTAGGAGGCGTTATTACTGGATGTGCATGTTTAGCACGATAGTTTAGGTTTTATTATTAGGATTTATTCCCAAAATGAAAGCCCATTGCCTGGATGTTCAAATCAGTGTTAGACCACAGTTGTCACATTCAGTAACATTTACTACAGCTATTTTATCAGGCTTTGTTATTTATAATAATAATAATAATAATAATCCTTTATTTATAATCCCACGAATGGGAAATTCGTTCTCTGCATTTCACCCATACACACATGTGCAGCAGTGGGCTGCTATTGAAAGTGCCCGGGGAGCAGTGATGGGGACGGCACCTTGCTCAAGGGTACCTCAGGGCAACAAGGTGAACTGTAACAGAACTGCTTTGGGAGAGCCACTCACTGTGCCATTATAACATTCAGGCTTTTTATTAAAAAAAAAAAAAAGGATGCTCTTTGTTGATTCCGACTTAACATCACAAGTCTTGGTAGCGATGAATATTTTCCATTACCAACACTAATGAAATGAATCCAGCTTGAGTTGGGCTTTAGAGTTAGGCAGGTAATTGAGGTGCTGAAATGCGGTTCTCAACAGAGGTGCTCTCTATACCTGTGTATCTATTTCAGTCCAGTGCAAAGCCAAGTTCCTGTCTCCCAGTTTCCACGTAGACGAACCTGTGCAGCTGCATGTTTACCTGAGGGCCGACTGCCCTCACCCTGTCCGCTTTGCCAAGCTGTGTGTCAGTCTCAGCAACCAGGTATAGATGATCTACAGCGTACCTAGGCATCAGTCAGACTTCTGGTCTGTAATGCCACTTAATGTGAATAAGAACCTCCTACTTTCACTGACAATGAGGGGGAAGTTTGGAATTTCAAACTGAGACTTAAGGTAATAGTTTTTAAAATAAAAATAATCTAGGTGTAGGAAAATGTGATTTATTGGCCTGATATGAGATCACTAGTGTAGATGGTGGTTTTTGCAGTGGCGACAGAACGTCTGACTGATATGCAGAATAGCTATTGAGCGCTACATTTGTGTGATGTGATGTGTAGGGACGAGTGATTTTTCAAAATGAGACTGCAGAAAAACCACAAGCAGCCATGCCTTACATGCTAACTTCTAAATAAATGATGCAAAAAAAGCTGCTGAATAATTTTTTTTATGCTATGCTAAGAAACTAGCACACATTTTTCAACCCTACAAAGATTATTTATATTGAAAATATAAATCTGTATTCTTATTTATTGTATTTATTGTAATTACATGCTTTTAAAAAACAAGATTTACTTTGCTCTAATTTTCAAAACTTTTCTTTTGAATTTTTGTTGGTGAAATCAGTAGGTAAACCATTATATTTGACCTCATTACTGTTCCTTCGGTTTTAAATGGTCAGCTCGTCGCTCCAGTTATTAGTTCAGTCTGCTTTGTATGACCTTCAGGAGTATAACCAGTACTGCCTGGTGGAGGAGGCACACAAGGGGAAGGACATTCTGCAGACTTCTTCTCAAGAGAACATGTGTCTTGTGCCTGGCAAGACCCGCAAGTACTGCTTCAAATTTGTAGCCAAGACAGAAGATGTTGGCAGAAAGATTGAGGTACAAAAAGCTGATTTCTTTAAAGTTTAATGGGTTTTTGTGATGAAATGAGACTAATGACCCATGGCTTCTTATCCTCATCAGAGTCAAGGGGTCCTCTTTCTTTTCTCCTTCTTCTCTCCTTCTTGAAATGGCAAAGCTAATATAGACATCACATAATGTGTTGTGCAGGATTGATCATAATAATTTTAAATAGTCTGTGTGCTTATGCGGTTTCTGATGCTAAAAATCTTTTAAAATAAATATATATTTGTCATAAACAACTGTTTAATTTATTGTCAGAAACTGCAAAAAGCAAATATATTTGCGATGACAATTTAACTGATAATTCAAACATGCCATTTGTTTGAGAGTGCATGTGTTAATGTTTGTTCTATTTAGATCACCCATGTGGACCTGATGCTGGGCAGTGAGAATGGTCGCTGTGTCTACCTCAACTGGAGGGGTGGTGGTGGTGATGCAGCCTCTGCTCACGAGGCCCTCCAAGCATCGCGTTCCTTTAAGAGGAGAACCCGTCTAGCAGAACAGCAGGTCGATTGGGATGCTGTTTCCATCCAGGCCAGCACCATGTGGGTTGATGATATAACTTCTTATAGCAATGTGTTCTCTTGTGAACATTTGAATCATCTCTCGCTACATTATGAATTTAGCAATAAGAATGCTGGATGTTGAATACTTGCAGACCTCTAAACAACTTCTTTGACGTAAGCTCTTCTGGAAACTGCACACTTTACATTGACCTAACTGTGGTGTATTGAACTTCCTTTAGGATCATATCTCGAGTGCCCCGAATCTCTGTGCAGCTACAACATGAACCACCAGCTCTGACCAATGAGATGTACTGCATAACAGTCACTGTCCAATCAGAGGAGGACACAGTGGCCAAAGATGTTAGTCTCACTGCGGGCCTAAAGCCAGGTACACGAACACACGGCTAAAAAGAGGTTCAGCATTATAATATTTATAGTAGTGTTTCATTTCATATGAATTTAGCTTGTAAACATATAAACCTAAGGTAAATTTATAAGCCATGGCTAACGACCCACTTTACACGCACAGAATGCACATAAAGAAATCTTGATATTATTAAAAATGTTGATTAACAGTTACTAAGAATAATTTGACACACTCCGTTTCAGTTCAGTTGGCACGTGGCTTTCACCTTATTGACGTTTTTGCCTATTGTTTTAAAATGTTCCCAAACGGAGAACCAGAAGGAGAGAAAGGTCCTCAAACTCGACCCTTTCAGCACTGCTTTACTGAATGTTTTTCATGTTACAATTCTGTTGTGAAAAAAGGGAGAGGAAACCATTTTAAAATTTGGTTCCAAACATTGACATGGAGAGGAAAGCATGCTAATCAGCCATCACTTTATTCGTTATCATTTCAGTCGGCTGACCATCAGAGCATAAAAAGTCCTCACTTGACCAGCGTGGTTATATTCGCTAAGAACACATGCAGGAATAAAAAAAAAAAAAAAATCCACCAAGCTGGTCTATACAAGTATCAGTATCTGTAGACTATGCACATAGACTTTGATCTTTTGTAACCCATTACAGAATGCCTCACTCAGTTGTTTGTGGTCTACACTTTTAGGTCAGGATGCAAATCTCACCCAAACAACCCACGTTACACTGAGCAGCTCAGAGGTGTGCAATGATGCTCATCCTGCTCTGCTAACTGATATATCCATTGGAGACTTGCAGCCACGAGAGAAGGTATAGACCATCGGACACACATGCATGCATGCACATACGTACGTACGTACGCTGTGGACACGCTGAAGATAAACAACAAATGTTTGACACCCTTTGCATAATATAAGTAGCGGCTTTTTTCAGTTTATGCCAGTTTATGACGCACCTCCTAGAAAATGTACACAAGTTTAGAAGGGAAAAAAAACACAATTCCTTTGCAACTGAAAATGGTAACCATTTGTAGGGTGGCACACATTTTCCCCTTGCCTTAAATCTAATTGATGAGCCAAGACAGGTTTGACGCCTGACATTTGCTTCTTTTAGTTTTACACTTGAGCTGGTGGGGCGGTGAGGGACTAGACCACAGGTTTAGAAGGTTGTGGGTTTGAATCCTTGACCAGTAAGTTGCCCTGAGGTACCTTTGAACAAGGTAACGTCCCCATCACTGCTCCTCTAAGTCTCAGTCATCGTTTTTTTTCTGTCCAAACTGCAGGTCATGCCGAGTAGTTACCTAATCGCAGACAAACTTTTTTGTGTGGTTTCTGACACTCCTTACAATGATAAACATCATTGATGGTGTAAAATGCAGCTTGACCTCTGGTGGTATGTACATGTGTGTTATGTATGACAGATTGAGAAGAAGCTATACATTCGTTGTGTCAGCACTGGATCCAGGATTTTCCTGTTT
Source organism: Hepsetus odoe (assembly GCA_017165825.1). NCBI lineage: Eukaryota > Metazoa > Chordata > Actinopteri > Characiformes > Hepsetidae > Hepsetus > Hepsetus odoe. The sequence continues at coordinate 22,686,124 of CM029372.1, read as the reverse complement.
CATGTCTCTTATGCCATGAGTACCACAGTGGAGGGCAAAGACATCACATGCAGGTGCCACAAGGTAAGCCCAAGTTCAGATGAGATTTAGATTATTTCATGCTAAAAAGGACTTTTTAAACTAATGTTTAATTTTGTCCATGTCACTATGTCCATATAAACAAAGTCTCTCTTGCCTTTTCCCTTTTGTTTAGGATGAAACAGTCACCATAGAGACAGTCATTCCTTTTGAAGTAGCATTCAAGTTTGTGTCCACTAAGGTACTCGTGTCCACTTTCCATTATTTCTAAATTAAATTTATTATTATTTTCAAAATTAGTTGTAAATAAGTAAATGTTATGTTTTCTTTTGTAAAATATATTTGATGATAGATTTAATTAATATATGTAATAATTAATATAACTTAAGGTTAAAATTTATATTTAAAATTCTGTGTGATAGTGAACTTTATAAATTTAAACTTATAAATTCAAAATTATAATTATCAGGCTAAAAATGGAGAGTGCGTATGATTTATGATCATATAAGCCCAAATTTAGCCCTTGATTTACTGAATGTTTGTGTGCTGTTTAGTTTGAGCACCTTGACCGTGTGTATGTGGACGTGCCCTTTTTGCTGATGGCGGACATTTTGAGTGCATCTCCTTGGCCTGTTCATTTAGTCAGCAGTGAGCTGCAGCTGACTTCCAGCATGGCTGCCGTGGATCAGCCTCAGAGTCAGGTGGAAGGAGGTGAGAGAAAGTATCTACCTACAGCCTCCACTGCTCCTACATCAGCATCACACAGACAGGAATTGTGGATGTACATTATGATTGACTGCGATGGGCTGTGACCTGTCCAGGGTGTGTCCCCGTCCTTCGCCCTGTGTGAGCTGGGATGGACTCCAGCACCCCCCCCCCCGTGACCCTAATTAGGACAAGCGGCCCAGAAAATGACTGACTGACATTATGATTGATCTTTATGTAGAAATATACACGTGTTAATAAATGGATATTCTGTTAACTCCCAGGAGGAACAAATTACACAAAATATTATTAATGGTTAAGATTTGTATTGCAGGCAGACTTGTTTAAGGTTAAAAATATTTTATGTTGTAGTTTTATTTATTCGTTTTTATCGTATAGTAATTAAGTTAATGATAATAATAATAATAATAAAGTGAGAACCCTTGTCATTGCAAGGTCACAGCACAGCACACAGTGAACCACAACGAAATTGGACCTCTGCATTTAACCCATGCACTCAAACACCGTGCAGCAGTGGGCAGCTATTTAAAGCGCCCGGGGAGCAGTGACCGGGATGGTTCCTTGCTCAAGGGTTGTCACTTTCACTTTCACTTTCAAGGGTACCTCAGGGCAACCTACCAGTGAGGGAATAGTGAAAGTGAAAGTGACTACCCTTGTCATTGCGAGGTCACGGCACAGCACACATGAACCACAACGAAATTGGACCTCTGCATTTTACCCATGCACACTCAAACCCGTGCAGCAGTGGGCAGCTATTGAAAGCGCCCGGGGAGCAGTGATGGGGACGGTACTTTGCTCAAGGGTACCTCAGGGCAACCTATTGGGAAGGGGTTTGAACCCCCGATCCTCCGATCATGCGGCTAACGCCCTAACCGCTAGGCCACCGCTGCCCCGATTAGAACCCACTATCTTCCGATGCGGGGGCAACTCCCTAACCACTAGGCCACCGCTTATAATAATAATAATAATAATGATAATAAGGATGTTGATTGTTATTATTATTACAAATTATAGAGGTTTCACTGTGAGCTTTAGTTTTTTTACACTAGGCAGAGTGATATTTAGCTAGAACAATATCATTTATTGAATCATGTGAACTGTATTTTTCCTATTATTGCAGTTATTCAATAATAATAATAATAATTTTAGTAGTAGCGATAAAATAGAACCCAGCCTCTAGTGATACACAAGCCAGTGTATTTCTTCATGCAGGTCCCAAGCCTGAGGGATGGGGGAGGGTTATGTCAAGAAGGGCATATGGTTTAAAACTTTAGAACAGTTTTAAAGATTTAAACCATAAACTTTAAAACTGTTTTTAAAGTTTATGGTTTAAAACAGGATTAGAAGTGAGTATATTAGAGTGACAACTCAGTTTGGACATCAAGAGACGAAGACCAAAGAGAAGGTTTATAGATGCGCTAAGAAAGGACATGCATGTGGTCGGTTCGAATGAGGAAGATGCAGAGGACTGTACAGAGGAATGGAAAGGGGTGATCCTCTTTGGCAACTCCGAAATGGGATACACTTTTTAAAAAGTATTTATTTATTTTGTTAACTTTGATCAGTGTCTTCTGTGCAGTTTAATCGTGATCTGCTGTTTGTAACCGTGAGTAATTTTGCTATCTTTATCTTTATCTTTTTGCTATCTTTATTGTGTTTCAGTGGTACTGCAGACAAGTGAATGTGGGAGCGAGTGTTTCAGTCTGAAATGCCCTTCGGTTCAGAACGGGACGAGCACAGTGGCAGCAGGACAGTACTCCATCTCCTGGAAGAGGTGTCAGCATCGTACACAGCTTTTTCACCAATTGAAGTTTACATGCTTTTCATACCTTAAAGCACATATGTCAAACTCAAGGCCCGCGGGCCACATCCGGCCCGGCGTACAATTATATAGAACCTGCGAGATCATTTTATATATCTTTTTCTTTTGTGGCTCGCGATATGAAGCGGCGATAACACACAAACTACAAATCCCACAATGCAGCGCAACAGCTGACTTACCAAATAATAAGCTACTTGCAGTCATTCCCGTGTCAGTTACATCAGATCAGTCAAGCGTCTGTTGATGTGTACCACCCTAATTTCAAGGCAAAACGAGCCCCTAACGATGGCCAAACATAAAAGAACTTGTTGGCAAGAAAGATGCCAATATTATTCATGGAATATTATTGTATCCTGTCTGTTTCAATTTATGTTCAATTAAGTTTGGTCTGTTCAATAAATGTTTATCCTGTTCGGCCCACGACCTTAAGTGTGCTTTGCGTTTTGGCCCCCTGTGCGATTGAGTTTGACACCACTGCCTTAGAGAAATGTCCTTTATTGCAGGCAGTGAAGACTGCAGCATTGCAAAGTGTTTTCATTTTTAACCATTTCCCTGCTCCAACACCTGCATATACAAAATATCAAGCATCCAACTTTTTAAACACTATTTAAGCAAAATGTTTTCTGCTTGTCTCTTTGATAGAAAATCAACATGTACTGAGATGCCAGTGGTGAAAACAACTGCAATCCTCCCTCATGTTATTGTTGAGACTATTCCTCTGTATGTCCATGCGGGTAAGTCAATCATGTTGTGTTAAATGAAAATACAGATATTATAAATTTGGGCTCTAAATTAAAAAGCTGTGTTTTGCATTATGAATGCTCACCAGAAGAGGGAGGTATTAAAAATCGAACTGCTCCGACGAGAGGAAATTTACACCCACAAAATATTGTTTGTAGTTACAAATTAAATGTGTAAAACTAAATGTTTGGTGCTAGAAATTGTTTGCATTTTATTACTTCATGAATTGTCAGATTAATAGGTTATAATAGTCACAGCCCTAGCCTGCTGCACTGGACTCTCCAGGGTGTTTCTCTCCCTTTCACCCTGTGTGCACTGCAAAAGACTCCAGCCACCCCCCACAGTCCTGGTTAGGATAATGGATGGATGGTTGAATAGCATGTTCTCCAAAATGCTGACGTTCTTAATAAAGTAGGAGTCCGTAATAATTATGTGAAGGACGGCAGCAGTAGTAATGTCTCCTTTTTTTTGTGAATTTGTTGTGGTTCCAGAGTTGCCCTCATTTGGGCGAGTGCGTGAATCTCTGCCTGTATGGTATCACATTGAGAACCGGACTGGAGTGGTTCAGGAAGTGGATGTTTCTGTGGAGCCCAGCGATGCCTTCATGTTCTCCGGACTCAAACAGGTCAGTGTTCCAGGTTAGAATAAATAAAAACTAAAGTTCAGCTGATGTATCAGCTAGTGAACCTGATGGCTAACAATCAGATCAGTCACAGTGAAAAGTTCTCCTTTGCAATGAAATATTCCAGTCTGACTTGCTGTTGTCACATGACTGCATTCCCTGTATTGGTGTTTTTGAATTAATACATCCTCCCTGCAAAACTAAAAGCAACCCCATTATCAACCTGATATTAAAGTGATATCATTAGTTACCAGATTTGTGTTTTTTTTTGGTTCTCTGATCTGCTAGTTACTGCCACCTATAACAGAATGTTGAAGCTGGCCTGTTGTTAAAATATACAAATATGAAATATAATGGCTATATATAATGGATATATATATAATGGATTATATTCATTTATTAATATATATATAAATGAATATACTACGTTTCGGAGAGAAACAAAAAATACATACGGATTCAAGCCATTCACTAAAATACTTTTACGATTTGTATCAAGTCCTCTTTTTGTGGACATTTTTTTCACTTAAAAAGCATAAAATAATGGCACAACCGGATGAACAGCAGGTCTAAAGCATTGTTGGCTATAAAACAAAAGTTTTGTCATCCCTCTCCCTCCTCTTAAACAGCAGGATGTTACTTAAATTGGTGTGTTGACTTAAGAAAATCCCTTACACTAAACCTGAACCTAGTTTAACATGTTAGTGTTAACATGACATATTTTCTGCTCATAGGCGCATGTTTTGGTCACCTTTAACAAAATGTACATTTTGAAAAAGTTCATGTTTTGTTGTAACTTTCCATCAGATTGAAATGACTCTTTAGGAGCAGCCAGGTTTAGTGTTTTCTGTATGTGCAGGTACGTATGAGGATACTGCCTGGTGCTGAGCAGGAGATGGTGTATAATTTCTATCCCCTGATGGCTGGATATCAAAACCTGCCTCTGCTCAATATCAACCTGCTGCGCTTTCCAAACATCTCCAGCCAGCTGCTGCGCCGCTTTCTCCCCACACGCATCTTCATCAAGGTCAGCTCTCTTATATTAATTTTCACACACACATATATATATATATATATACATACACACACACACACACACACACACACACACACACACACACACACAGACACACAGTACTGTGCAAAAGCTTTAGGCAGGTGTGGGGAAAATGCTGTAAACAAAGAATGCTTTTAAAAGTGGAAGTGTTAATCATTTATTTTCATCAATCAACAAAATGCAGTGAATGAACAAAAGAGAATCTAAATCAGATCAATATTATGTGTGACCACCTTTTGCCCTCAATCAGCATCAGTTCTTCTAGGTACACTTGCACACAGTTTTTGAAGGAACTCGGCTGGTCGGTTGTTCCAAACATGACTGTGTTGCTCCTCCGTGTGACGTTGATGATCATCAGCACCTGTTTGGTAAAACTTGTTGATCAGACACCGACTATAATCCTACAGAATCCCTGACTTTGTGCAAGTGTACCTAGAAGAACTGATGCTGGTTTGAAGGCAAAAGGTAGTCACACCAAATATTGATTTGATTTAGATTTTTCTGTTGTTCGCTCACTTTGCATTTTGTAAATTGATAAAAATAATCAATCATTATTTATATTTCTGAAAGCATTCTTTGTTTACAGCATTTTTTCTACAACTGACTAAAGCGTTTGCACAGTACTGTGTGTGTGTGTGTGTGTGTGTGTGTGTGTATGTATATTAGAGTATGGTTTAATGATGAAAACAGCAATGGTTTCCTTAATTTTCCAGGACATTCCAAATAGTGGCTTAAACAATGCCATATTTTTGAAGTTCTTTTAATGGACTTTAGATGGCGTGCTTCTCCCTCCCTTGACAGCTTAATGATCTTCATGTTAGTTTACTCTTTTATCCAATAACCTGAGGGTTCAGAGGTGAAATCCAACTGAGAGTAAATATCAGTCTAACAGGACACACCTGTGTAACAAAAACCTGTGAGTCTCGCATGTTCCATGTTTAACTTCTATTTGATGCAATATATTCAGTTCTGATTCATAAACCATGACAGCTTTACATTCAGTATGAAACATGGTCTAGTGGTAGGATACTTGATTTATGGCTCAAGAGGTCCCAGGTTCGAATCCCACCTCTTGCACTACCACCACTGGGTCTCTGAGCAAGACCCTTAACCCTGAGTTGCTCCAGGGGGACTGTCCCTGTAATTAGGACATGGAAGTCACTCTGGATAAGAGCATCTGCTAAATGCCATAAATGTAAATGTTATACAGCTCAGACAGGACTAGATTAAATAGGGAGGTTAGTAATGTAGAATAACCAATAATTCTATCCTTTTTACATCCAATGTTCATAAATGACAGAGATGGGAGTTACTCATCAAGGTAGGTTCACAAACAGACAGCAACCAGTAACCATCCACTTTGCTGTTTATGTGAACGCAGTGTGTCACATGAATCACCACCTTGCATTACCGAGATGAATATATATAATTTTTTTTTATATTCACAACTATGATAGTTCTGATCATTGATAGTTGTAAATCATATGTTGCCCATTTACTTGTGTGGGCAATGAAAGGTAAAAAAATGTTGCTTATTTTTCTTTTCAGCCTCAGGGAAGAAACGGAGATGCTTCAATAGCAGCCGCTTGAGGAGGTGGTGGGGGTGGGGGGTGAACTGCATGACTACGAGACTGTGAAAGATGTCCTGAGATGATGTGGACAGCCTTCAGATTCTTTAAAGCTGCCATTAAGAAGTGGTTCAACAGCATCACGTTTGAACCAGACAGGTTTAAGGCATGTTCGGTTTCACATTATTACATTCTCTTCCCTGCTCCTGAAGCCCTCCTGTTCTGAAATTGTAATGTTTTCTCCTCTTAATACACCAGATTTTATTAATGATCTCATTAACAACCCTGATTTTTGAAGCTGGTGTGTTATAGGAAAGCAGTGCAGGGCTAGAACTAGGACTAGTAACTAGTAACATTCCAGTACTAGTACTAGTAACATTGGTGTAGAATGTGGCCTCGTGGTGTTTGAAAAATGAAGACAGACATTCCTTTTTCTGTTTGTTAGTGTGGAAATCCAGTGAGTGAGTATGAGAGCAATCACCCCTGACATGATCTGTGTCTACAATTTGACTTCATGCAGGACAAAACATGGAATTATTGAAATAGTGTTCATCAACTTCCTCAAATTGGGCTGACCTGACCTGATTTAGATTGCTGTGGTTTATGTTCAAAGCACATGTTTTCTTTTGTTTTTGTGTTTTATTTAAAATGCTGCTTTAAATTGTGCCGCTTCTGCTGCTGTTAAAAAATCTTATTAATCCTCTAACTAATATACCTGTTTGATAATGTCAAAAGAATCCAAAATAATCATCATCAATGAAATAAAGGTTTATCACCACAGTGTGAAAATTATCCTGACTCTCTGATTTTTTTTTTTTTTTTTTTTTGGGTGTGCAGGATTAGATTCATTATACCTGCTTAGAGCAAACATTTATAGTTGTTTTTGAATAAATTCTGTTCTGAATGTGAAGGTCTTTATGGTATTTTGTGCCCCAATTAGTGTGTAATGGCCTTAAGAGTCTTTTGAAGTTGTCAGACATGCATGAAGATCATTTTAATTTTAGTATTGTGTACTTTTGGTGGTGGTGGTGGTCTAGTGGTAGGGTACTTGCCTATGGACCTATGGCTCAAGAGGTCCCAGGTTCAAATCCCACCTACCAGCACTACCACCACTGGGTCCCTGAGCAAGACCCTTAACCCTGAGTTGCTCCAGGGGGACTGTCCCTGTAATCAGGACCTGGAAGTCACTCTGGATAAGAGCGTCTGCTAAATGCCGCAAATATAAATGTAGTATTAAAGTTTAATATTACTTTAACAAAAAAAAATGTGTATATATATACTTAACAAAAAAATAATAATTTTTTATAATTTTATAACTTTACATTCGTTGGGAGTCTACGTCAAAGACTGCTTTTGCACAATGTGGATGTCAGGAAGGTTGAAATTTTACATTCAGCTCTAAGCTCTTGGGTTCTCCTTATTAATATAGTGTATAGTTCTGTTAAGTTGATTATTATCAGCTATATCATCACCCCACTCCTCTATGCTCTAATCCCACCTGACCAGTAACTGACAAACATGTTTTCATTCATTCAGTTGTTCCCAACCACTGGTGACAACCACTGATGGGTGTGAGCTTCGAGATATAAGTATTACGTTCTTGTTTTCTTTCAGCCTTAGGCAAAAGAACAAGACCCTATCATTGTGTCCTCCTGAGAAAGCAGCATCCGTGTAATCTGTGCAGTTTAGCTGGTTAAACGAAGGGCTTGACTCCAGTGGAACTGCTCCTTTATGGTTGTGTACTTTAGAAATTGTCTTAAGTGGTTTGAAATGGACAGAATAAGTCTGATTTAGATGGTGCGTAATGGCCTTTAAAAGTTTTCCAAAGAAGTTTTCTGTCAGTCCCTACCAGCATAATGTCACTCATACGCCTCTCGGCCTTCACTCTTACACTTCTTACATTTATGAATTTGCTCGTTGCTTTTATCCACAGTCACTCAAGCCGGTGATCAAGAACTTTCCTTGGTGGTGTGCGCTTGCCTGAATGTGTCCAGATCGGCCCTGGAGACGCACAGTGGTCCCGAACACACTTCAGTGTAGCTTAGTTGTGTAAATGTTCCACTTCCTACAGGCTATGGAAAATGTTTATGTTCCATTTTTCCATGTGCTGTGTATATATAAGTGTGTGTGTGTGTGTGTGAGAAATTAGAGAAAGTCCCATTGTACCCTGTGCTTCTTCACAACACAAACTGCACTTGTTTAATATCTCTCTCTCTCTGTCACTTTCTTTTCCTAAAAAATGTAATTATAGACTACAGACTCAAATTACAGTGTTCTATTAAAATAGATCACTTGTGGGTGAGATGAAAACGCCTGATGTCTGGCAGTCAACACACTTAAATTAGGTGCCTCTGCACGGACTCGCCACCTTTTGTTGAGATGTTTTTCAAAAACACCATTGTTACAAGACCCAGTGTCTCCAGAACCTTCCAGGAGAAAAGGGAAAAATAATTTTCAACGGAAGTGTAAAACAATGCTTTCCAAAGTCATGTTAAGTCATTTCTATTGGAGATTTGAACATGGTGCAAAGATATTTTTATATAATCTAAGGAAAGAGTAAAAGACAATTAAAATGCAGTTTTTACCTCAGGTACCGTCCCCGTCACTGCTCCCCGGGCGCTTTCATTGCTGCCCCCTGCTGCTCGGTGTTTGCATGGCTTAAATGCAGAGGTCCAATTTCGTTGTGGTTCACTGTGTGCTGTGCTGTGCTGTGACCTCGCAATGACAAGAATAGTCACTTTCACTTGTTCACTCTAAGAAATGGAGATTAAACGTTTTTTTACCACTCCAACAAAAATCTGAAAACCATCTGAGCAGTCATTATTTATTGTACATGGCAGTTTTCTAAACCCTCTTTATCCAAACATGCTGTTCCTGTTGAAGTTAGATCCTCAGAATGTCTTCATGGTTCAGTTATCTGTAAAATAAGCTCTACATGCAGTTGCTGAAGTAGTTTATAAAGCAAATAAACTGCTTTAACTTGAGGAAGACAGCAAGGTCTGTCTAATCAAGTCTAGCTTTACTCACTCTTTTACCCTTGAAAAGTCTGTCCTTATTTCTTGACATAGATATGGGACAGGGTTATCAGTCTCTCGGTACTCAACGTTCAGCCTGTGGAGGAATTGCAGAAGGAAACACCCATGACAACACACAATTTACTACAACATTATTATCATTAGTACCCAAATTTCATTTTGATTTCTGTCTTTATTCAGTGTTTTCTTTTTTCCTGTTGTTTGCTCTTGTCCATTTTTTTTGCTGCAATTGAACTGTATGAATAAAATCTACTGTTTATAGAATATATAGTATTTTTATAGTATTTAACATAAGCACTGAGCAAGGGATACTGATGACACTCTCTCGAAACACAGTAAAATTCACATGCAGGCAGAGCATGGAAGATGTCCTTGACAAGCAAAGGGATGACCACTAAAAGAGAATAAGATTTTTGTCTTTTCAATCACAGCAGACACACAGACAAACACACCCACTCACACTTAGGGCATCTCCAATCCATTTTTTAGTATTTAGCATCTCCAATCCACCTGACCTGCATGTCTTTTGTTGGTGCAAGGAAACTGGAGCTCCAGAGGAAACCTAAGCAGGCATGGGGAGAACATGTCTACTCCACACAGAAAGGACGTCCCGCCCAGGAATCCAACCCAGGATCCTCTCACTGTGAGGCAATAGTGCTACCCACAATGCCACTGTACTGCCCAAGTATGAAGCATAAAGTTTAAAATGAATGAAGAAAAATAATAACAGAAGTGTTGTTGTTAAGGATTTTAGAAATAACTGTAATCTAAGGAACACTTTAATGTTTTTTATGAGTTTTTATAAAGTTTAGTAAAATTCAATAAAAGGCAAAGTGAAGTCATACACGTTCTCATGAGAAATCAGACCAGTTTCCCAGTCCCTGCTGCTGATAAACATCTCCACAGCATGATGCTGCCACCACCATGTTTCACTGTGGCGCTGGTGTTCTGGGGTGATGGGATATAGCATTTTCCTTGGTGGCTGAAAAGTTCAATCTGACCAGAGCACCTTCCTTCATACATCTGGGGAGTCGCCTACATACCTTTGGGCAAACTCTAAACGTGCCTTCTTATTTTTAACATTAAGTAATGGCTTTTTTTCTGGCCAGTCTTCCATAAAACCCAGCTCTATGGAGTGTACGGTTTATTGTGGTCCTTTGGACAGATACTCCAGTCTCTGCTGTGGAACTCTGAAACTCCTTCAGGGTTTCCTTTGGTCTGTGTGATGCCTCTCTGATTAATGCCCTCCTTGCCCGGTCTGTGAGTTTTGGTGGGTGGCCCTCTTTTGGCAGGTTTGCTGTGGTACCATGTTCTTTCCATTTGAATACGATGGATTTGATGGTGCTCCAGGGGATCATCAAAGATTTTAATATTTTTTTATAACCCAACCCTGACTAGTACTTCTCAACTACTTTGTCCCTGACTTGTTTGGAGCTGATGCCTCTTGCTTAATGGTGTTGCAGCCTCTGGGGCCTTTCAGAAAAGGTGTGTTTATGTTGACAGATCATGTGACACTTAGATTGCACACAGGTGGACTTCATTTCACTAATTTTGTGACTTTTGAAGGTAATTGGTTGCACCAGGACATTTTAGGGGCTTCATGGCAAAGAGGGTGAATACATATGCACATGCCAATTTTTTTTTTTATGATGAAATTTTTTTTTATATGATTTTTTCTCATTTCACTTCACCAACTTAGACTATTTTGTGCAGAACCATCAGATAAAATAAGATTAAGAAACATTTAAATTACAGGTTGGAATGTAACAAAAAAGGTAAAAAGCCAAGGGGGGTGAATAGTTTTGCAAGGCACTGTACATTTCCTCAAAAAGGAAATGTCTTTGTCTTACATTTCAGTTCCCATCGCCCCTCCCTCTTCTGTTGAGGATACACCTTACAAGAATTCCTCTCCAAACTGGTGGTTCAAATATTCCTGAATGGAACCAGTTTAATAACTAAATCGATCTTAATGGGAAATGGCTGTCAGTTCAGTTTTCAGTTCAGACAGCTGTTCACTTTAATTTTTAATTTGAATTCATTTAAATTTAATCTCTCTCTCTCTCTCTCTCTCTCTCTCTCTCTCTCTCTCTCTCTCTCTCTCTCTCAGAGAAGTGAAACCACACCCCATGTCCCGCCTCCATTGCTCAGCATGTTTTAAGAACAGAGGGCAGAGAAGGGATCATTTTTTCCCCATCCCAGGATGGGGCTTGGCACACAACAGCATTTGTCCAAAATCAACAGTGCCCTCTTTAGCTCAGTGTCCTTACTGGCTTCTCTGTAATTCTCACCTGTCGGCCTGCTGACCACCTTTTCTGCAGGATGACCTCTCTGGACTATGATGAGGCGATCTCCTTTCTGGGTGAACTGGGGCCATTCCAGCTGACTACCTTCATCCTCCTCAGCCTCAGCACTGTCCCCAATGGCTACACTGGCATGGCCATGGTCTTCCTTGCTGACACTCCCAGTTACCGCTGCAGGATGTCCCACCAGAATGGCAGCAGCACTAACCGGACTATTGTGGAGGATGGCACAAGTGGCTGCTTCCAGTACCAGCTTCAGAATGGCAGCAACAGTGAAGCAGGGTTGTGTGTGGATGGCTGGGAGTTCAGCTCAGAGCGCTATGAGTCAACTATAGTGACAGAGGTAAGACACGCACAAACACACACATACACATATATACAAACGCATACAAGAGCAATGAGGAAGTCTACAGTCAAAAGGGAGTGGCAGGATTCAGTCTGTTTACATCTGGCTGAAACTGGTACCATTATCTGCTCAAACTGGGTAACATAGTAACGATTTATCCATTCACTCCAACTAAAGGTCTCACCCACTTTTCCTTAAACCTAACCCAGTTTTGTTTAAAACTGGCCCAATGTCTGTGTAATTTTACCCAACGTTATTTAAATCTAACCTATTCTTCATTTAATTCTCTTCTATTCTGTCAGTGGCTTTTAAATCCTGACCTAATTTGTATTTAGAGTTTAGGCCAACGACTGTTTGATTCTAGTGCAGTGACCCAATTTAAACTCTGTTATCAGCAGTATGCAGTAAACTGATACTCTTTGGTTTGCACACAGGCTGGCAGCTTTTGCCTATCTGCCTCACTAAGTTTCATGTAGTTTGGCAGCCTTACATGCCTGTGCAGGTTCTAAACATCTTTTGCACTAAAACCACTGTACAGTACTCCAGGTGCCTGGGCTGTAAGCCATGACACTGTTCAGTTAAGGCATGGCTGAGTAGACAACAGATATGAATCATCAAATTCAAAACTGTTCCTGTTAGACTTCTGTAGTGCCAGTGGTTTAGACATTAATGGCTGTGTTGAGTTATTTTGAAAGGACAGCAAATTTGCAGTTCTACAAGCTTTACACTGACCACTTTACATTGTATCAAAGTGTCATATCTTCAGTGTTGTCCTATGAAAAGATTTAATACAATATTTTCAAAAATTTGTGGGGTGTACTCACTTTTATGAGATACTTTATTTGAATTATGTCACTTCAGTACTTTTTTCCAGCGTAGGTTTAACTAGAGATGTGATGTGGACATGTGATGTGTATCCCCCCCCCTTTATACAAACCATGTGTACCTTATCAAACTATCAACCTTTGGCGATAGCGTCTCCACAGCCAATTATTGGATAAACTATGATTATTTTGAACATATTTCCTGATCAGGTGATTTTAACATAAGACTTGAATCGGCTGCCGTGACAGGTTGCAGTCTTTGCCTGGGACTTGTTAAGCACTGTCACACTTTTAAATCTCAAAAAGTTCACATAAAAGCCAAGCATTACATTTGTCTTCTTGTGCGTTTGATGCACCTTCTAAATATTTCTTCCTCTACAAATGAGAAAAATAAACAAGGCAAAGAGAACCACATGGAAGATCCCAGTCATGAGCTTGTGGGATTGTACCTCTTGAGACAGAGCATCATGGAAAGGAAAATCATGCCTTTCATGGGGGGAGAATATGGGGATTATGGAAAATAAGCAGGACAGGTCTTGAAACAGCTTTAAAATAAAATGTCAGCAACAGTCCATTTTAATGTTCCTTTGCTCAAATTAAGATTTATAGAGAAATTCATTAGTGACTTTTTGTTGTTGTGAAACACAGCACGCAGTGAAACCCCACAAAATGCATTTAACACATGCACACACATGCAGCAGTGGGTAGCTATATCCAGCGCCCAGTGAGCAGTGATGGGGACGGTACCTTGCTCAAGGGTACCTCAGAGCAAACTACTGGTCTGGGATACAGGGATTCACACTTTACTGTTTCATACAAGGTTACATACAAGGCTGCACACACATACCCACATAACCACATACCCAGACACCCAGTCTTTAGTCACTCACCAACAGTATACAGCTTCACAATTTATTCATTCCTGTACTGACTTAGTGAGAATAAAAGGCAGCTCTGTGTGTTTGTGTGTGTGTGTTTGTGTGTGTGTGTTTTCCTCACAGTGGAATCTAGTCTGCAAGGATGCCTGGAAGGTGCCCTTCAGTCTGACTATCTTCTTCCTGGGGGTGCTGAGCGGTTCATTTGTATCTGCAGAACTGTCTGACAGGTACTGATGAAAGATTGAAAAATAGATGAAGGGAGCAGACAGATAGAGAGAGATAGAAGGCCATTACATTACCTTTAAGCAAATTTACTCTCCCTGCCAATCAGAAAGGATAAACACCCCATAGTACAAGTGCAGAACAGAATGATGACAAAACCAGGACTGTAGTGGCCCATATTTTTGTTTACATGTATTATTTTTTTATTTGAAGGTTTATTGTTGATCTCCTTCTTCTTCTTCTTCTTCTTCTTCTTCTTCTTCTTCTTCTTCTTCTATCTTCTTCTTCTCCTGTCTTTTGGCTACTCCCAATTAGGAGTTGCCACAGCGGTCCATCCACTTCAATTTCTTCTTGTCCTCTGCATCTTCCTCTCTCAAACGGACCACCTGCTTGTCCTCTCTCTCCCCAATGATAAACCTCCATCTTCCCTGGCAGCTCCTTCTCCCAATATAATCCTTCTCTCCTCTAGACATGTCCAAACAACAGATCATATCATAATAGCATACCTACAAATAAAAAACGACAGGGTGTGAGATACTGTGAACTGTAGAAATGGACAAATGTACATAGAAAAATGTTTCAAGATGCTGCAATTGTTCTTTATGTACTCACTGACTGTATTTGGGACAAAAGGAAAATTGCACACGATTTGCATATTTTGCGTTAACTCTTTGGTCTCATGGTGAAGTGATAGTTGTGGCTCTGTGAATGGAGAGTTTGGTCCTGTCCTCATGTCCCCGTAGGTTTGGAAGGAAGGTGGTTCTTTTCAGCACTATGGCTGTCCAGACTCTGTCCAGTCTGGCTCAGGTGGCCTCCGTTAACTGGGAGATGTTCTGTGTGTTTTTCTTCCTCACTGGCATTGGGCAGATCTCCAACTACATGGCAGCCTTTGTCCTAGGTAAGTAGGACACAGACAAAAATATTCACTGCTGGACCTTAGAAAATCATTACAGTGTATTAGCTGATAATAAGGGTTTCTTGGCTGTGGTAAGCATAGGTTTTTTGAACAAACAAAATTTCACATTGTATTTACTGATATATGGAAATTCTCAATGAAACACGGTTTCAAGGAATGATTCAAAGTTAGCTGAAGACTTTAAATGATGATAGGTGGGGGTAGTAGGAGGAGGTGGTCAAACATGATTTCTTTTGTCCTCTGAAGTTGCTGAAGCTGTTTTCCCAGTTTTATCTCCAGATCTAACCCTTGATCCACAAAAGTTGGTAAGGAGCCAAAATGTGAAAGTTGGTTCATGTTGCAATGCAGCACACTGACATTTTACTATTGGGATCTTCATATAAGTAACACTGCAAACAAACCAGCGTGCCAAACATGGTGTAAATATCGCAGTGTTTACTAGTAGACAAGATTTTATGTGATATTGTGTAAATGTGACTGTGTACTTTCACCCTCTGCAAAATGTAGAAACATTTTGAACTTTTGAATTTTTCTTTGCAAATGAGGCACAAGAAAAGAAAACCTGCTAAGAAGAGTTCCTGCTGACTATCAAATGAATTCATGTGTCTGTTGGGGCACAATGACAAAATCAAAATTCAAAATAAATTTTAGAGCTGGTGAAACCCATTAAATAATTGTCGTGTAAAAAAACTCTTTTCATTTTTGGTTACATGATGATATAGCAAAATATCATACTTAACATGATGGCCAGTGCAGCAGTTTCATCTCACAGTGAGACAGCTTCACAGCAAAAATTATAAGGTGGGGCAGCCAGACACTCTTATCCAGAGTGTCTTCCATTTTCTTATTACAGGGACAGTCTCCCTGTAGCAGCTTAAGATAAAGAGCTTTTGCTCAGGAACCCAATGGTGGAAGTTCTGAGGTTGTATTTGAACCTGTGATCTCATGGTCCACAGGCAGGTATCCTGCCACTAGATCACCACCTTCCTCTTTTGGCTTGGAGAAACTAAATAGCTCCCTATGAGTGTGTTTTTCTGTACATCTGCCCTGAAATTGAATCTGTCAAATAGAAACATGATTCTCACACAGAGAGTCTAACATCCTGGATTTTGGTGGGAACTACCGGCTTAACATCATCAGTGGTGTTTTAATTAGTTGCTTCGTTGCCCTGCTTATTTGAAGACAGGTCAGCCGACAGGTCAGGCTTTGAATTGAACGAGTAAGTCAGTGCCTTAAAACAACACTAAACATGCTGCATGTCTATTACTCAGATCCTGGGCTTGATGTTGTGTGTTTAGTTTTATTTCTGTTCCCTTCAGGCTGTGAGTTACTGGGAAAGAATTTGCGGGTGGTTTACTCCGTGCTGGGAACATGTGTCTTTTATGCCCTGGGCTATGCTCTCCTGCCCCTCTGCGCCTATTTGATTAGAAGTTGGAGGATTCTTCTGACTGTCCTGGCTTTGCCTGGCCTACTCTACATCCCTCTCTGGTGGTAAGACCTCCTGTATCTGCTGTCATGAACATTCATTTTTGTTTTGATTTACATTACATTGGTTCTGGATGCCTTAATGTCGTATATACATTTGGCCTGATATTTTTTGGACATCAGTGTTACACCAAACCTTTGTTTTTCTTTGTATATTGAGATATTGGTCCAGTATTGAAAAACCCTGAGAAAGATTTGTACTGGTGTGGTCTTAAAGTGAATCTCTTATTAATGGGAGTAAGTGAAGTCAAACAGGTTGGATGGTGTAAAATGCATTTTTCCAGTGAAACCTAATGTTCTATTTTAGACTAACTGAAACTTGTTCACAGTGGTGGTGATGGAAATCAGATATCTGACACCAGCTACAGTACTGTGCAAAAGTTTTAGGCAGGTGTGAAAAAACACTGTAAACAAAGAATGCTTTCAGAAATATAAATAATGATTGTTTATTTTTATCAATTTACAAAATACAAAGTGAGCGAACAAAAGAAAAATCTAAATCTAATCAATATTTGGTGTTACTACCTTTTGCCTTCAAACCAGCATCAGTTCTTCTAGGTAAACCTTCAACAAAGTCAGGGATTTTGTAGGATTATAGTCAGGTGTATGATCAACCAGTTTTACCAAACAGGTGCTGATGATCATCAATGTCACACGGAGGAGAAACACAGTCACGTTTGGAACGACCTACCAGCCGGGCTCCTTCAAAAACTGTGTGCAAGTGTACCTAGAAGAATTGATGCTGTTTTGAAGGCAAAGGGTGGTCACACCAAATATTGATTTGATTTAGATTTCTCTTTTGTTCATTCACTGCATTTTGTTGATTGATGAAAATAAATGATGAACACTTCCATTTCTGAAAGCATTCTTTCTTTACAGCATTTTTTTTCACCCCTGCCTAAGACTTTTGCACAGTACTGTATACGTAATGCTAATGAATATATTTGCCAGTTATATTTTTCGCTAGTCTATGATAGCTATGATAGTCTGTATGTTTTTCTACTGTAAAAAATCGGACTCTTCAACAGTCAAATAGAGTTCTCTAAAACTGAATTATGTAGGATTTCTCTAAATTCTTCTTTAGGGCCTCTGTGCGTCTAGACCAGTGTACTGAGCAAAAGCAAACCAATAATGGTGAAACTTTACATACAATTAGTGCTTCTGTATTGTTAATGCCTGTCTGGTTTACTTGTTCTTGATGATGTACACAGGTATTGAGGGTAACAGGTGAAGCACTAGAGCATTTGGCTGAGCACCGTATTGTAATGTTTAAGCTACAGTTTGAAAGCTAGACTATCATAGTTAAATCAAAAATGGAAAAAAATCTATCAAATTCAAACTTAAATTAGTATGCTGATGAATTGATTTAGGTTAGTTGGAGAAATTTTTGCTGAATCAGGAGTGTCTCATAAACTGGTTGGGTTATGGCCAAATGAAGCCTCAAGGATCTGCTGACATCTACTGGCCATCTGGTTTTG
Organism: Hepsetus odoe; assembly: GCA_017165825.1. Lineage (NCBI taxonomy): Eukaryota > Metazoa > Chordata > Actinopteri > Characiformes > Hepsetidae > Hepsetus > Hepsetus odoe. Next base: position 22,668,086 of record CM029372.1, on the reverse strand, counting down.
GGTTATTCTGACTCAATGCTGCTCAGAGAGAGAGAGAGAAAGAGAGAGAGAGAGAGAAAGAGAGAGAGAACACCAATAAGCATTTAAATTTTGTCTTCTTATTGATAATCACCAGTACATTCGCAGGGAACTGCTGACACCAGCATATGGATATTATATGTTGCTCTTTCACAAGCAGCCTCCATTTTGCATAGATTTGAACTAATTTTAAAGGGTCCTACATGTAAAAGGGGTTTTACTTTGGACTCCACAAAACATATGAAGGTTTGCTGTTGATGCTACAAGGGGGTCCTTTAAGTTGCAAAGTGGGGCCTCCATGGGACAGATGTTTTTGTCCATCACATTCCACAGATGCTTAGTCTTTGTCATGTTCCTCAAATCATCCCTGGACCATTTTTTGTAGTGGGATAAAGTGCTAAAAAAGCTATGGTTGACCCTGTTACTCATTCAACAGTTTTCCTATCTTGGACCATACTTACAAGATATTTACCGTCGCAAACACAAAACACCTCAAAAGACCTGCAATCTGGGAAACTCTGACCCAGACAACTAGCCATGACAAACCGGCCCTTTTAAAAGAGGCTCAGATCCTTATGCTTGGCTGTTTTTTCTTGCTTCCATCACATTCTGAAAATTTGGGGTTGGGTTCCTCTGGGATCTGGGATAAGATAATTGACTTGCTAAAGTCTCCATCACTGATGATCTCAGTGGTGCACGGACATGTTCTGAAGACATGTCTGTCTGTGATCAAATGATATTTGGATCTGAACCACAGCTCAATAGCACTTTGAAACCAGGGGACATAAAAAGTAGCTGATTTATTACTGATCTGGTATTAAGAGTTTCTAAGGCTGCTATTGTGGAAACAGTTTCTTGTGCAGGTAAAAAAGGGAATTTTTGCATTTCCACAGTGTAAATGTGTACACTGAAAAAAGATGTGAATTTTTTTCTTTACCATTGAATTCTCATGAAAACTAATTGAAAGGGGGAGGGGAAAAAAGAATGGAAGAAAAACTCCATATGCTCTCCCATTACATCCAACATGACTTGTTATGTGTTTCTTTTTTTTTTTTTCTTCTCTGATCCCCAGGTTTATTCCAGAGTCTCCACGCTGGCTGCTGGCTAAGGGCCGGGTACAAGAAGCAGAGGACATCATTAGAGCAGCGGCCAAAAAGAACGGTATCACTCCACCTGAGGTCATCTTCAAGGGTTCAGATTTGCTCATTGTTGAGGTGGAGCCAATTTTATGTGCAAATCCTCAACATGCACTGTCTGTTAATGTACTTGCACATTTGAATGTGTCTTGTTTGTGTGTGTGTGTGTGTGTGTATGTGTGTGTGTGTATGTGTGTGTGTGTATGTGTGCTTTCTTCTTAGAGTAAGCCTAAAGGCTCTGAAGTCTCTTACACATACCTGGACTTAGTTAGGAACACAAAGATTAGGAACATAACTTTGCTCAACAGTTTTGTATGGTAAGCTCAACACCAGCACTAGCCTTTTACACTTTTTGTTTTTAACAGCTTTCTAAAATCACAGCCCTAGTCCTCTCTGTCCTCCAGGTAACTCCGGTAACTTTGTAGATGCATTGTAAATTTTCAACACTTCCTTAAAGTACTGTGCAAATGTTTTAGGCAGGTGTGGAAAAAATGCGAGAAAGTGTTCATCATTTATTTTCATCAATCAACAAAATGCAGTGAATGAAGAAAAGAGAAATCTAAATCAAATATTTGGTGTGACCACCCTTTGCCTTCAAAACAGCATCAATTCTTCTAGGTACACTTGCACACAGTTTTTGAAGGAACTCGGCTGGTAGGTTGTTTCAAACATCTTGGAGAACTGACCACAGATCTTCTGTGGATGTAGCTTCCTCACATCCTTCTGTCTCTTCATGTAATCCAGACACACTGGATGATGTTGAGATCAGGGCTCTGTGGGGGCCAGAAGAACTGATGCTGGTTTGAAGGCAAAAGGTAGTAACACCAAATATTGATCTGATTTAGATTTTTCTTTCCTTCGCTCACTTTGCATTTTGTAAATTGATCAAAATAAACAATCATTATTTATATTTCTGAAAGCGTTCTTTGTTGACAGCATTTCTTCCACACCTGCCTAAAACTTTGGCACAATACTGTATATAAAATATATATAAGTATATATTCGTCTTGTTTGCATCTTTGTGAACACTGAGTGTTGTGTGTTGGTTATGCTTATAAGCTGTGCTTGTGCATTGTGTGTTTATTATTAACAAAACTCCTGTCTGTGATCCTTACTGTGCACTCAAGCCCTACCTCATCTGCCACAGCAATATCATATTTATGACAGATTCATTTTAATATTATAGAGTCTTATCCAAAAGGTTTTTGTGTAAATGTGTTTTTTTTTTTGTTTTGTTATTTCTGCCTGGAGATTTGATAAAGATGAAATATTATAAATGATAGATGTTAATTGTACAGAGCTAATATACTGAAATAATAATATACATTAATATTATACATTAAATAATATTTAATTGGATACTGTTATATTATTGTATATTATTCAATACATTGTTTGCCCATTTTGATATGGTTTATATATATCAATAATGGTTTAATTATATATCAACAATGAATCCATAATTCATTAAAAAAATAATATTTTTAATGCCACATTAAGCTAAAATGTCGGATTTAGATTAGGATTTACTGCGATGGGCTGGCGACCTGTCCAGGGTGTGTCCCTGTCCTTCGCCCTATGTAAGCTGGGATGGACTCCAGCACTCCCCCTGCGACCCCGCTTGGGACAAGCGGCAGAAAATGAATGAATGAATGAATGAATGAAAGAAAGATTAGGATTTATCCTCAACAATGACAATAATAAATGTTGTTTTCAGGTTCATCATAACCATCACTTACTTTGGGCTGTCTCTGAGCACTCCTAACATGAATGGAGACCCTTATCTGAACTGCCTGCTCTCTGCTCTGGTGGAGATAGCAGCCTATGTGCTGACCTGGCTTCTTCTGAAGCTGCTGCCGAGGAGAGCGCTCATCTCTGTCCCGCTGCTGACTGCTGGCCTGGTCCTGCTGCTTATCCGTGCTGTCCCTCCAGGTGACCATACCTGAGCCTGCATGCTTTTGCTCCAGCAGTTAGAACCTCCATCAGCCTTCTGAGTGTGATGCTTAGTGTTGGAACAAAGCCACAATGATCATTCATGCATCTATCTAAGATCACTCATCCAGAGTCTCGAAAATAATGACCTTCAGATCTGTATAAGACTCCAGACCACCTGAAGTCCTGCTGAAGATTTAGCGTTTACTCTCAATGTGATTATAATGTTATTCCAACCTGAGCATAACTCCAGAAAATGCAGAGGTTCTTCATCTGCATGCCGTACCATTAAATATCTTTTCGAAGCGCTTTGAAATGCATTCGATGCAGTTAAAATCACTTTTTTTAGTGAACTGCTAGTAGCACTAACAAACTAACTCCTCAAACTACAAGCTATGGATTCTACAAAGAAACCTTTTAAAAGCCTAACTAACTGCATCCATGTAATTGCGGTTATTCCTGCAATTTATAATCACTCCATACCTGTTGGTTGTGGTTCTGAAGCAGTGCTAATTGGCCTCTTTTCTGTAGAGTACAGTGGATTGAGTGTGGCTCTGGCTATGGGGGCTAAGCTGGGGGTGACTGCAGCATTCTCCGTGCTCTATATCTCAGCAGTGGAGCAGTTTCCCACAGTGGTGCGGGGCATGGGCATGGGCATCTGCTCAATGTGCTCAAAAACCGGCAGCAGCATCGCCCCTTTCTTCCCTTACTTGAGTGAGTACCTGACTGTTTATTTAACATACATACTTTAGCAAACTACATCATTTGTGTCACAAATAAAAAAAAAACAACCATTAATCCATAAGTAAGTCTGACAAATAATGGCTTTAGTGTTAATCCTGAGTTCTCCAATTTTTATATAGCAAATTGTTTTATACTGGCAAAGCCATGTTTTCACTTTACACTTACCAAAGAATATGTACACAAGCAGATCCACGGAGTAAATACAGCAAGCTGAACTATTTGGTTGCTTTTGATTGTAAATCATGTTGTGACATTGAAACACCTGCACAACAAACAAAAAGCTCAAACCCTCCAATTAACAGATTAACTCTGGCTCTAAACTGAAAGCTGTTGCTTTTATCTCTGCCTGCGTAACTGAGTGAAGGATCACCACGGGCTGTTAGTCTGATCTAGCACACATTTCTTAGCTGTCAAACAGTAACACCTCAAACCAGAATTATGCCTTTGTTTGGAAATGACAAAAAAAACTTTCATTTTAGCAGCAGTAAGGACATGACTGGGCCCTCAGGCAGCTCAGAGCTGCAGACGTTTTTTGTGCAGGATGTGAATGTGAATGAGTCTGTAGGGATTAGTGGTTATTTGAGACATCTTGAGCAGAAGCATAGCTTGCACACAATGATCCAATCATCATACATTAAGTGTGTATCACCATGAGGGTCATGCAAATGCTTTTCCTGTCCTGTCCGGCCTGCTTGCAATGTTAACCATAAAGGTTATGTAGCTAATAATCTGAAATGCATTCTCTGGTTTTCACCTATACATACACGTTCAGCAGGGAGCAGATTTTTAAAGCAATAGGAGAGCTGTGATGGGGACAGTACCTTGCTCAATGATTCGAACCCAAGACATCCCAATCTGGGGCCTAGTCCCTCACCACTAGGCCAATGCTGCCTGTATAGTAAATAAAATCAAATAAAAAGGAAAAGTATGTTGGAAGAACGTATCCAAAAGCTTGTCTAAAAAGGTGAGTGTGAAGCTGGGCCTTAAACTGTTTTAAAAAGCATGGTCATGTCTTTAGCCTGGAGCAACAGACAGTGAGAAGAAAACAGACAATGTCTGTAAAATGACTAAAGACTGGAAAAAAAAACTCAGGCTTATGGATGGATGGATGCATGATATCGGAAACGTTTAGAGAAAATAAATCGATTTCCTTGATCAAACATGCAGATTGTTCTGTTCGTTAATGTATTACTTTATACTGAAATGGGTTTAAAGTTTTAAGGAAACAATTTGAAATTAAAAGACACAGTGTCTTTAGTCTGTGTGTCTATGGCAAGCTGCCAGACTGGGCGGAGCTGCTGCAGTGAAACTGTTCTGCCTCTGCAGGTCATTACGATGTGATTCTGCCTTACATTCTGATGGGTGGGCTGACCATGTTAGGTGGACTGTTGAGTCTTCTGATACCAGAAACACGAGGCATGCCCCTGCCCGAGGACCTGTCACAAGTGCAGACTCTTAACTGGTATGTCTCTGTTTATTCTCTGCTTGACATGCACACACCCTCACTTGATTGTTAAAGTTGCCCCAGGTGCTGCACACCCTTCTTCAACTTCCCAAATGATTACCTTTCCTTCTTAGAGGTAAATACCTGTTCTTCTGCCAATTCTACATACATACTCAAGTTAGACTCCCCCTTAAAGAAACACTTTACCCAAATGTTATGACTCCTTGAACCACATTTACACGGAAGGGTTCTCGAGAGCAGAACAGTAAAAGCTTTTGCCCCCACAAACATTAGCTCCCAAGAAGAGGCTGGTCATGCGGGTGTGGGATTTCCTGATTTATCAGATAAAATAAAACACATGCTTATGATATTCTTGGTGTTCCAGATGAGTTGGTTGAATACACATTTTTTGAAAATAGAAGGTAATTATATACTAACTTTAGCATCACAGCAAGCATAACAATGTTGATGCAGATCATTTGGTAATGTTAATTTTACTAATTTATAACAACAGTGTTTGCCCTCCCACCCACAAGATGTAATAGCAGAATAATAAAAATATACATTTTCTGATCATCATTCAGTGCTACCTTCCTACTGGTTTAAGTGTGAATATACTTTAAACATTGCATTATTTGGATGGTGACCTCACAGATTTTGTGCACCACATTCACATTGGACTCACTGCCTGGTCAAAGAAGTCACCACCTGGCTGTAACTAAGCTAATAGGAAAGAGCTATTCATTAGATAAGTGCTGCAGTGATTAAGGTGATTATGTTTCAGCGGACAACACGTTCTTTAACCCTAATTGAGTAGTAAGTAGAGTAGTATTTCTTAATCCACCCCGTTGGAAGGCATATCCTGTGGTTGCGGTTAGCCTGAAGGTCACATTACTTCCTTGGATCAAGCAAATAGCCAACTAAGTAGTTGCTAAAACTACTTAATTTAGTTAAGAACTGCCAAATGCGTAATGGAAGCCTGAAGGATAGTGGTAAACCATCATCTTCCAAGACTAAATGAAACCCATATCCTCCCAATCCTGCCTAATCACTAGGCCACCACTGCCGCTGAGCATATCAATTGGACTCTGGAGCAATGGAAAAGGGTAATGTGGTCTGATGAATCCAGATTTACCCAGTTCTAAATTGATGGTGGATGATGTAATGCACCCAGCATGCCTAGTCTACACACCTGTAGGTGCAGTATTAGGATCTTTGGTGGTTTTAGTGAGTCAGTTCTTGGTTAGCAACTTTGTGTCAAAAAATGAGGTCAGCTGACTACCTGAGTATAGGGAATGGCCATCAATGGATTATTTCTTCCCTAATGACATAAACCAGGATGACAAGGATTTATTGAGCTCACATTGTGAAGGAGTAGTTTAAGGAACATGATACACACATGGATTGGTCACCAATGCAGAATCCAGACTATAGCCCCACTGAGAATCTTTTTTAAACTCTGGATGGAAATAAATGTGACTGTGATTGTGATTGTGAAATGTGATTAATATTTATTGCAATGATGTCAAAGCCTTTTGACCAGGTAGTATAAATTTCTTGATTGTAATATTATGGTCATAGCATATTTCATGCTCTGCTGCAGTCTTACCCACACTGTCTTTGGATGAGTGCATTGAGTTACAAAAGCTCCTCCAGCTGTTTTAGAAGAGGAAGATACTCGTCTGTGACTGAACAAAAGAAGAAACAGCCCCTAAAGCCACACTCATGCCTTTGTGGTAATGAAATACTGCATGTTTGTCACGTAAAGCTATGCGTTATTTTCCAGGTGCTGTGGCTGCCGTGGCTGCTGCAGACAGGCATCTTCAAAAAAGAGTCCGGAAACAGATAAAATGCACAAGCTGCAGCCGACCGTATGATGCTCTGCATTTCTATTGCAGGGAACTGGACAGTATTTGACCTGAAAACACTGAAAATAGATGCACACTGACTTGACCAGATTCAAGCAATGCATTTTTCTTCCAGTTAACTGTTGTTCTGTTTACTCAGTCTGGGCTGCTGATACATGATGGTACATGTTATTCATGATGTTCATCAGTATGCAGAAGTCTGTGCATCACTTATTTTACGACAGGGATGTTTTTAGCTGTGTTTTTATTGTGCTGAAAGTTATAGCCATGCTTGTCTCACCAGTAATCCATACTGGTGTTCACAAACTTGAGGATGATAATTGTCTAATACAGTCTGTTGTCGTCTCTCTTTAGATTTTATTCCATTTATGGTGCCATTAATGGTGCAATTCCCATGTAACGCTGTTTACAATTTTGAATTTTTGAGAAGGAAACATTGAAAAAATTTGTATATCATACTTTAATGTTACCCTCTAATATAAACTGAATATCAGGGATATTTTGAGAAAAAAATGATAACTTTTAATAAAGAGAAGTCAATTTGTAAACTGTTAAAGTTTTTATTTAGAACTGCTGCTTGTAAAAACCTAAAGAAGACTGCTGGACACCCAGTGAACGCTGTTTTTAGGTTTATGTGGGCAAAGCAAATATAAATATGCACTTCCAAAAGCACTGAGTTTCGTTTAAATGTTTCAGGGAAGCTCAAGCTGAAACGCCTTGAGTCACAGTACTAGATCTCACTGCATTTCAATGTACCAATAAATGATGAAGGAATAAAATGATAATTTAATTAATTCACATTTCTTTCCTTTAAGACAGGTAAGTAATTCAGGAGTATTTTTGAACACTTTAAGCAGCAGAGTTCATGAGCTTCACACTAAGGGATATACTTAAAATCAAAGGCCTTGGAGGAAAGTCATTCCTAGCAACACACTCTTACATTCTTACATTCACACAACACCATCCTTTTGAGTGGGCTTTTGAAAGTTTTAAAATTGTCTTAATAAATACATTATTTAACCTTTTAATTGTTTAATAGTGAGTCATTTTGTATCTGATCACCCAGTTACATTAAGTAAGTAAAAGTAATACAACATGAGAGGCTGACAGGTGTTTGTTGTTGCACAGGTATGTCCTGTTACACTGATTATGAACACTAGAAGTTGTAGCTTTGAATTTCACATGCAAAAACTGCATTTGTTGTTAAAAAGTTAAAAACCAATTTGAAGACCAGTGAGTTGTCTATGTCCCCTGGTACAAAACCATAGCTTTAATGGACATATGAGATAAAGATTAATCTCCAAATTGATACAAAGCTAAAGTGTGGAGAGTGAAAGTTATGATCTTAAACATATGAGCTCATCTGTGAAGCACAGTGGAGCTACTGTCATGGCTTGCATGACAGCCTCTGGAACACACTCAAGAATCTTTATTGATGATTTAACTCATGATGGTAGCGTGACAGAAATGTATCCAGATTGGTCAGGAGGAACTTGCCCCAGGTGAACATGCATTTGATCTCCTAAAGAAGCGACTGAAGAGAGGAAACAGATGAAAGAGATGGCGGTAAAAGTAATCATAACCAAAAAAGAAAACAACAATTTGATAAAGTCAGTTTCAGTGCCTGATGAATTATTCCAGGTTAATGATATGCAACTAAATTCTAAGTTTGATTTAATTTAAATGTTCTGAGCCACATGTCCTGATTAGGGTTGTGGGTGGTGCTGAAGCCTGTCCTAGCTCTCACAGGGCGAAAGGCAGGGAAACACCCTGGACAGGTCACCAGTCACACACGCACACACTTACACCTAGGGGGCAATTTAGCATCTCCAGTCCACCTGATATGCATGTCTGGATGGTGGGAGGAAACCAGAACACCTGGAGGAAACCCACAAATACGCAAGGAAAACCTGCCTGGGAGTCCCAGGACCTTTGCACTTTAAGACAATAATGCTACCTACTATGCCACCGTGCTGCCCATATCTTGATGAATTAAACAGGAAAAGAATTTTATATTCAAACTTTGATCTCAATTCCAGACATCTTTAGTGCGAGGCAAAAACTAATTAATCCGTGGTGTTCATCTCAAAAGTGTTAAATGGGGTTGAGGTCAGGGCTCTGTGTGAGCAAGTCAAGATCTTCCACACCCACCTCACCCAGCCATGTCTTTATGAACCTTGCTTTGTGCTCTAGGGCAGATTCATGCTGGGACAGAAAATGGCCTTCCTCACACTGTTCCTGCAAAAGCTGGAAGCATAGGATTGTCCAGAATTTCTTTCTACACTGAGGCATTAAGATTTTCCTTCACTGGAACTAAGAGGCTTAGCCCAACTCCTGAAAGACCGGCCATTACCATTACACCTCCTCCACCAAGCTTTAATGTTGACATGCACTTATCACTCCTCCAGTGTTGAGTGGGGGTGTAATTTGCACCAACAGAGTGAAGACAACTTTTGCATCTCAGCACTTTGTGACATGCTCTGTTATTTTACACGGTCTTCTGAGTTTCTGTTGCTCCTAAACATTTCCACTTTTCAATGATGAAGTGACAGTGATCCCATGAATACACGTTACGGTCGGCTTTTGAATATCAAGCGGGGAAGTTTGACAAACTTTAAGCACCTATTTTAGCAGTGACATGCTATGACATTAGAATGCTTGAATTCACTGAGCTCCTCAGAACATCCAGACATTTCACAAACATTTCAAATGCCACATAGTAACCTATGGATGAATATTTCAAGCAGACCAAAGCCATCAAGCTTTAAGGCACAAAGCAGAAGAAGAAACAAGTGCAAATGGTAACACGTGATCAGGCCTGTGACTAATTTACTGGTGATGCTGAATGTTGAGTGAATGAAACTCTTCATCTCACCTTGTATCTATCGGTACTTTGCAGCTTGTAGCAGTAAAGCATTTATTGCATTTACATTTACGGCATTTAGCAGACGCTCTTATCCAGAGCGACTTCCATGTCCTGATTACAGGGACAGTCCCCCTGGAGCAACTCAGGGTTAAAGGCTTTGCTCAGGAACCCAATGGTGGTAGTGCTGTGGGTAGGATTCACACCTGCAACCTCTTGGTCCATAGGCAAGTGTCCAACCACTAGAACACCACCACCACCCTATTGCCTATTAATCTACCAAAGAAAATAAAACATTAAGCAGTGTAAAGTATGTATGTATGGGTTTGCAACTATTTGCAAATGTGTCTACTGTTATCCACCCTCCTCCCTTCTCTGCAGGCTGTTGTAATCTAACACGCTTCTTGCAGGGAAGGCGCTGTGGGGGCTGCAATGAGCGCGCACCTCCAGCAGGGAGCGCAGGTCAGCACTTTGCAGGGCGCAGGCGTGAAGGTGATAAAGTGAGTCACGGTGATCCGGGGAGCAGAAGCGCACACCAGCCGGAGGGGCTGCGTCCGGGCCAAGGGGAGGAAAAAAACCACAACCCTCACTGTCACTGGCCGGAATATTATCTCACCTTCAGAGAGGTGTCTGTGAGGAGAGCGGACACGGAGGAGGAGGAATAATGGAGGTGATGATGACGAGGGTGATGGTGATGATGGTCAAGGTGAGCGATGGATGGAGGAGACAAAAACATGCCGACTGACTGCAGCAGTGTCAGGTGAAGAATATCAGAGGGGTCGCACCTGAGCTGAGCTCAGACGGGAAATAGACGTTCATCCATCCATCCATCCATACATCCATCCATCTCTCTCTCTCTCTCTCTCTCTCTCTCTCTCTCCCCCCTTCTTCTATCTGTGTGTGTTGGTCTCTTTCTAGCCACCTCTCCTTTTTCTATCTGTTCCCTTATATCTCTCTCTCCCCCCTTTTATATCGCTCTATCTCTCTTCCTTTCTCTCTCTTCCCTTTTATATCTCTATCCATCTTTCCCCCTTTATTTCCCCCTCTTCCCTCCTGTCTCTCTCTCTCTCTCTCTCTCTCTCTCTCTCTCTCTCTCTCTCTCTCTCTGTCTCTCTCTCTCTCTGTGTGTCTCTCTCTCTCTCTCTCTCTCTCTCTCTCTCTCTCTCTCTCCCTCCTGTCTCTCTCTCTCTCTCTCTCTNTCTGTGTCGGATGGATGCTCGGTGACCCCTCTGTCCGGGATGGAGCCCTTCCTGCAGCTCGCTCCTCACTCTCTGGCCATCGTCTTGTCCCGGCGGCCCGCGGTCTCTCCGGCCGTCAGCGGGAGCGCCGAGCCGCCGCGCCACCACACCGGCTACGAGATCTTCGCCGACTTCAAGGCGCTCAACGCCGAGTATTTCTGGAACAAGATGGTGGCCGACGCCATCGCTGAGACCTTCTTCTTGGGCTGGATCGACGAGCATGTGCTGCTGATCCAGGGCGAGGAGGAGCACCTGGAGGCGCTGAGGGAGGCGTGGACGCGCCGGTCCCTCAAAGCCCCGCACGGCTTCGACATCAAGTACCTCGGTAATGCATCCCAGCACAGGACAGACACTCCACCAACACCCCCGGACAGTCAACAAGTTCATTTTCACATGCACAGGCATGCAAGCTGCAGACTGTGCAATGATAAACTCATTCTAGGGAGAAAAGAGGCTAATGTTTACTAAATAAGTCATATCTAAAATCAGCACCATACACACACGCACACACACACACACACACTACACTAAACCTGTACACGTGTTTACAAGTACTAACATGTAAATGCTAAAATGCACCAAAATATCTGAATACAGACAGCATGCGAGTGGACTTTTGCACAGAAATATATGTTAATACAAGGAATTATAAAGAGAGCCTGTTGCACAAAATATGAAGAAGTTTGTAAATGCAGAAAATAAGTGAAGTGGCATTGCGTGCAAATATCAGGCTTTATATATATGTAAATGCTAAAATATATCTGAAGATGCCCTGTGATGGACTGGTTACTGGGTGTTTCTCTGCCTTTCGTCCTGTGAGAGTTGGGACAGGCCCTAGCACAAGCGCAACCCCGAGCAGGATAAGCAGTTCAGATGAGTGAAAAATATGAAGGGAGCATCGCACTAAAATACACAGATCTATGTAAATTCAGAAATGATGTGTAAGAAAGTTGTGATGCGCAAATTAGCAGCACACTTTGTTAGGTCAAAAGCATTAGGGCACATGTAGACGTAGATATGCGATGCAGGAACCAATCAAGGCAAGTAAACGAAGTCGCATCATACAGATCTGAAGGGAATGATCCTCCAGTAGTAGTGCTATAAAACCCTCTGGTCTTAAACAGCATGGCCAGAAGTTAGTAGCACTGTGGGAAAATATCACTGCCCTGCTCCTAATATCACTCCTACATGATTCTATCACTATAAGATGTAGATTCATCTAAATTATACTCTGGAACAGTCTAAACAGGAACAGCTACCTGTAAAGAGTCTAAATACTGCTGGGAAATAGCATAACGGATATAGTGCCTTGCAATTATTACTCTTAAATAATATTTTTTTTAAACGAGTCTAGTTTGTTTATAATTTTAAAAGGAAAGTGAAAGTGACTACACATCATTGTGAGACACAGCACAGCACACAGTGAAACAGCGAAATTCAGCCTCTGCATTTTACCCATACATACATGTGCAGATGGTGGCAGCTATTGAAAGTGCACAGGGAGCCGTGATGGGGATGTTACCTTGCTCAAGGGTACCTCAGGGCAACCTACTGGTCAGGGATAATACTCCCAGATCATTCTGGTTTGGGATAATACTCTAGGAGTCTAGTTTCAATATTGCAGGGACCTGGTATAACTGAATATTATGGTCTTTTTAATATTCCAATATAATACTCTAGAATAAGTAGTCTATTTATTACTCCAGAAAGGTCCTCTTGAATGAGACCAGTCTATGTCTTAATACAATATTGTAATCTTGAGTTTAGTCTATTTATAACTCCAGTATACTACTTTCAAAGAGGTTTATTATAGACACCAAAATAATATTCTAGGAGTCTAGTGAAAATAAAGAATATCAGCCTCCTGTAGAGAGTCTAGTCTATATTTTACCATAACACAGTAAACATTAATAGTCTAGTCTCAATATTATTCTAAATAAAACTGGAATCAGAATATTGCTAATAATACTGCAGATAGATAGTCTAGTGTATAAATCACTCCAGCGTCATACTCCAGAATGACTCTAGTCATAGTGTTGCTGAGAAATGGTAAAATTAAGAAGTGTGGTTTATTTATTACTCTAAAATGACACTCTAGAAAGAATTTCTTAAATGTATTACTTCATAATCCTTTCATTACACTATCAGTAGCAATCTAAGGTCCACTATAGGTCCACTATAAAACTAAGGTCCAGAGTCAGAGTCTAGTTCAAATGTTACTGGGAAATAGTATAGAAGAGCTAGTGTAGTCTTATTACAACACTGTAATATTATAGAATAGAAAAGTCTATTTCTACTTCAGTATAATATAAAGCTAGAATAGTCTTCTTGAAGCAACCTAGTTCTCAGATTAGTTCAATGAAGGCTGAGTACTCTGGAATGGGTCTAGACTAAATATAACTTCATTATAGTAATTTAGGAGTCTAGCCTTAATATAACTACCACTCTACTATGGAATGAGTCTCTCACTCACGCACTCACTCACTCACTCACTCACTCATTTTCTGAGCCCATCGCTGTTAGTGTTGGAGTCTAGGGTGCGGTGGTCTAGTGGTAGGGTACTTGCCTATGGATCTCTGGATCAAGAATCCCAGTTCGAATCCCACCTCTAGCACTACCACCACTGGGTCCCTGAGCAAGACCCTTAACGCTGAGTTGCTCCAGGGGGACTGTCCCAGTAATTAGGACATGTAAGTCGCTCTGGATAAGAGCATCTGCTAAATGCCGTAAATGTAAATGTAAATGTCTATCCCAGCTCTCACAGGGCGAAAGGTGAAAAACCCTGGGCAGGTTGCCAGTCCATCACAGGTCAGACTCACAGACAAACATGCCCACACCTATGGGGCTGTTTATCATCTCTAGAAGTCTCATTAATATATTTCCAATACACTGTTCTAGAAGGCATGTATTACTAGGCTATTCTGCTCTGTTTCCTCTTAGTCTAAATATTAGTCAACAATAATTCTTCTGAAAACAGTTCAATAAAGCAATATTCCAGATCATCCTCCCCAATATTAAAATGACTAAAAAGTGCTTCAGGAAAATCTTCTCTGAATGGTAGTCCAGAAACGAGTCAATTCAAGAAAAATATCATTTGAAATACTATCATGCTGAAAGAGTTCTTCGTTCAGATTCTAATCTGAACACAGCAATTGTAGAAAAGTAGTCCAATGAAGAGAATACTCCAGTAAATTGCTCTAGGAATAGGAATTACACCAGAAATACTCCAGAAAGATCCTGCTCTGAACAGTGCACATTGTACTTCAGACGACAACATGCAAAAATGCAAAATACATGTAAAACTGCACTCATAATCTCAGCAGCTTGGAGGGGTGTTGTTCCATTTTAAAGTAATGAATAGTGTTAATAATAAAATGCATGTTAGTATAGGTCATATTTGTCATGGAAGTGAAATGGTATTAAAAATACAAGAAACTGCTGCTAATAAATGTGTTGTACATGTTTTCATGCACAGTTAAATTCCTCATCCGACCTACACCCATTATGCTTTTCATTTTAATGGTAGTGTATGTTCTGTGGCTGGCAACAGTTGTCTCCATGCTGGGTATTTTTAACTGAGTAGGATTTTTGTTCCCTGTTAGGCTCCCTATTAGGGGTGCTGTGATTGACGTCACAGTTAGAATATTTCTGGAAAATTGCACCCCATTGCACAGGTTAGGTGCAGAGAATAGCCTGTGCTCAGTGTGCTTAGAAACTGGGTAAAGGAATCGCCGACCATCTTGGCTTACAACAAATGGAAGCTTGTAGCCATTAATGAACATGACCTTGGTATAATGTTAATAGGGGACCATCTGCCTTCATTTCTTGTTTGCCACGTTGTTGTTTTTGGCTGATCTGCTCTTCTATGCTGTTTGCACCAGTAAACCTGATGGAGATGTAGATTACCTTTGAATGTTCAATTTGTGAATCCCGTTTGTCAGATGGCCTTTAAAGCCATGCTGTGTCATTTTCAAAGACGTTTGCATCTGCTTTGTTTCACCCCACTGTTTTATTCCCAGAGGCAATTCCTTCAATTTCTCTAAAGCTTTCTTACATTGAGCCAATAAAAGGGTTTTTTATTTTATTTTATATATCATTTCTCCATTGTTTGCAAACAGTGGACAGACTGAGCTTCTGTTTTTTTTTTCTCTTCAGTGTGTCAAATTCGTAGTAGGCAGCCCGAGTAAAAAGATAAAGCCAATAACACATTTTACAATTTGATGCTCTTGGTAGCCTGACCTTAAATTTGAGCTGCAGTGCATCTCCAACGTCAGATAATTGATCGTTGTAGGTTTTTAGCTGTTTGGGCATTGAGATCCTAGAGCTGAGCAGTATGACATAATTGATTGTTAATGTGATCAATTACATGATACATTACATTGTTATCATGATAAATGACACTCTTCTTTTCTGAGTCTATTGTGATATTTTCAGTAATTAAAGGACACTGACAAGCTGCATGTTGCTTTAATAAGAGAGCTTAATTAAGCAGATTTAGCGCAGTGCAGTTTATGAAACGCTAATGATAAAGATTGCATTCGAATTTTTGTTGTACTGCCGGTTCCGTCTTGATCATTTAAAATGTATTATGTATTGTAGGTGTTTCTACAAGTACTGAGAGATTTTACCCTCGTTACCCACCCCTATATTCGATAATGAATCCAGTTTGGTGTTTTATTTAATTTGTTTTACGCAGTACTGTCACACAAAGAGAGTTAGAAATGTTTTCTATGGCAGGTATGATATCACACAAAAACACACAAATAAAGCAAATGGTATCTCAGAAGATGCAATTTTCTGCATTTACCACTGTTGTAATATTTTAGTTGCTACATATTTACACATTTACAATTACAATATATATATATATATATATATATATATATATATATAGTCTTATATATATATATATATATATATATATATATATGAGTGTGTAGGGTGGGGGTGGGGGGCAGTTTCTCTCTTTGTTCCATAATACTCACAAGGTTATGCAGAAATTTTGAAAAATTGTAAAATTCCCATTTAATGTGTTATTCACGTCTAATATATAGTCTGTATTGAAGCCGGCATAATATGTTTGTCTTCCCTTTTGTATTCATATATTTATACTGTATTTATGGTTGCAAAGAAAAGCATGAATGCAGTCATTCCTCCTGAGCCTTCACTGATGCTGTCCTCCTTTATCCACACCAATCAGAGCAGAAACACACATCCAGCTTGTTGTACTATGTGTGGCCTGCTGGACTCAGGCTTCAGCTGCCACTATTCACCCCCTCAGTTAGCCATTAACAGAGTCTGCTGCAGGCGGCTCCTGGGCCTGTTCTTGGGCTCCAGGGAGAAGCAGCATGTAAGTCAGAGTGAGTGAGCACTAATGCGTTCCATGAAAACACATAGAGGTTTAATGCATTGAAAAAAGGAGTTTAGAGTTTACTGTTGTTTCTGTGTGTTTGGGCCTTGGCTTCATACACTGTTCAATGCTTGTGGAAATGAACTTCACACTGGAATCAAGATCAACTTCTGCATGTTTTCCTTCTGTGTTTGGACAATTTAGACATTTGTCCCCCCCCCCCCCCCTCTCTCTCACACACACACACACACACACACACACACACACACACTTGTCTCTTTGTTTTATATCCTCTTTCTATTTCTTTTATGTGTTCTCTCTTTCTTCTTGCTCTCTGGCTTGCTCACTCTGTCTCTTTTTCCCTTTCTTCATCTAAACTTTTGTTGTCTCTCTCTCTCTCTCTCTCTCTCTGTCTCTCTTTGTGTTTGTGTTGTCTGGCAGAACAGAGGCAGCCCCTTTGCACAGTTGATGCCTCCCTCCATTGATGGACAGACACATTCTCTACATTTTGCTTTCCTTTGCAGAAAGCCCCATCGCTTTATGCCACTAACTGTCAATTAAGGGCTGAATATGATCCCACTGAGTGACCTGTAATGAGTTTACAGTGACCTTAAGCTTCTGTTCACTCAGCCTTGAGTAAACAGAGATGTGTTGGTCATCTCTTTGGATACATTGTGTTCTGGTCAGATGCTACACTTGGTCTAATATCTTGGCTTAATCTGTATTCCAGCACTGTGATGGGCTCAAAGCCAAGCTTGGTGGGTGCTTAGAACGAATGAGAGCCAAACAATTATATTAAAGGGATAGTTTGCTGAAAAATCGAAAAAAAAAAAAAATCTAAATCTTAGTTTGCTTATTCAAATGTAGCAGATCACCCTAGTGCGCATGTGTCTGGAATGTGCTGCAAGGGTGCAAGGACAAGGTCCTTGGGCTTAATGGAAGTTTGTTGTACCATTGAGCACTATGGAAACCGTATGCCTAGATCATCACTTTGTTCTGTGTTGAAGTGGAATTTGATCTCATGTAGACTTGATTGTATGTCTAAAAACAACAACTTGAACTTGAACTTAAACTCTGGTTTGATATCCTTTTATATTTTAGGATAATGTACTTCATTTAGGATAGGGAGTAAAGCTGAACAATTTGGGGAAATATGCAGTACCATTTTTTATCATTTTTATATTCAGTATTTTGATTGCAATTTAAATGCAGTTATTTCCTGTAAACCTTTTTCCCACCTAGTCTTTTTTGCCAAAAATGTATTTATTTATTTATTATTTATAATTCTGAGCACTAAATGTAAAGTTTAACACTGCTAGTTCACAGGCTCTGTATTAAACAGTAAGAAATTGTTAATGTAGAATATATAGAAATTGTTAATATATATAACCCATTTAAAGTTAAAGAAAATTGGACTTTCAAACTGTGATTTCAGTTTAAATGCAGTTGTATTACTTATAAGTGATCTGCCTTAGTAGGGAGAATATTTTTCAGCTTGATTGATGGTCAGCCTTTTCAAGACCTAAATAATGTCTACACGCTGCAGAGCACTCATTAAGAGGAATTGCTGAGACTGTGATGTAAAGTATGTATTTTCTTTAAAGGGATCCTAGAACAATGTACAAAGTATTTCTTCTAGAAGAGAGGATTAGGTTAGAATGAATGTGCCATTATTCACCTTTGTGCTCGCCTGCAATTTGAGCTCGTGTAAATGTGACTTTGCATGTTTGTGTGTGTCTGGGAGAGTGAATGAGCGTGCCTGGCTGTGCCCGGACTGTGTGTGTGTGTGGTTATTGTGTGGTCTCTTTGTCTCTTGCATGTCTGCAGGCAGTGCTGTGTTATAGCAGTGTGTGTTTTTATAGGTTGGGAGGGAGAAATCCCACCAGCTCTCTGTCTGAACATAAATCTCCTTCGTCTTACACTTTACCTGTATTACCTCTGATCCTGGATCACCTTCCACTGTCTGGATTTTTAAATTTATACTTTAATCCTTTAAATACAAGGCAGTTTTTCTGACCGTTCAAACACACTACTGACGTGGACCAGCCTCAGACTCAAACAGCATGTTCACTTGACTTATAACTTGATTGGACCTTCATTGACTCCCATCTTGAACTTGGTTACTTGTAACCTCAGGTATGAATTCATGAGATGCCAGGAGTAGCTTTCACCACCTGGAAGAAGAGGAGCTTTTATCACAGCCGTAAATCTGAGCAGAGGCGGGGTGTATCCTGTGGCCATTTGGCCTGTGCTCTCAGTTGACTGACTTGACATTTACACTTGAAAGCATGTTGCTTCTTGCCCCTATCTTCAGCGTAGGCATCTGATGTGGGACTTAATTGTAGATTTTTTTTGTTCCTGATATCTGAGGCTACTGTGTCGCTGTGTTTATTCTGTTGCTAAGGAAATCATGAGATTTAGATTTTTTCTGTGATTCTGTGCTTCCAGATACAGGTTTGGTGCAGGTGCTGTTATCTGTGTTAGATGGATGAATCCTCATCCTGTTTGACTCAACTCAAATAAAGCATTCAGATGTGTTGGGCAGCATTCCTGAATCTGTTCTTGATATGCTCCCTCATGAAGGTTTGATGTTGTTTTAGGGGTTGTTGTTCCCATAGCATGCTCTCTTTTTCTCCATATTGATTCTGAACTCTGATCTTTAGATGAATTATTTTTCATTGAATAGAAGTAGGAGAAATCTGTTCAGATTGCAGATTTTGAGCTTTCAATGGATGATATTTGTACTTGTAAGTAGAGAGAAGATATTTGATGATCTGAAATCCTCTCATTCATTTGCAAATGGTCACTTCTATATTTTGGCCATGTTTTCCACTGTTTGACCAAAGCAGGAAGACCAATCAGCCATAACATTAAATTACCTGCATATTATGAAGTGAAAATGACTATTTGTCATTGTGAAACACAGCACAGCACACGGTGAACCACAACAAAATACATTCTCTGCCTTTAACCTATACACACCGTTCAGCAGGGGGCAGCCATGTCCAGCACCCAGGGACTAATGATGGGGACAGTACCTTGCTCAAGGGCATCTCAGGGCAACCTACAGGTCCATGATCGGAAGGTCATGGGTCCGTAGTCCCTAACCACTGCTGCCCCAGGGAATTATGGGATATTATATATTTATTTATTTATTTCAACAATATATCATATAATATTATTATTAATAAAATTGAATATTATATATAATATTACATATTATAGTGTAGGAAACCCAGCCACTAGGGATGCACATGCCAGTGTATTTCTTCATGCCAGTCCGAAGCCCGGATAGTGGGGAGGGGTATGTTAGGAAGGGCATCCAGTGTAAAACCTTTGCCAAATCAATATGCAGATCATTTGCAGTTAAAGATGCTGAGATTTTCGTTGGGTGTGATGAGGATGGACAGAATTAGAAATTAGTCTATTAGAGGGACAGCTCAGGCTAGGCATTTTTGGAGACAAAGTTAGAGAAGCAAGGGTAGGTTGGTTTGGACATGTCCAGTGGAGAGACAAGGATTATATTGGGAGGAGGATGTTGAAGATTGAGCTGCCTGGAAAGAGGAAAAGAGGAAGACCAAAAAGGAGGTTTATAGATGTGGTGAGAGAGGACAAGCAGGTGGTCAATTTAATGGAGGAAGATGCAGAGGGCCGGAAGAAATAGAAACGGACGATCCACTATGGCGACCCTTAAATGGGAGCAGCTGAAAGAAGGAGAAGACATTTTATAGCGTAGGTCCCGTTTGTCTGCAGAATAGCTCTGAGCCATCACATGAATTCCCCCGAGACCTCAACCGGCACCAAGATGTTAGCAGCAAATAGTTAAAGTTAAAGATAGTTGTAAGTTCCAAGGTAGGGCCTACGTGGATTGGAGTAGGTGGTCTAGTACATACCACAGATGCTCAGATCGAGATCTGGGGAATCTGGAGACCATGTCAACACCCTGAACTCTTTCTCATATTTTTCAAACCATTTATGAAAACTTTTGCAGTGTGGCTGGGAGTATCCTGTTAAAAGAGGCTTGGGTTTGGTTAGAGCAATTAAAGAACATCATTGCCAGAGAGTGTACTGGGTTTGCAACAATATTTAGGTCATTAATATCTAAATAATTGTCAGAACAGAAGTTTTCCCTGCAGAACATTGCCCTGGGCCTCACAATGCACCATAGGACTGGAACCTTTAAGCAAGATAAGGTCTGTGACTTAGGGCTTAAGACTAAGGCCTTAGGTTAAACTGTATTTTTGTGGGATGAGTTAGCATTGCTGTAAGATCCTCCCCAACAGTCCCTGATCAGAAGAAACACTGATTCAGAAACTACCTACCAGGGACTATAAACAGGCTGAGTTCCTGCAGTGTAAAAATCCTTGTTCCTGTAAAAATTATGAAAGTGCACCCAAATTTCTAAACTCTTCTGTATGTCCATGAAATGGTTTTTTTTAAACATTTTTTTTATGATCCAGTTCCATCTGTGCTTTCTGCATCATGGAAAAATAATAGTGTCAGACAGGTGTTTAATAATGCAAATATCACACTCTGGAAGAGCAGAGAGTTTTTAGGTGACACAGGTATACTAAAATGGTTTCTTTTTTCATTAGAACTCTTTATAAGCTTGTTTAAATTAATATTATATTTTTCTTTGGTGTATACCCAATTTCTGCAATTATTAAAATTTTTGTGTATCAGCATTGTCAGATATGTTGTTGAAAAATATTGGATATCTACATCAGCCTACCAATTCTTGTGCCTCCCTGGTGGAGACCTTAAGGCCATGGTATGGTTATTGTTTGGTTATTTGTATGGTAAAAGTTAGGAAGCGTTGTTTTGAATGATTGGCTGTGCCGCATCACGCTGTAGGTTTTTAAACAATATTTCTGAAGCATGCGAGCGAGCAGTTTGAGCTTCGAATAGCATCTGGCACTGAGTTACTCTGACCTAGCTTAAAAATCCCCACACCACCAGCTTTAGAAATGTCATTGGGCTTGGTTGACTCGGTCCTGCATGACTAACCCCATGCACAGATGGTCTCGATCCACCTCATCATGCTCAGCTTTCCTTGTGCAGCTCCTGTGAGTCATGAGGAGGCAGCAGGTCAGGCTCGGAGCCGGGGAATCCTGCAGCCGTAGGCTGATCTTCATGGTATTTCCAGCGGCGAGGTCGCCCCTGATCTCATCCACTTAAGAGGGATCATCCCTATAAACTCCTGCTCAGCTGAGAGTGCAGCACCAGGTGGCATTGTAATGTGTGCCCCCTGTAGGTGCAATGCTGTCATTATTTAACAAGTCAGGATCCGGATGGCTTTAGTTCTAATCTAATATGTGTTATCACGTTCATGCTAATCCGACTGACACGCTTTAGTGCGTTTAGTGTGTCCATATTAGATTAGTGCTCTTTGCATTTGGGGTTTTTCTGTTTCTCACTGCTATGTTAGATGCTTGTTTAATATATAAAGATGCTATTTTTTGCCTGTCACACAGTTCTTCCTTTTGAGTAATAAAAATGAAAGAAATGGGAACATTGTAGGAGCCCCTTTATCGAGAAACCTTGCATCTTTAGGCACCTTGCACTTTCAGCATCACCAGTAAACGAATCACCGGCCTGATCATCTGGTATCATCTGCATCTGTTGCTTCACTGCTTCATGTCTCAAGTTAGATGGCCTTGTTCTACTTGAATGATTCATATTTAGGTCAGTGTGTGGCTTAACCTAAAAAACAATCCTCTGAAGCTGCTCATAGTCTGGACTGAAAATGAGCTCCAAAAACATTGTCCTTAACTCATCTGTGCATCATAAAGTGAACAAGTATTAGAATGTCTGGCTCAATGATAAATGTACTTATATATTTTGGAAATAATATTATATTTAAATTATGTTTATTCATATGCATCACTGTCTGATTCCATTAATTGATGAATTGACAACAGAACCAGTTTGAAGTGTATAGTCACTTTCACTTAATCTTCTTTGAGAAAAAGGAAAGCCAACATGTTTTGACTTAATTAAATTACTTTTCTACTTTTTCTATTACATTGATGTTTTCATTTCTAAGCAATTATTTCCATAACACAATTTTTATAGCCAACTGGATAAAAGCAAGAGCAAGACCCTTAACCCTGAGTTGCTTCAGGGGGGCTTTCCCTGCAATTAGGACATGGAAGTCGCTCTGGATAAGAGCATCTGCTAAATGCAAAAATAAAATTATTCTTGTCAATGTGAAACGCAGCACAGCCTCTGCATTTCACCTATTCAACAAGGGGCAGCTATTTAAAGCGCCTGGGGAGCAGTGGTGGGGACAGTACCTTTCTCAAGGGTACCTCAGGGGCAACCTACTGGTCTGGGATTTGAACCCACAATGTTCTGATCCTGGGGCCTAGTCCCTAATCACTAGGCCACCGCTACCCTGCAAGATGCTGATTATGTAGATGTTTCATAGAACATTTAAAATGCTGTTTGTAATTCCTTTTGAAGCTTGTTTTTTATATATCTGTGCAACAGTTCTATATCCAGATTTAGTTAGTGTATGCCTTACTGATATCTTGTAGCTGTTTAATGCTTTGGAGAGAACATTCATTTTGTTTCAGATCATTTGAATCGAATGTGTCTGAGCAGGGAACATCATACTATGGGGACTGAATGAACAGTTGTCAGAAATGTGATATCATGGTGTATCAAGAAAATCCATGGATTTCATTGCCATCAATGTAGCAATGTGTTCAGGGGGTGCTTGAGCTACATCAGAATTAGGCTGTGAGTTTCTTCTCCTCCACTAGAGGACAGGGCTGGACTATGCTGCAGCTTTCCTCTTAACTCTATTCAGGCCATTCATCCCTGCAATCAAGGCCAAATCAAGTGAGAAAAAAAAAGATGATCTACATTTATACTCTGAGTAAACACTGAACAGTTTTCTTCTGACCTTCTTTTTCGTCTTCATCTTACTATTCATTTACTGTCTGTGTTACAAGAAGTTAGTTGATAGTTAGCAGACAGTTGGAGACTGTAGCCCAACCTGTGAGTTGAAGAGCCAAGATTTTTTACATGTTCAATGAAACATGTTCAATGAAATTCATAAAAACAAATACCTTACAGACTGTAATATTTAACAGATGTTAAAAAAAAGTATATAAAAAAGAGTATTATGAATGCAAACTTAGATAATGTTACAATATTATATGGGTCAAAAACTGTCCTGATATGCTGTGGCTGATTTGATGCTCTGTAATTGTTTGCTACAGGGCAGGAAAGAGAAAGGCCATCCTGTAACCCTGACAGGGTTTCACTCTACTGTTCAATAAATGTCAAACCATCTGCAATTACCAAGTATTAAACTCTACTATGTAAAGAGGAGCTTCAGTTTAGCTAGCATGAAAACAGCTGCCACTATTCAACATTTAGATTCGGACTAACCGAGACGAGTTTAAATGACTCAATTCTGAGAAAAGGTCAAGGAATGGAAATTGGAGGAATGGAAAGTGAAAGTGGAGGGAAGGAAAAGTTAAATTCAGGCTGTGATGTTAAATAACTTAACGCTAGCTTAGCCTCCAGGTTACAGACCCAAAGAGTTTCACATATGCTGTAGTCTTAGCATTTAACTGAAGCTAACAGCAGATGTATCAAGAAATGAAGTGCAAATACTTCATTAGTGTACTTAAGCACAGGTAACTAAGTATTTATATTGCTGATAACCTTTTTAGCACCCACAATTTTACACAAACATCTGTACAAATATCTCCTTTACTTGTCATTTTAATGCATTTGATGGGAATATTTTTATTGTACATCCTCTAAGCATCACAGATATGTAAAGATACATTTCTAATTGATGTTTAATAGACAGATTTTGACCTAATTGGTAAAAAACTCAGAAAAGATTATTCCTTGTTGTATCCTTTAGCACATACATGTAAGCAACAGACGCAACAGAAACACAAGAAATGTTGAAAGCGATGATTTTCAAAAGGCTGATTCTAATTTTATACTTTGAATACTTCTCAGAGCCTTAATCTTTTACTTTTCCTAACCAAAGAAGTTGAATCACTACAATTATGTACTACTTTTTTGCTTTACCTACTTTTTTTTTTTTTACCTCATTAATACAAGTAAAATAAAAGGTAACTTTAACAGCCACATGCTACTTTATAGACTAAGTTTCAGTTAACTGATGTTAAGATGGCGCTCATTTAATGGATACAGACTCATGTTTGAGTGAAAAACTGAGTGAAATTTGTACATGACAGACACAAATGAATGTGTCCTCTGGTGTGGGACACCCTAAGCTGTCGCTAAGCCACTGCCATACATAGTTTTCCTGGAATACTTTATCCGTATTTTCTCTGATTTCTGTTACCATTCTTAGATACCTTATGATTATACCACCCAACCACAGAAACTGAATTAAATCTATTGAATGTCTCTTATTTAGTGGTCAGTGAATGGAATAGGTGTTTCTGATATAGTAAATAGTGTGGAAAAACTGTTAAGAAGAATAATGTATTTGAATTACAATCTATTTTACTCTCCTTAGACCTCGGTGAAGGATCTGGGTAGAGTGTTTGGCACAGGGATATTGGACATGTAGAGTCGTTTTCATTACAGTGTCAGTGTGTTATACAGGTTAGACACTACAATGTATCTGACACCGTACCTGATAATAGTTTTACCCTGCTTCCGGCCAAAAATCTGAGTTGGCAGTTACCTACATGAGAAGGATGCATGTGTATGTATTTAATGACAGCTAAA
This sequence comes from Hepsetus odoe, assembly GCA_017165825.1. NCBI lineage: Eukaryota > Metazoa > Chordata > Actinopteri > Characiformes > Hepsetidae > Hepsetus > Hepsetus odoe. The sequence continues at coordinate 22,642,760 of CM029372.1, read as the reverse complement.
GTTTCATTTTCCCACACTTTATAATAACTGGTTCCTTTTCTTTATTGCAAAATGATGATTTGAGGTTGAAAATTAAGGCTAACAAATGAATGTGAATATCTACCATGAGGGCAGATTATGGACGGGCATGCTGAGTAGTGTTAATTATGCTAAATGGATATTTTCTTCTGAATATTTAGTTTGAAACAGTATTTTAATGAAAATGTACACATTTTCCACTACCAAACCCAAAATACATAGAAGCTGAAGAGATTTTGCAGTTACAGGCTTGTCTGAATGTGAGGAGGACCTTACATTGACTCTTGTCATCTGATAAAATACTCACTCACATGGGATTTCTATACAATCTGTGCTGAGCACCTGATATTTAGTTCAGCTGCAATTGTTCTGGCTAAAAAGGATGTAGAATCAATTGTAATAAATTAATATTTACGTTATTTGGCCTCAATAACTAGCTGAATGATCATTTAAATGAAATCAAAGCTTCTACAAAGCATTTGGATAATGGTTTCTTCTTCTTTATCTTTTGACTGTGTGATGGTTCAGTGACGGTAGAGGGCGCCCTGCTCTGATTATGCACACCTGGGCATTGGGTGCCAGGTGTGCCCCATCGGGGGGTTGGCGTTATACGCCCAAGTGAATCAGAGCAGGGCACTGGTCATTCTGTGTGCTTACCTCTGTGTTTATTTATGTCATCTTTTACACACATTATTTTCAGTATGTTTAGTTTATGAGTTCTGTGCACGCTACTTCTTTTATTAAAGTTCAATATGAAGCTCTCGGCTCTACATTGATGTCCATCCCATGACACTACATCGTTACAGGCTGCTCCCGTTTAGGGGTCGCCACAGCAGATCAACCGTCTCCGTTTCTTCCATTTCTTCCTCTGTATCTTCTTCGTCCTCTGCATCTTCCTGCTTCAAAGCAACCACCTGCATGTCCTCTCACCACGTCCATAAATCTCCTCTTTGGTCTTTCTTGTCTCCTCTTTCCTGGGAGCTCCAAATATGTCTAACCTGAGCTGTCCCTGAAATATACTCATTTCTAAATTTGGATAATGGTTTATTCAAGTAAAAAAAAAAGAACACATATTCTGTGCCTGTTCCTCTGTGTTTCATTTACAATACCCAAATTCAAGTCTTAATCTAAAGAAATAAAGTCTAAAAAAAACACAAACACAACATTTGCAGGAAGCTTGTGCTCTCTTCCCAGAAAGATTCACTAGTGTAATCCTCTCAGCACTAGTGAATAATCTCTCTTGTTTGATAAATGCCATAGATAATCTATAACAGCCGAATGTGACCCACTTTCAGCTGATGGTAAAACAGTGGTGCTGGGTCACTCACCTCTGCCTTGTTATATCCACCCTGATTACACACTGTTTGGTGCAACACATTAATATTTTCAAGCATAGTTTCCCTTTTTTTTAGTGGGATTACAGCTTTAGTGCCGAGCGCTTGTCATCTGGAAGGCATTCCAAACTGAAGGGCACAGTGTAGCAGCAGTGTTTCCGGGGCTTCTTCCAAACTCTTTTCACATGGACATCTGTTGAAAAAACATCTCCAATTTCTTTGTTTAGATAAAGCCATGCGACCCACGCTTATGAATGGCCTGCTCAGCCAACCCCTGGCAGCAGCCACACAGAATGACACTCGAGAGAATAGGAGAATACAGCTCAGTCTTTTCAGTCTCTCTCTCTCTCTCTCTCTCTCTCTCTCTCTCTCTGTCTCTCTCTCTCTCTGTCTCTCTCTCTCTCTCTCTCTCTCTCTCTCTCTGTCTCTCTC
>CM029372.1:22393067-22640588 GCA_017165825.1 Hepsetus odoe | reverse complement strand
TATATATATATATATATATATATATATATATATATATATATATATATATTAAATCTTTTATTTATAAAATTGTAAACACTTAAATATTAACATTGGGTCAATATAAATATTTTTAGATGCTTAAATATTTTAAATACTATTTAGATTTTACCATTTTAAATGCTTAAATATTAACATCGAGTCAATGTAAATATTTTAAATGCTTAAATTTCAAACGTGAGAAATGGGCTGGAATCTGTTACTCCAGGTTTTCTTCAGTGAGTGTCTGAAGCTCGAGGGGTTTAAACCTTCGGTGGGTCACTCAGGTACCGACTAACCAATCACAGGTGCAGGTTTGTAAATCCAGCATTTTATTGATGATGTCCAGAGATCAGATCAGGTACTAGATCATAAGAGCCCTTTAGATCAGGAAGCAGGAGGTGAATCTCTGATGCCCATCACTCACAGGTCCCACAGCGCGCAGGTGATTATGGGAAGAGGAGTGTAGGCCATGTAGTTACCATGTAGTAAGCCTAATTTTATATTTAAAACCGTCAGAAATAGGTCAAATAAATAATCAAAATCAAATAAATAAAAAAAAAACACATTATATATATATATATATATATATATATAAAATTTATCGAATTTAACCAGGCTGTATTCAGTAATAATAGTCAATACATATGATCCTAAAATAATACTCAACCCCACCTCCCATTTCCATGGTAACGGCTTTGCTTTGATCAGGAATTGGATTAAATGCGCCTAAAAGTGTTTGTTTGTTTGTTTGTTTGTTTGTTTGTTGCAGGTGCACAGTGTAGTTCTACAGTGTATCGGAGTGCTGTCCCTCGCTGTCCAGATGCCGTGTGTGTGTGTGTGTGTGTGTGTGTGTGTGTGTGTGTGTGTGTGTGTGTGTGTGTGTGTGTGTGTGTTTGTTCCCGTCGCCCCGAAGGCTCTTAAGCGCGCGAGCTCACCGTGCCGCCAGGCTCCCCGCGGCCGCGCGCGAGCGTGTGAGGCCCGTGGCGCGCGGGGTGTCTGGTGTCCGCGCGGCAGCACGCGCTGGCAGCTGGCGAGCGCTCGAGCCGCCCGAAACACGCCGCGCGGGCTCGAGCTGCGCTCCCTCAGGACCCGGATACAGAGAGCGAGCCACACACGCGCCTGCCTCTCTGACACACACACACACACACACACACACACACACACACACACACACAAACTCACAAGTTACAGTAGACGCACGAGGCGGGTTGAAGGATTCTAAGCGCGTTCAGGCATTTTTGGAAAGAACATTTTTATATTTTTGAATACATTTCGTTTCCGTTTTATTCTTTTCTCCTCTTTTTCTTTTCTTGTTTTATCTGCCGCATTATTCTGTCTATTTTTTCCCTTTTTTTAAACAACCTTATTAAGTTCTAAAATATTTTTCCCTAACCTGCCTTGTTATTTTCCTTTGTTTCTTTTCTTTTTTTTCCTTCTAAACAGCCTAGGGTTATTTTCCAAGTTTGTTATTGTTTTTTTGTTTTTTTTTTTCCCGTCTCATTTTCCAAACTTCTCTGGAAAAGCCTCCGAATTATTGATGAGAGCGGAGCTCCGGCCCGCCCCTCCTCTCAGCCAATCAGCTGCGCGATGCCTCTTTAGATTAACAGGCAGAATAAAAGACAATATCATGCACGCGCTCTCCGTGTTCAATTATTTACGGCTTTTATCCAAATACCTTTATCTCCATCTGCAGCCCGAGACCCTCACCGACCAGCTCGGGTTTCAGGACCACAGACTCGACCTGCTGCGACTTTAACAAACCCCAGAAAATATTAGGAACTTTAGATTGTAATTTTTATTTGTCTGTTTTAATGATTCAAAGGACTTTTATTATTATGTATCACAAATAATATTTTATTTTTCCACAGTGAGCTTCAGAGATTAAATTTTGTTATAGTTCTCTTGTAAATTATTATAACATAATATAATATACATATAATATATATATATATATATATATATATATATATATATATATATATATATATATAATATATGATATGGTGTTTGGTGAATTGCATGAGAGGTTGGACAGTAAAGGAGGGAGAAAAGAACCTATACCGATTGGTTAGACAGAGAGATAAAGCTGGGAAATATGTGCAGCAGGTCAGAACAATAAAGGGTAGAAACGAAAATACTCAAACACGCAGTGCGTGTTCAGAAAATGGAAAGAAAACCTTAGGGGCTGAAGAATGAAGAGAATGAGAGAGAGGGATGATGATGTGAGGATAGTGAACCAGGAAGTGCAGCGAATTAGCAAGCTGGATGTAAGGAGAAGAATGGAAAGGCTGTTGGTCCAGATTACTGGTGGAAGCATGGAGGTGTTTAGGAGAGATGGCAGTAGAGTTTCTATCCAGATTGGAAAGTGAGAGGATGCCTGAAGAATGGAGGATACGTGAACTAATACTGATTTTCAAGGTTAAGGATGTTATGCAAATCTGTAGTAACCATAGAGGGATAAAGTTGATCAGCCACAACATGAAGTTATGGGAAAAAGTAGTGGAAGAAAAGAGGTTATGATTAGTGAACAGCAGTATGCTAGAAATTAGTATATTAGAGGGATAGCTCAGGTTGGACATTCTGGAGACAAAGTTAGAGAAGCAAGGTTGTGTTGGTTTGAATGTGTACAGAGGGGAGACGCAGATTATATTGGGAGGAGGATGTTGAGGATGGAGCTGCTAGAAAAGAGGAAAAGAGGAAAGAAAAAGAAAAGGTTAATGGATGTTAAAGAGAGAAAATGCAGGCAATTGGTTTGACAGAGGAAGATGCAGAGGACAGGAGGAAATTGAGATGGTTTATCTGTTTTGGCGATACCAAATGGGAGCAGCTGAAAGAAGAAGAAGAAGAAGAAGAAGAAGAACACTAACTAATGAACATCTGTCCCACATTTATGAACTGTCAAGATGCATCGACATTTGAGTCCTGTTTGTTAACTTCTGGTGCACCTAATCAGCCTTACAGAGAAATCTAACTTTTATATCTGTTTAAATAGCCTTTAAGTGGCCATAATATGTTAAGTGTTCTTGTTGATACCTCTAGGATCTATGGTTGAGAGAGTATAATTGCTCCCCATCACTGTCATGAAAGTTGACTTAACAGAATAGCCATTTAGTGATCTTCTCCAGTTGTGTTCATTTGTCCAATGACTGTCTTCCATTACTGTCTGCTTTTCTTGATGTGTAGTTCTGTGTTGTTGAAAGTGTTCGGACGCAGCCATGGTGATATAATTTAACCATATATTTTAAATATGATCCAATATTGGAAAGTTAAGATACTCAGTTTTGCAACTCTAGAAAGAAACAAAAAGTTTTATCTGGCTACATTCATAAACTATTGTAAGAGCAACAGTGTTGTCGACACACCCTGCTGCTAAACAAAGCAAGAAGACGGGTTTCAGGCAAAACTGTTGTAATGGTATCATAATCAACTTGCAGCGTCCCAGTGGCAGCCTGAGGAAAGCTTTTAGTACATCCTCTGCAAGAACAAATCCACATTTACAAACTTGTCATCCCGAGTGCTTCCATTGTGTATGCTTGTGGTTGGAGTTGTTGAGTGCAGTCTTTGTCATAAAGCATCTGTTACTGAAGTAAAGTCCAGCTGAAGCGTTCCTGATTGGAACTCCAGACTCTGATGTAAGCCAGAGACTTAAATCTGCATTCAAACAGTTTTAACAGGCACATTGCACATTGCACTGTGTTGTGTTGTTTCATCTTGGCATGCAACAAAAATTCAGGCAGTCCTCTGAGATAGTAGGAAAAATCCATATGTTGACCTATTTTCATTATTGATCTCAGTTGCCCAGTCAATGAGTAAATAGTATGTCTAGACTATTAACTACACCGTACATCTGGCACTAAACTCTTTTAGTCTTTTTGGAAGAAAATGTGCAGTTTATATACTATGAGAAAGCTCAACCAGGGATCTGTCGCACTGGATTCATTTACAGTGAGAACAAATGAGTTCATGAGGTTTTCATTAAGGCAGTGTTTCTCTGGGGAAACACAACCAGCATAATATCCACAATGACTTCTCACACCAGCATTCTAGGTTTATCGTATAATCTGGCAAGCTCAGAGTCTCAGTAAGCGACAGGATTGCCTCTTGTGGGTGGGCTTTCATTTTATAAGCAGAAGGTTTTTTTTACACAGTGATGTACTGGCAACCTCTCTGGGTTTCTGGGTTTGCCCTCTGAAAGGCTCAGTTAGGCTCCAGCACCACCCGCGACCCTACTCAGGATAAACGGCTAAAATAATGAGTGAGCATAAGTTTATTAGAGTGTTAGTAAGAATTCCCAGTATTTTGTTCCTGAAAGTAACATTAGCCAGTGGACTGGTTAAACTCATTATGGCAATTACTGTTTATCACAAGCCAATGAGCTATTTGCTGTAATGATATGGTTTAAGGGTCATTGAATGTTTACAATTACAACAAGTAAATAAGACTTTGCTTGGGGGCTTTTTGATCAGTTGACTAAAATTATTTTGAAAATGGAACCCTGGTCCCATATGCAATGCAATCATAAACTTTTTGAGACAACCAGGAAGATGTAAATGTCCATTTGAGTCAGATTTGACGTTAAATGGACTTTACCCATCCAGCCTCTCAGTGAAAAGTCATGAAACTTCTATGTGATTGCTCCTTTTATTTAGAGCTTATGTATGTGTACTTGGAGCTTTGTGTCCTAGAGGTATCATTGAGGACGGTACCGCCCCAAATACTGCTCCCCGGGCTCTGGATATGGCTGTCCAGTTTTGTACGTCTGTGCGTGGGTGAAAAGCAGAGGATGCATTTAGTTGTGGTTCACTGTGTGCTATGCTGTGTTTCACAATGACAAATAGTTGCTTTCGCTATTTGATTTGAAACTGTTATTTCAAATGAGCAATTTTGATTCATTTCATGTTACATGTTTGTTTTAATAGTGTTTGTACAGATGACCTTATGAAAGGCCTACTGATCTGCATTCTGGAAAATTTGTGCAACTTTTATTTGGACGGGCAACGTATGATCAGATGTAGGCATGCCAGAACAGTTGCTGTTCCAAATCACATTCAGGAAGAGTGAAACGTTCAAATTGCAGGAGCTGTATTTTCAGTTTAACTAAACACTTTACCACATTGTTTAAATGCTAAGTGTTTGGGGAAATATTACAGTCCAGAGCTGATGAACTTGCAGGCTGCATTCAAGCCTCAAGTTATTGCGCAGGTCCTCTCAGAAAACTAAAAAAGAGCCCTGGAGCTTGTTGACCTGTCCTGTTCATGAATAAGTCAGGAAGTTTCTTTTATTATAATCTGATAGTAACAAACTACTTTGTGGATTAGAGTTGAGGCCTTTGAACGTTTACAAGGGGTCTGTGATGATTGGGACTGCCATCAGAAGTCTCTTTGCACAGTTTTAGAGCAATATTTAAAAATGTATTTTAATTCTAATGAAATTTTCTGATTTATTTTGTAAAAGGTGATAGCACAGTAGAGGTTTCCAGTGTGACATTTATCATCATTTTAATAAATGATGTATCACATCATGGGTTTTGACGATAATTAAGAATAAAAAACTGCATATTTTTTACATAATCATTCTTCTCCCCAGGATCAGAAGATCATTTGTTTGAATCCCAGACCAGTAGGTTGCCCTGAGGTATCCCTGAGCAAGGTACCGTCCCCATCACTGCTCCCCGGGTGCTTTAAATAGCTGCCCCCTACTGCACGTGAGTGTATGGGTGAAACGCATAGGCTGCATTTCGTTGAGGTTCACTGTGCGCTGTGCTTAAATATATAGTCAGTCAGTCAGTCAGTCATTGTCTGCCGCTTGTCCCAAACGGGGTCACGGGGGAGTGCTGGAGTCCAACCCAGCGCACACAGGGCAAAGGATGGGTGGGACACACCCTGGACAGGTCACCAGCCCATCGCAGGGAGGAGTGAGATGGGGACAGCACCTTGCTCAAGGGTACCTCAGGGCAACCTATTGGGAAGGGGTTCGAACCCCCGATCCTCTGGCCAACGCCCTAACCACTAGGCCACCGCTGCCCTAAATATATAATATTTAAAAAATATATAATATACAGTCAGCAAAGCTGCAAAAGAATCTCAGATGAAGAAAGTCTTGTGCAGAAATGAAAAGGATCTGACTGTATTACTCCATGATGATGATGAAGATGATGATGATGAAGGAAGAAGTGGTATTGATGTTGAATCTAAGCCATAGACAACCTTCCATAGATTTTTCACTTTTTATACAGTAAGCGCTTCGATGCTCATTGGCAGTCGACCACCCACACATCGCAGCCATCAGTGCGTCTGAATCCACTGAACGGTGTTATTGTAGCTGATTAAAGGAGTGATTGCAGTGAGTTCCGGATATTTGTGCTGCCAATTTGCTGCTGGGGATTTCACCCTTTTTCATGTGTGCAGTAGACGAGTCCAATCATGGAAATTCTCTCTGTCTGTATTTCCTTCTCCTTCTCTCTCCATCACCTCTAGTGGGAAAACAGATGCTCTCACTTAGCATTATTTTTGAATGTCATTTTCCTAACAAATAACATTTCTCTTTATGTGCCTTTGCCCAAAGCTGACCACTTTAATAAAAAAAGTGCAGAAAACAATGCAAATTCCTGACAGTTCAACTGTTTGCACATGTATAAGCCACATTCTTGTGAATAAAAAAGAAAAAAGAATCTGTTATTTTAAAATTTGATTTGGCAGAGTTAAAAAAAAAAGTTTTTTTTTTTTAGGTCAGTTAATGTGTTTCCAAACTACACACAGCTGAGCGCAGAGTGCATACTTCCAGGCTGTCTGCACCTGACTTACAGCAGAGCAGGGACCCTTAAATCTCCCTGAGATGGGAGTCTAGCCTCAAAGACCGGGAAGGACAAAATGAAAATGGTGCTGATATTGAGCTATCAGTAACCCAAGCTGAATCCTTATGTGTTTGTCATTACATGGTTTAGAGGCAGTGACTTGTTGGATGGTTTTGGGATTGCCAGACAGGCCGCAGTTCAAGACAGTTAAGTTTTAGAGGCCTTTTTTGGACAGACCTCTGTTTTGTCTCTCCAAGTGCATGGCTCTCTCATTATGACTTCTGCACTCATTTTCAAAACCATGAGTAGCCTTTGCTAGCAGTGCAATCAAGTTCTCAAAGAGATATAACACACTTTTCCCACAGGCCGAGCACTGAGGTATGTGATCGATACTTTAGCAGTGCATTGTTGGAACGCCCAGTCGTTACTAGATTGAACACAGAACATTTTTTCTTTGTTTTTTTTCCTTTTGCTTATATTATTATAAATTAATATGAATTAAAGTCTGAATAATTTAAACGTGGCCTCATTCAACATATTGATTAACAATAAAGACGTGCAACACACTGTATTTTACTGTCCATAACTAGGACTTGTCAACTCTGCACTAACACTTCAATTTAGAATAGTTGTTAAATGTTGTAATGTTAAAAGAATAGGCCTAAATCTCTGGATTAGGCTAATTTAGGTTAAACCTAACCCTATAGGGCAGCGGTGGCCTAGTGGTTAGGGAGTTGGCCGCAGGATTGAAAGATTGTGGGTTCAAACCCTTTACCAGTAGGTAGCCCTGAGGTACCCTTGAGCAATGCATCATCCCCATAACTGCTCTGGTGAACTCTGACAGAAAACAACCATTACGATTTTTCAGTTTTCCTTTTTTGATTGGTAAAAATGATCTTTACCCATTCCTAAAATCCTTTTTTGATTAAAGACCCAAGTACAAGTGTAACACTGATCTTTGCCAAATGTCGAAACTGTGAACAATTTGGGAGAATTAATTCAGACAGCAACAATGTCATGAAAATATGTTCAGCATGGTCAATATTTTCTTAAAGTCTAGTTTAACAATGTGTTTTGATATTTAATATGGATAGCTGCCCCATGTCTCAGTTGCACTGATCTAATGAGAGAATGAGGGCGTGCTCTGCTTGTATAGCATTAATACCCAATTAGAGTTATCATGTTTGTTGTTAGGTAGTGAGATTGATCATAGCCAGTTCCATCCATGTGCTTCATATCAAGGAATTCTTATTTCTTGCAATGTCCATTAGAGTTACGGTGCCCATTGTCTATTTAGCTCTGGACTCAATACCCTGGGTTGATTTCTATTCCTTGATTTAATTAGGTGGAACACACCTTTACTGATTAATTAATAATAATTTTGAACACTTATCTATAATTGCCTGACTTTTAAGGTTTAAACATGGGTGTGTCAACACTTCAGGGTAGTTTTCTACCAACATGCATATTTTGTGTTATATCAATACTTCATACATGCTTCAAGTTTCATTTAGCATGCAAAAAATAGACCTGAAGCTGCATTCACACATTAAATTGCACTTAAACTGCAGCTTTGCATGTCTGACTCTAGTTTAAACAGCTGCTTTGAGAACACAGGAGCACTGCAATGGCCAGCAGGCTGATGCAGAATGGTTTTTCAGGTTGAATAGTATTTCACTTAGTTGTGGTTATGTGGGAAAACAAACCAAAAAACATGCAGTTATAGCTGATGTGCACATTTACATTTACATTTACGGCATTTCGCAGATGTTCTTATCCAGAGCGACTTTCACGTCCTAATTACAGGGACAGTCCCCCTGGAGACACTCAGGGTTAAGGGTCTTGCTCAGGGACCCAGTGGTGGTAGTGCTAGAGGTGGGATATGAACCTGGGACCTCTTGATCCAGAGGCAAGTACCCCACCACTAGACCACCACCACCCCCACCCCCGAATGCACATGCTAATGCAGGTTGGCACTGCAGTGTTACAGTGACTGTTGCTTATATGAACAATTTCAAGGTCATTGTTGGTTGATTAATGTTGGTTATTAAACTCTTAAGCCATACTTTTTATATATTCTAATGAACACATCCCAGCAGAGTCACAAAATCATGCATAGCTTGATTTGGTGGGAGGAATATGGTTGAAACTTCACCGAGATGGGTAAACTGGCTAAATGATTCATTGTGCCATCACATGGGTACCCTGTTTTGAGACCAAAATGCTACACGGCCAGACTATGAGGGTGTGTGAGCAGTGGTGACAGCAGGAGCTGAGCTTGATAAAAACCATGGCCGTTATTCTAGAGACATGAGTAATAGAGATATCTCTCTATGCTCCTTCCCCAGTGTCTTTCTGGAACAGAGGGGTGTCTCTTAATTGCTTGGATTTCAATCTCTTTGGCATGATGGATTCCATTTGAAAATGCCTGCGTGGAGCTCCCTAATGAAGCGTCGGAGAGCGTGAGCAGCAGGCGGCTGCAAGCGAAGCCCATCTCCCCGCACACACGACCTAGTTGCATAAATTCAGCTGTGCTACAGAGCCAGAGTTCGAGGAGAGTTCAGTAACACACCAGCCACTGATCTCCTAATGTGATCAGAAGCATGATCAGAACATCACATTTTTGGAGCATTTTGAGACGAATACATTATTCCTGGGAAACTATTTCATGCACCCTTCAAATTTTTGCTCAAAACCAATATAAACAAACATCTGCACAGATGTCCATTGAATATTAAGGTCCTATAGATACAGATGTATCGTTTTTATTTAAGGCTGATTACTACCGACACACTTATTTTAATTTTTATTTGACTATCAATTCAAGTGACCGTGATTAATTTCAGTATTGTTTTTGGTGGGATTTTATGTCATTCGTCTTATTTTCTAAATTTTACATTTCTTTATACATTTATACATGAATGGCTTCATAAGCTTCAATCAGAATGTAATCATTTCTTGTAATTCAACATAATTGTTATCGTCTGAACACTGGGTTCGCATGTACCAGCACAAAAAAAAAGCACATGATTTCCACAGGGTGAATAGTTTCCTGCATTCACTGACCCTCACATCCACTTAAGATCTTATCAGTTAATGTAAATATATGACCCATGACAAATGAAAAATTAGTTGATTATTTCACTATGTGGCTGGTTCAATGGACATGATGAAACATAGGGCACTATCAAAATCTCCAAACCCCAGTATTCACAGTGGAGCAAAAGCAACATGCCCAAACAAGGATTAAAACTGTAGTTAAAAATGTGAACCCAGTTCATGAAAGAGTGGCCGTATCTCCACTGACTGCTGTAATCCTTGCTTGACGTGACTGATTCTGTTTTGTTCATGAATTACAACCAAGTAGTAGAACAGTAACGATGCATGTGACAATCTTTTAATCCAGTGAGTTTTTATCATCTGTGCAGTCAATGGATTCAGTTCCTGCATGATAGCAGCGCTTTCATTCTCACACATGTTCATACAGCTTTGGCAGGGGAGCTTTCATCTTTGCAGTTGCTTTTGTTCGTTTTTTGCTTGTTGTCTGATCTCCCATGAGCGTAGTCTAGCATCTTTGCCCAGATTTCCACAACTTTATCACTTAAAAAAACCATCTAAAAGAGTACAAAAATATTTTAGGAGCATTTTAAATGAATGTGTTTAATTAAACCACACTTTTTCAGAAATCTGATTTCCTAAATTTGGCAAGCAAGCATTAAAAGCATTAACTGGATTAAAAGGAACATGATATAAGCTTGCTGTAAATATGTGTAAAATGAATGTGGGGAATGCTATACTCCTCACAGAAGCAAAGACAACGCAGCATTTCTCTGTTTTCCTTACATGTCTCAAGCAGATATTTTGCTCAGTGTGCACTTTGTCAAATAAATGAGCCTCATATTGGCCCATTTTGTTGAGCAATGCACAGCAGAAGTATGAATAGTGTGTGTGGTTTGAAAAGGGGGAATAGCAGTTATCTTCCCCCAAAGGCTAAATTCGGAGATACCTAGAAAATGGTGCTCAGCCAACCACAGACCATTCCATCCACTCACCCAGGACATGGACTTTCTTTGCACCTGGAGAATAATAACGGTGTCGTAATGTTTCTGAGGGGTGTGTCCACACCTTGACTCAATACAGGCAATGTATCATATGAAAATTAGATTAAAGATAATGTTGTGGTGGTGGATTTGTTGTGAGTGCTGTTACATGTTTGTAAGAGAGTAGAAAGAGGTCATTTGCAAAAATCTGACTTACTATACCCTACCCTTGCTATAAATCTTTCTCTCATGTATATGTCTGCTTTAGTAAGGCATGTAGGATAACTAACTATGCTTTGCATGCCAAGTACAACAACTTGCAATTATTTTCTTTCCTAATCACTCATTACATTATGAGGGTATTATACCACATGCATTGCATGCTTTACGTTTGTTATGTTAACCCATGAATGTTCAGATCCTTCAGACACACCATTAATCCACAGCCCCCAAGGAGTTATGGAATGAGCTTTAATGGTTAAAACCTTGGGTTCGCTCAGGTACCAGATGGAATCCTGCATGTCCCTCATGCATGGTTTTGGGCTGCAGACCAAGGCCACAGAGTTGTGGTTTGGCAGAATTTTTGGCCGAGCTTTGTATTTGTTCACTAAAGAGCCATAATTGTGTCCAGAAACTGGGCTAAAGCAGGAGGATGCTGGAGGCCTGGCTTCATTGGCAGAAGCTTAGTAGTAGCCTCTGAGGTCACATACACACAGTGACTTCAGATTAGTGTGTTACTTTTCCAGCTTTTTAAAAATCTATTTTCATTCATTATTTTGTAAAGATAATTGAGCTTTCACTACTTAAGACTTGAAGATGCTAGTTTGTTTGATAAATTAGAGTCAAGACAACATTGTACAATTACATTTAGTTCACATTAACGTTTGTGGGGGCTATATAGTTGCAATTCCTTCAATAAAGCCATCACTTGGCAACAAACCTCATGACTTGATTGGGGAGGTTTTTGACCAGTTGTCACGAGTGAGGTTTGTTTTGGGCACGGTAGAGGGCGCTCTGTTCTGCCTGAGCACACCTGAACTCATGAAGGCACAGGTGTGCTTCATTGGGGCTGCTATGAGTCAGAACAGAGCACTAGGCGAAGCCTACACTTAATGGCGGTTTTGATACTTTTGGTAACTTGGTTTAGACTGCAGTTCCTTGGATCTTGGTTTTAGTTAGAACTGCAGTCCTTGAATCTTGTTTTGGTTTATATGAGCAATAAAGCTATGTTCCGGACACCTGGCTCTGCACTGACGTCTTCCCGCACCCCGCCACCATTACACCAGTGTACTACCAACAGCATTTCTTGCATAGAGAACCTCAACCACAGTGATCCATTAACCACAGTTTATTAAAATGTAGTGATAAAATACTTTGTAGAAAATACAGAAAGGCAGATCGATGACTTTATTACTTCAGCCACATCCACATACATGATCTTTGGCATCAGAGTTCCCTTCATGTCAACATTTTGACAGACCTAAAGAAGCATGTGACTAGTGACAGATTTGCTTTCCATCTATGCTTTCCAGCAATGGCAGTTTTGCACACAACTAAAACAGCTAACAGCAGATTGACAAAGGCATCCCCATCAGTGTTTTCCAACTCTGTCTGTGATGCTAATTTCTGCAGTGTCCGGCTCTTGAAACTCTGTTATGTCTCAGATTTGACAAACTAATTCCAGTAATAACACTGAACATGAGGTCATCTAACTGCCCAATTAGTGAGTTTTTTTTCCAGAGGTTTTGGGGACTTCCGAGGAGATGTTTTTTCCAGGGTGAATTGGAGTTGAAAAGGCCTGGCAGAAAGTGTTATGACATTTGAAGTACTTTCTGGCATGAACAAATTTAGAACAAAGTCTCCAGGAATGAGTTGTGGGAAATATAAGGTAAGTATGGTCTTATGAACAGAATACTGTGGTGAGAAGGGGGCTGTGGGCTTTTGGAGATAGTGAAAAAGAGAGGGGGAAAGGGATGAAGAGAGAAGAAAATTGGGGGAGGGAGGGTTGATAATTCAGAACACGTTTTCTTACAGCCTGAAGGAGGTCTGGCATCTATGCAGGGTGCGTGTTATGAGTTTCCCTGATTGAAAGAGGGAACAAAACTGCTTGCAAAAGTGTAGTTTGGTGTATGAGAGCAGGCAAGCCCTCCGGGTGGCTGGAGCATTTAAGGGTTACAATGTCTGGAGTAGAGGGGGCTTTTGGGGCATGGAAATTAGTGGTGAGGTCACAATTAAGGACACTCCAGTTTCAGTTTTTAAAGAAATACCATTTTTTTCTGAATCAACATTAGAATATGACTTGCATTTTAGGAATGCTCTGCTTTTCTCAAAACACACTGATTAATTAACATTCATTGGTGCCTCATGGAGTGGCATTAAAAGCAGTGGGAAACTAAGGATTAAGAGACTTTTAACAGATTTTTCTGCTCAAGATGACTCAGTAACTCATATTGCTTCCAAGCTTTAAACTCAGAGCCACATTGGGGCTATCCCTTCTTGTAGTCATCTCTATGTTTTTAACATATTAGAGTGCTGAGAAGTGCCCTCGTGTCTGCCCAGCTTGGCTAGTGCCCAGTCGGGGTTCACTCTGTCAATTTTTCGGTTAGAGGAGAAGCATGCGCTCCCCGGCCCCTCTCCTGCATTCCTGTCATCACTTGCGGCCCTGATATAACACGGACAGAAATATGAGCCATAACAGGGGCAGGAAACGCTAACCCAGTGACCAGCAAGGAGGCTCCGCAACAGGATCAGGAAAGAACCACATGGAACAGCGTCTCTAGGAGCCCCACTCTTGCCCAGCCCAGGGAAAGTGAAACACACCTCTGGAATGAGAGGAATATGAACTGTTCAGAGGTCGTAAGGCATGAAATGACTGTAGAAATATGGGAAGACGTTCCAGGAAAGCCATCTAGCAGACTGCGGTCTCCATTTATAGGGGCGCAGAGAACTAACAGTATGATAGACATACCAAGAGCTGTGGTCAGGCCAAAAAGATCGGATACAATCAAGAACTGCATGAAATGACACTCAGATGTTGATTCTGTGCAGTATGTTTTGCAGTTTATTATATATATCAAGTTAACACAGTTTTCCACTCACCCCAAATGTAGCATATCAGCCAAGATATTTGTTATCTAAAGTTTGCTTTTTCTGCTTTGGGCTCAAGTTACAAGGTTAATGTAGCTAACAGGAAAAGGAAACTTAGAACCTGCCTGTCAGAACTGCATGAACTGCATGCTGAAATCATTTTTCTTCAACCTCAAACTCACTAATGTTGTATGTAACACCGTTATGCAAAATAATGGAAAAAATGGAAAGCATTCTCACTCACTAATTTTCTTTCTAATTAGGGTTTTGGAGGGGTGCTATCCCAGCTCTCACAGGGCGAAAGGCAGCGAAACTCCCTGGACAGGTCACCAGTCCATTGCAGGGCAGACACAAACAAACACACTTAAACCTAAGGGGCAATTTAGCATAAATGGAGAGCAGTATTTACATATTTATATTTGTTTGTCTACCAATCTCAATGTTTTCCCTAAAAACTTTATATAATTTAGAACAAGCATGTGATGATTTAGATATACAGTCTCCACAGTGCTTGTTAGAAGGATGTTTATTAACATAACTTGGTATCTTGTTGCTAAACAGTGCAAAAACAGACAAGAAAACTGGTAAAATATTTTGTATCATCTGCTACATGTGTTGCACAGGAAAAAAGTGTAAACGAGATTTTCCTCCAGACTATTTTTTAACTCCCTGATCCTCCTTGTCTTCCATAAACATTCCAGCCTCATGGAAAATGATAAAAAGAGTTCTGCAAAGTGCAGACTTCTCTTTAGCATCTGCAATGACAAGGAAGCTTAAGGTGAGTGACATTGACCTACAGCAGGTTTTTCCTCTCCGTGACTGCACACTGTTCCATTACGAGGCACTGTAATTCAACACCCAGAGTCTGCTAAGCATCACACCCTGACCTTCCGTTTCCCTCAACCCCACCTCAAGCAACACAAGAATAAGGAAAGGCTAGTTTTGTTTTCCACTCTTGACATCATCACTTGCACTCTTCAAGGCAGGGTCTTACTCTGAAGACAACCGTGGTGTTAATTGCAGAGGAAGTTGCCTTTTAAAGTGTCTCTTTGAATTTCTGTGGACATCTTCTGGCCTAATTCATCTGCCCTGTGGTTGCCTCTGGTGCAACGTTCTCCTATGAAGAAGTTCTTTAGAGTTTAGAGGATTTAAAGGAGTGCTTGTGCCAAATTGGGGCCACAGCATGAACTCGATAGAAGATGGAGGAGGTGTGCTTTATTATAGGCTGACGATCTTTGACCTTGGCTTATTGGAATAAGATTAGTTTCATGCTGCTCACTCAAAGGGTCAGAGAGAGGGAATACGCCCCATGATTAATGACCAGCTGCAGAACAAAAGCAAGAAACAGTTCTCAAGTCCAGTAAGGTTACCTAAAAACCACAAGTTTATACCACAAGCAATTTCAAAAACCTCACACATAGTTATTGGAAATCCACACCTAGCTTTAGAGAGACATTTTCAAGTGACCACACACTTTGCACCACCCATATGTGTTAAAAAGCAGAAACTTTTTAGGGATGCCTGTGCTTGACTGCCATTTGTCAGTATCTTTGCAAAAAAAAGGCTGGTTAAGTAAAGTTTAAAAGAAAGTAAATAGTCAATTTATAGTTATTTCCTTTCTGGCACTGTGCTCTGCTGTCTTTGTGTATTCCCGATCTAGTTCTGAGTAAATAATTCAGAATGCGTGGGATTGTGTGGCTGGAGTAGTTGCTCCCCTTCCCCCTCGCACCTTCTCTATTTCTCTCTTGCTTGTTCTAAGCCGAAAGGCTGCTGTCAGAGAGTGATTGGCTGTGAGGACTCGAGCAGCTGCACGAATGCACTCCAGTCAGGAGAGACACAGAGGGAGGGAGCAAACAGGGCAAAAGCAAGCTCCATGCAGCGGCATTTTGCCCGCTTCCAGTGCCCTATATCGTCATTCCATGGACGGATCTCTTTAATTGCATTCCAGAGCAACTTTCTGTGCAGCAGCTGCTTCTCGGAACAGTGGGTGAACCAACAGGAACCGTGGACTTGTGCACAGCCCTGTGTAGGGGAAGTGGGAAGAAGAGGAGAGTCTAGAGAAAAGAACAAAAGGACTGGGGGTGGAAAGGGAATATTGCAGCAGAGCTTCTGCCCTGTCTTTAAGACATCCAACAAGGGATTTTATTTTTTTCCTGCTGTTTGTGAACAACGAGCGGCCAGCAGCTGCACACTGGCAGGCCGTGTGTGTAAATAAGGTGCTGAGCAGCTATAGGCTGGGCAGTGAGCCAGCCAGGAACAGGACCCTGGAGGCGCAGAAGCTTTACCTGACTGGATCGACGAGTCTGACACCGGGCAGCTTTTCTACAAGCATCTCTAGCCTCCACACACACCTACATTAGAAAGAGTGTGTCTCTTAGCAAGGGCGAGTGTGCAAGCTTATGTGTTTTGAAGCAGGAAAAATGTGCACTATGAGTGGACAGCTGAACTACACAACACAGCCTGGAGAAGAAGACAACTGACGATTAAGTGTGTGTCTGGTGCTTTCGCCCGGCTGTGACTTGAGCCTTATCCAGCTGAGGTTACTCTTAAACACCCTCGCATGAAACAGTGTTTGTCTTCTTGTCACCAGCACTTTGGATCACATTAGGGATGTGCTAGGTCTTGTCTGTGAGAACGTATTGTTTTAGTCCAGTGTGGTGTGAAGGTGAAGAGTTTTGGTACTCAGATGGGATTTTGATTAATGGGTAGTGCAGGACCCTGTGTTAACTCTGTTTATATTCTTGTATTTAGCAGATGTTCTCATTCACATCAAATCGCAGTGGCATGTGAGCTTTTTAGCACAGCTGTAGTGTTTCCTCCTGGATGGGGAATCATGCTTTGGAATTTTGGTCCTTGATATTTGCCACGCTATCTTATTTTGTGATCTTATCTTTGTGTGACTAAAGGGATCTTCCTTCTTGAACTGAAGACAGAACAAAAGACGTGGACCTCCATAGTAGCACCTCTGCATTTTTCTTTTTTTTGTCTAATTTGTATTTTGGGGGTTCTTTTGTGTTGGCTTCTCTGTGTGAGGGAAGCGTAGCTTCACTGAATTGAGCTATTGTTTAAAAGCTGGGTTCTCTCATGCTGCACCCCCCCCCTCAGGCCCCCTCATGCACCTCCTGCAGCCCCCAAACTAATGCAGGACCACCCCTTCCCTCCTTTCCCTCCCTCCTTGGTCCCTTCATCCGTGGTCTCCAATCCTCCTACACACCTCTTCTCCACCTATCCACATGCTGAAGTGGCCTGAGTGTATGGAAAAGTGTGAAGTTGGAAACTCTTAAGCTTGGATTGGACTGGATTACAAATCTAGGTGTTGTGCTTTTCTGGACACATCTCCAAGCAACAATCAAGGAACTGTGGACAAGTGTATTGTTCTTTTACAGATACTGAGGCAGCCTAGCATCTGCCATTTGGCTGACTGCTGAGTGCAGTGGTGTGTGTGTGTGGAGCACTTGTATGGAAATCCCTGCATGCGGGACCATCAGAACGTCCAAAGGAAAGGAAAGTGGAAAGAGATAATACGGTGCTCGTGTCGGGGCTGGCCATGTGGGGAGTGTGAGTGTTCAAGAGGCAGGCGGTTGAGTGGCGGGGGACTGCTCTGTCCTGGCTCAGCCATGAAGAAAACGCGCAGTACCACCCTGCGCAGGGCCTGGCCCAGCTCGGAGTTCTCGGACCGGGCCTCAGAACGAAACCGCTCTCGCAGCGAGAAGGACTACCGGCTTCATAAACACTATCCTAAACAGTTTATCTCCCACTCAGTCTCCCACTCACCTCGGATATACATGCCAGCAGGTAGGTGTGATTAAATGAATGAGCCTGATTGGTTTGTACTGTTTTTGCATGCCTTTTATTTGGAAAGTTCTAAACACACATATCTCCCAAATATGTAGGTGCATTTTGAAGGTGTAAATTTCACTCCAGTTAAAGGGACCACCATAGGACCACAACACTGCTGGCTAGATATTATTAGATTGGTGTTTTCGGTCCCATTTGAACATGTTATGTTTCAGATTATCTTTCTAAACTGACAATCAAACTGAAAATAAATTTTAAAAAATGAAAAATCCTAATTTACATAAATATTCACATGATTTTAACCTTTGGCTTTGAACTATGGTCCTACTTTTTTCACCTTTAACTAGTCCAAGATCATGTTCGCCTTCATCATTTTCAACTAGCAGGGATTCCTAAATCCGGCCACCTACACATTATGAAGAGATTGGAATGAGAAGCTGTAGTCAGACAAGTAAACAAGAACCCACTGAAATGAGATCCAGAGTTTCTTAGTGGATAATAGGGATCCTTGCAAAATGACAACCAACCATCAGTGCAACACTCCAACCATCAAGCATTTATGGGAGAGTGGGAGTGATGTGGGGATATTTTTCTGCACATGGACAGGGACTCTAGTCAGGATGGAGAAAAAGTTGTAAAAATATTGTGATCCTTAGTGAAATCCTTTTCGGAGTGCTCAGGATTTCAGGCAGGCACTGTTTAATATTTCAACTAGGCAGTGACTCAATGCATGCCATCAAGAAAATGCATGAGTTTTGGGAACATTTTGGGCAGACTTGTTTGAATCTCCTTAAGTGGCCCAGCCAAATTCTAGACCAGAACCCAGTAGAGCACCTCCTGAGAGAACTGAAAATGTGCACTGACCCATCCACGAAAAAGAGGAAAAACTTCCAAAGGAAAGGAAAGTGCCTAGCTTGTAGGATCAAGAAGACAAGGCTGTTATTTCTCTGTAAGGTGCCTTAAGGACCTGATTGTAAGTAGATTGTAAGTACTACTTGCTTTAGTTTTTTAAATGAAAAAAATGGCTCAAACAAAAGCTTTTTTTCCAGTTGTTATTACTGAGTACTGGCTACAAGTTGGTGAGGGAAAAAATGAACTGGACCTACTTTTGAAATTAATTTGAGACATAAATATTGATTTGTTTACCACAAACAAAAAACTTCCTGAAAGGGATCAGAAAACCTGTGTTCTTGTGTGTATACTTGTAGCTCATATGTATCTGTAAGAAATGGAATGAATATCTCACATTTAGGTATATAAAAGTGTTTCTGTTATAATATCTGCAATATTGTAAAGCCATATACATAAGAAGATATATATGGTGACTATATAAAGTGTGACTTTGACAGCCCTGGTACAACACTTTGCTCTTGGACTGTGAATATCAGTTTATTTTATTATGTCTAGCTTAGTGACTCACTGTATTGCTTTCTGTAGTTGCTTCTGCCATCAGAGTAATTAGTTGGTGTAAAGTAGTGGAATTTTGTTGAAGGACTGGAGGCGCTTTGATGGCCACATCAGATAGGGGTCATCTATTTTTAGCCCTGTCCCTCTTTCAATAGCTGCATCTGGTGGTGGGATACTGAAGGAGGCTGGAGGCTATTTAAATTCAGAAACATTGCACCATGTGGCAGAAAGAAAATATGAAAAATTGCGCAAATTGCCCAGTGATATTTGCTTGTTGAAGAACAATTGTAGAATTATCTCTGCACATTCAGGTCAGCATGTCAGTCATTCTCCAGTATATGTCAATATATATGAACATTTAATGAACATTTGAAATGAACATGAACATTTAGTGTCAATGAAGAGGACAAGGGTAAAAATGAGTGGATCGTACAACGTTCACATTTGCGGCCTTTAGCAGACGCTCTTACCCAGAGTGACTTCCATATCCAAAAACAGGGACAGTCCCCCTGGAACAACTCAGGGCTAAGGGTTTTGCTCAGGAACCCAACGGTGGTAGTGCTAGAGGTGGGATTTGAATTCGTGACTTCTTGTTCCATAGATAAGTATCCTACCACTGGACCACTACCAACAACAACAACGTGCATTGTGCACCTTTCAGCTTCATTTGTTGTGGTTTTCTTCATGGAAAAGGTGCCTGATCCTCACCAGTGACCAAACTGGTTTTTGAGTTTTAATACTCACCTTCAGTACCTGCTAACCTCAATTTAACCCTCACCACAGACAAAGCCTGGATCTGTTTACCCGTATTACCAACAAGCCAGACCAGGGCTCTAAAATTCAATTCTTTTGTTCCTGTACCAGCAGAACTCCTTATTATATCTCTTGCCTTTCTGCCTAAAAAGAAACTGGAAGGAAAATGCACTTCAAATTGTCCTTGGTTTGCATGGTGTTGCTGGCTTCGCTGCTACTCCCACTGACTGTGCTTGTCCCTTTAGAAATCATTGTTATTGCTGATGAGAAGAAAAACACATTATCTTTTATATTTGTAACTCAGACAAAATCAGAGAGGTTCTGTCAAAAATTCATATTCTTTCATTTCAATAACTTTTGTGTTTGTAACCAGAAGAGGACATATTTTATGAACTTTTGAACCTGGTAGGAGGTTGTTTATGCAAATCATCTTTTACAATTTTCATAAATATATATATATGTGGACAAAAAGCTGAGAAAATAGATTTAATGTTATTCAACGCAAATATATAAGAATACAGTTATATCCAGGATAATCTGTAGTTTGTTTGAACACATGGCTGGGAAAAGCAATGCTTCATTAAGTTAAATCAGGTGCCGCTGATGGAAGTGTACAGTTTTACTGTGTTGTTTCGGTGCATCTAAAAGAAATCAGAATTTTACTGATTTAATCTTGATTTGTCCCTGCGATGGTCTGGCGACCTGTCCAGGGCGCGTCCCCCGTCCTCGCCCTGTGTGAGCTGGGTTGGACACCGGCACTCCCCCGCGACCCCGTTTGGGACAAGCGGCAGAAAATGGATGGATGGAGGATAATCTTGATTTGAATTTATTCTGATGATTTACTGTGTTACTGGAAACAAACATTTTGCCAAGTTAAACAGATCTAAGATTTGCAAAAGCACTTAAAATATAAATATGCAATTCTGTAATTATATTAGAACAGAAGAGCACAATGAAAGTTTTAACTCTCAGTTTTTAAGGGTTAAGCTAAAAGTGGGAACGAGATGCATGATGCAGTTTCCACTCTCTACCGGACCACACGTTGGGGCCGGAAATTGGTCTCTTTCTCATGCCTTCTCATCCATGGCCGGTGTCTGTGGCGGGTGAATTGTAACTCATTATTTGGCAAGTTTGGGGGCACAGGTCCAGCTCAAATATATGCTGGTCAGCATGAGAATGGCTACAGTCAGTTTACTTAAGCAGAGAAAAGGAGCACTGGAGTGTTTTCGGCTTGAGGGAGCGCATAGAAAACGTGTGAATGGAAGCACAGCCAGAGCTGCCAAGTCCAACATTGGTCTGAAGGCTCTTTGCATCTCCTGGCAACACTATGGGTCAGAGGTTAAATAATGTGGTCATTATGGAGAATAATTTTGATTTGTAGGACAAAAGCCTGGCATGAGAGTAAATGATTGGACTGTGCCTGTTCCGTTTCAATTGTTTCCAGAAACTACATTTTGGGGGAAAAGCTTAGCAGTCTTTGTTGACTTGTAGACCTAGTGAAGTTTGACTTTACAGTGCTGTACAGTTGTATAAAAAAGGGTGACTCTTCATTAAAAGACCCTTTAATGGCTATAAAATCCTGAATTTGCACTAGTTAGGCTTGAGGGCAGCCCTTACTACTTGCTTTTGTTTTTTATTTGTTTAAATACAAGACATTTCAGACAATGGTTTAAATTTAGGCTCCATGCCAGTGGCAGGAATGACAATTTAAACTGTAAATTAAACTTATTAGATTGTTTAAAAAAACTAAATTACCTAGAATTGTCCTAGAATAGAAGTGTTTGTTATAAATTTCTTCATGCAAGTGCATGGAAATGCAATGGTAAGCCTAACCAATCAAATTGGGAGAAATGTTAGGGAGAAAACTGCTTTGCAGTTAATATAAATAATATATATAAAAAATAAATTAAAAAAAATATATAAAAAAAAAAATATATATATTTATTAAAAAAAAAATATATATATATATATTTTTTTTATTTATTTATTTATTTATATTATTGTGCTTCCCTGCGATGGGCTGGCGACCTGTCCAGGGTGCGTCCCCCGTCCTTGCCCTGTGTGCGCTGGGTTGGACACCAGCACTCCCCTGCGACCCCGTTTGGGACAAGCGGCAGAAAATGGATGGATGGATATTATTGTGCTTGCTACAGCAGCAAATATACTAAAACTGAAACAATACAGGGAACATTAGCATGGGCCCTGTGCATGGATGACACAAAATCATGAAACGCTTCCTGTTTATAGGCAATGTTGGCCTAGTATCCCTGAGGTACCCTTGAGCAAGGTACTGTCCCCATCATGGCCCACTGCTATGCAGTGTGTTTGTGTTAAATAGAGAGGATACTTTTCGTTTGTGCTGTGTTTCACTATGACAAATAGTCACTTTCACTTCATAATTGCCATCGGGATGGGTAGACATTTTCCCTATCAGGGTTTTGGGAACTCCTTCTTTGTTTCTAAGCTTCAAATTCAAAATACTGATGTGCTAAGCAAAGAAGAGAAGGCTAAGACAACAAAGATGGTCTTGAGTTTGATCGTCCAGACACAATGGTGACACAGTATGTTTCTTAGGATTAGGATTGCGTATGACTCTTAATATGGTGAAGTTTGCTGATCTTTATTCCTAAATGCTTACAACTCATTTAAAAGTTGGAGAGCAGCAGGCTTTATATGGAAGCGTGTTGGTTGGTTAGTTATTTTAAGCTGGTGTAACATGATTGTTATCGTTACATCACGGAAGTAATGATGGGCTATATCTGCTTTATTATATCTGCTATATTAATTATTTACTACAGTGTAGACTGCCTTATCCCATACAAGTCCAACAACTGGGCCAAATAGCTTTCCAGTTTATATATATATATATATATATATATATATATATATACTTCCTATATGCAAGTATAAGTAAGCAGGAAGGAATATGATGAAATATTAGAACCTGGCCTAAAATAGAGGATAAAAAGAGAATAAATGGAGAACAACAAACCATCCTATTCTTCAAACAGAAACCGGCAAATGTCTAATTTCTACTAATGCCACAAATTCAGCATACTATTAAATCCATCAGAACAGGCTCACATGGTTGTTTTGAGTGCGGACGTAGAGTTTTGCCAGTTGAGTAAGCTTGTGGATTGTAACTTTTGCTCTGCTCCCTGCTGGGGGGGTCTTGGCTTTGACAGTATTAAGCGCTGGCTGCACAATCGGTGGCATTGTTTAGAGATAAACAGTGCAGGCTGTGGGGCAGTGCCAGAGCAAAGGCTAGCTTAAGCTCCATCCTGGGCTCTCTCTGATCTGATGGTAATTCTGCTGTTTCTCTCATGCTTTCTCCCAATGCCAGAAATTCAGTTCATTTCAGCTGTGTCACCATAACAATCTAGCATAACAACAGATTTACGTACTGATAGTAATGTGTGTGTGATTATAACAGTCTGGAAAAAAGAGGGCCAAAATGGATTATTTAGAGTGAAGTGGAAACAACCTTGATTCCCTAAAGCAGCATTTCGCAAATCTGTTCCTGAAGGTACACTGCCTCGTGTGCTTCAGCACATCCACTTCAGCTCAGAGCAGAGATGTTACTGGACTGAAAAGTTGGAGCTGGTATGTAGGAAAACAGGAAAACATGAAAATGTGCCGAAAAGGAATTCTCCTGCACCAGTGGAGAAATCTTTAAATTTACCCTTCAATAAACCTTTTGACATTTTCAACTGAATTCTAACAGACAGTTTTGGACAATAATTAGGACACCTTTCCCTGTTCTTGGAGACACTTGTTGTATGTACTACCAAAATAAGACCACACAGCACTGTCCTGAACTGATACAATTGAATTCCTGTTCTAATCTTTTATACCTGGTGCCACTGTTTAGACATTTCTGAAGGCCTTGGATCAGTTGTGCAGGTTTGGAAGGAGAAAGGAACGATGATAGACTATAGATTTCCATGAGACAGGGTTTTGGTTGGAATTTAAGGATTATGCACCAAAATGAATTTCTGGGCCATCACTGTAACCATTGATTCATACATTGTTGTCTAAACATATTGAGCATTGAACCATTAGATTCTGCTAACACAGTGATGCTATTTTAGCAGAAGTTTAAAAAGGTGTGGTGGGGCTTCACATGACTCTGAGATGTTAGCCATCACTCACCCAGCCTTCCGATTGTACATTTACATTTACATTTACGGCATTTAGCGACTTACAGGTCCTAATTACAGGGACAGTCCCCCTGGAGACACTCAGGGTTAAGGGTCTTGCTCAGGGACCCAGTGGTGGTAGTGCCAGAGGTGGGATTCGAACCGCTTATATATATTCACCTTTTTAGCTGTAGTGCTTTAAGGAACATCTTTGATTTCATAGTTTATACTTCTTGTGGAATCCCTTCCCAAGCTCCTGAAGGGGCAGCGGTGGCCCTGTGGTAAGGGACTATGCTGCTGGATCACAATGTCATAGGTTCAGATCCTTGCTCAGTAGGTTGCCCTGAGGTACACTTGTCCCCATCACTGCTCATCAGGTGCTGGATATGGCTGTGGGGGTGAAAAGCAGAGGTTGTGTTTCACTGTGTGCTGTGTTTCACAAGGACAAATATTCACTTTCACTTTTCATAAAAAGCACAGAATTTTGGTGGACATGCCATTAAAATGATGGATATTCAATGGAAAGTTATATAATAAGCTGGAAAGCAGCACAAATTAGAAGAATCTAAAACTACAGGGTAAAGGCCATTTTAATATCACATACCTACACATACCTACAGCTTGAATTAACACCTGTTGGACATTAGATAGCAGTCGGTGCTTAGTGTTGGACATGAACTGTACTTGGCTTTAGATTTTTAGGAGAGAGGTTGGACAGTTTTTGGATTAGCCAGTATTCAACTTGACAGTGACTTAAAATGCTCTTCATGCTAGGATGCTTCTGGGAATACAGGCCTCGAGTTGGTTGAGCAGCTGCAGAGCCCTGATTCTCCATATTCTCCATTGGGGTTTCCAACCTAGCTGATAACTTACAGCTGCAGCTTGATGAAGTGGAGCTTTAGACCTTCTACATAATTGTATTGACTGGCTTCATTTGGCTCTGTTCCTCCAGAGTGTCCGGGTGTACCTTTCAACATCTAAAGGCCCTGGTCTCCACTGTGCTATTCTAGCAGACAAAGACCGTTCCAGTGTGAATGTATAACAGTTACAGTGGGGTTTTCATTCTCTGCTCATCAAGTTTTTGGGCTTGCGTTATCTCACCTGGCTATCACACTGCAGAAAATTATACAGACAGGGGCTTTTTGGAGAGGAGCCCAGCTCCATTAGGAAAACTGTGTGCCTGTGTGTGTGTGTGTGTGTGTGTGTGTGTGTGTGTGTGTGTGTGTGTGTGTGTGTGTGTGTGTGTGTGTGTGTGTGAGTGAATGTGTGTGTGTGTGTATGTGTGTGTGTGTGTGTGTGTGTGTGTGTGTAGGAGAGAAAGTTAATTTATAGGTTTACTATGCATCATTAATTTGAGACAGTAAGCAGCATGTCTTGGATAATGCAGAGAAAGGTTTTGCACGGAAGCCCAGAGAAAGTTAAATAGAGCATACTATACTAAATGGATCCAAAGTGTCCCTGAACTACACAAACACACACACACACACACACACACACACACACACACACACACATAATCAAGCTGATTTAAAACACACAACTACTTCTGGATGATATATTATTCCCAGTTAGCAAACTATGATTGTTAATCCAATGTTATTAACTGTTGCACTGGCCATTGGTTTGACGCTTAAAAAATTAACCATGTTCATATTGATCCAGTGTCAATTCAACTGCACTCCTTGATGGTTGAATAACCGCTGGTCTAACAAGCATAATACGTTAAAGTTGAGTTAAAGCTGAATACAGACCCCAATTCACAAGAACTTATATTGCAGCGTTTAGAAAATCATGATGTCAATTCCAGACAGTTCTCAATGGGACGTTCTCAAGATATTCACATGAAACAACCACCAGTTTTCGTCAAATATAATTCAAGCAATCCAGAACTACATCAGTGGTTTGGTGAGGTGCATTCTCCCCTGAACGTCTCCAGTCTTTCAAAATTACAAGGTGGTTAAACGTTTGAAGCAAGGGGGCACCTTGACCTGGAGGGTCAGGGTTTGTACAGTTTGTTAATTTCGCTGCCCAGAAACACCTGGTTTAACTCATCTGTTAACTGCCAGGTTTAGTGGGTGTGTCTGAAAAAGGAGACTACTTAACTGTGCTGGATATTGTGCAGGACCAGAGTTGTGCTCCCTTGCAATAAAACCTGAAAATGGTTGAAAATGTTTTGACTGTGACTTGGTGAATCACTTCATCAGATGATCAAAATCCTATGATTTTATAGGGATGTAAAAAACTAATACGCACTCGTGGAAAGCTCAGCTTTCCATGCTTTATGCAAAATAAAGGCGGGCAATATGGCAACAGTATAATTCAACTGTGCTTCAAAAATATTCACATTCCATGGCGTTACAACAGACCAGACTTCTCACATCTGAAAGGGGGAAGAGTTTATTCCCCAATATCACAATGTTTTGGTCTGCAATATTAATCAGCACTAACAGAAGAGTTTGTGATTTCTTGTTTTTGCTGTTGCTTGGTTTGTGTTTTGAAGCTTGTTTTTAAATGTTGATGAAAGACGCCAAAATGTAATTCATATAATGGATGATAGTCATTAATATTGGTTTTTGTTTTTCTTTTTGTTCACATTGTAAATCAGCCATTTTAGAAAAAGGAGCAAACCTCGCCCATAAATTCTTTGCGGTTTCGGCGTTATGCAGCAGAAGTGTGTAATGAATCGAAGAGTAACCTCCAGCATTTAAAGCAGCCTGCCTGGGCCTGACGTCTTGAGGCGTTCAGCAGATTTGCGTGTGTGAAGTTATTCCGAGCTCCCCCAAACAAAATGTGCTTTAAATGGGCTTGCATCTGTACAAATAATCAAATAGGAGCGAATGCATCAGGTGAAATCTTTAACTCATGTTCAGCTAGGGAGAAAAATATAGTAATCGAGGGAGTGTTTTGTATCACAAATCCATGTTTGCACATTTTAGGGCATGACTTGACATGAGACTGACACAGCACATGCGTAATTCTAGCCCCATTACTGTCTGCTCCGTGTTAAACATGCTTAAGGCTGCTTCTGACAGTCATAACAGTGTCTTTAATGGAAACTGTGTTTCTCTGCTTTTAGTCATTGCTTTGTTTTGTCTACTGATGACAGGGCATACACATACTACTGAGCTTCTCATCCCTAGTCCTGTTCGATTCCTGCTCTTAATGTTTTGATGTTTTTCCCAGCAATCTTCAGTCATTAAGCAGAAATCCAAACTGTACTTTTTTGGCTAAATTGGGAAAAAAAGATTAAGACTAGGCCCAGAGGACTATTCAGATAAATTAAATGGTAACACAAGTGAAAAATAATCATCGAAAAAACACTTTCTTTTGCGTCCAGCAGTCAAATGTGCTCAAACAATTAAAGCAGCAGCAGATGAACAGTGAAAAAAAGGTCAGCCATGGGAAACTTTTTCATGCTTTCATTGAGAGACATTACACAAGAGATCTGTAATCACTGCAAGTGTCAAGATGGGATACAGAAAAACTTCTTTGTGAGTGGGTAAGTGGGTTTATTGTAGAGTACAACTGAATAGTTTGGATTTTTTTCTTTTCTAGAAGATGATTGCAGTTTTTAGAAAGGTCCACGACTGTCTTGGCCCAGAATGTTCACTTCAGCACTCAGCTACACTGTAGTCTGTGCAAAGGTAATGGCAAATATATATATATATATATATATAATCAGGATAATGGCTCTCCAGGACTGGACTGGAAACCACTGGCTTAGTACACAGTAGATCATCTGAGCCACTTTTACAGTTAAATAAAAATCCATTGCTTTCAATGCTGATGACGTTGTATAGCGAGATTGGCATCCACAGTACAAAACTCTGACTTGTAACCAAACTCTCACTGAGAATTGGCCGCAATCCACTAGAGCCTTTTCACTGGCTCTCTGATTGGTTGGCCATGCCTGAATCCTTGGCTGCTGGTCATTCACAGCATTTCAGTGTCCATCTCCGGTTTGGATTTAGTTGAAGACATTTTCTGGTTCTCTCTCTCTCTCTCTCTCTCTCTCTCTCTCTGTGTGTGTTTCATTCACCCTCTCTTATTGTCATACTGTTTCCCCATTTCTGCCTCTTTCATATGTCTGTTTGCCCTCCACCCTGTTCTCCTTTTCTCTTTCTTCACATAATGTCTCAGCAACATACCACATTTAGTCCCTTGAGTATGAAACCCCTTTTTGTGTTTTCTGGCTGGCTGTAAGTGGTTTTAAAAATCACCGTTTACGTTTTTAAACCCGCCATCCATTTTTTCTTTCATGGCTCGCAGAAAAGGGGCCTTCGATAAAGGCTGTCGCTTTCAAAGACAGCTTCATGGCCTTTCTTACCAGCACGCTGTCTAATGTTCTTTCATTCTGGTGCCTGTGTTGGAACTCAGGAATGCTTTTAATCCTCATGTTCTTTTACTTTAATTTACATCCCAGCCCATAAATAACATATCTCAGGAAAAGAGTGGATCATAAAGAAAAGTGTTTTAATGCAGACGAGATTGTCATCACTCTTTTTTTGGAAGGGGCTGTGCAGTGTCTTCCCAGCATTATCAATTGCAGACTGTTTAACTTCAAACATTTCATAAACTTTTTAAGCTTTCTTAGCTTGTTCCACTAAGAGGACAACATTCATGTTTCAGTATGTAATCTGCTGCCTGCAGTGCCGTCGGCTACAGCTTTGCTGCAGTGTGAGTTCACAGCATGTCTCCATATGCAGGGTTCAACATGCATTAACTTTTTAACTTCCAATAGTTATTAGAAATGACCTTTTCCAAAAAGGGTTGTAAACTGCCTCTTACAGTGTTTGGATTTTAGAATCTATTTAAAAATATAAATATGTAAAATACATTTTTTAACTTAATGAAAGTTGTATGCAATTTTTCTATCCACTTGTGGCAGCGGTGAAGAATGACTGGCCTTCTTTAGTGAACTTTTATTGACTTTTTCAGCATATAAGTCATGAACAAATACAAGGCAGAACCCCTGGGGATTGTTTCAAACATCTCAAGGATGGATGGATGGATGGATGGATGGATGGATGGATGGATGAAACTTTTAACAAACAAATTTTCCCAAGGGAACAAATGTTTCTGAAGGGTTCAGATGTACAGAACCCATTGCTTCATTTGGTGCATGGGTTAAATCAAGACAACCCAGAATCCTTTGAACTATGCTCGGAGGTTCTTGCCACTGTGCCACCTCTAGAAGTAGCCAATTAACCAGTTTGCCTCAAACTGAGTGAAGAAAATGTACCCAAGGTGCAAGTTGTGGCACAATATGGCTTTAAAATGAAAATATATATATATGTGCACAGTGAATGATCAGCCTAAGTATCCATCCATCCATCCATTATCTGCCGCTTGTCCCAAACGGGGTCGCGGGGGAGTGCTGGTGTCCAACCCAGCGCACACAGGGCGAGGATGGGGGACGCACCCTGGACAGGTCGCCAGCCCATCGCAGGGAGGAGCGGGACAGGGATGGCACCTTGCTCAAGGGTACCTCAGGGCAACCCATTGGGAAGGGGTTCGAACCCCCGATCCTCCGATCAAGCGGCCGACGCCCTAACCACTAGGCTCAGCCTAAGTAATTACAATCATATAACTGATCTCAAATGACCAAATTCAGTATGTTATAATTAGGACAAGCTTAAGCTATCCTGATATGTATGATGGGTAATGTGCTTAAGTGTTTATGTGCTGTAATTTGAGCTGCTGTTTTTCTGTTTAAATATGCCACCCAATGATGAGACTCTGTTGACTGTGATTTACTAAAATGCTCAGAGAAGAGATGTGAAGGCATTTTAAATGCCATAATGTTCACTCTGGGCCTCTGATGGCAGACAATCTGTTATCAGTTACACGTCACGCATAACAGAAATACGTAACAATTAAACTGGGTTAATTCTGCTGAATTCTGGTTCAGAAATTAGTAATGTTAGTGTTGGGGCAGTGGCGATTAGGGAGTTGGCCCTGAAAGGAAAGGTTATGGGTTTGAATCCCAGACCAGTAGGTTGCCCTGAGGTATCCTTGAGTAAGGTACTGTCCCGTTGCTGCTTAATCGCTGCTTAAGACCCTTAACCCTGAATTGCTCCAGGGGGACTGTCCCTGTAATTAGAACATGGACGCCACTCCGAATAAAAGTGTCTGCTAAATGCTGTGAATGTAAAGCAGAGGTGGAATTTCATTGTGGCTCATTGTGTGCTGTGCTGTGTTTCACAAAATAGTCACTTTCACTTTAATTAGCTCAACCCAGCAGTCAGAACGAAATCCCTGGGATCTGAATTCTCCAGCTCAGTTTTTTGTTTAGTTTAACTATGTCCAGTAATTCCCACCATTGATTTGCAAGTCATCAAAGAGTATCTGTGTGCTGATCGACCTTTTCGTACTGCAGCAGCCTCACTCTGTCTTGAGGGCCCAAGCCCTGTACAGTGTCGTGCTTTTGCTGCTTTAAGACCCATGATTAATCTCCTTAACCTTTGTCAGATTAGATTTGTCAATGTGTTATAGAGCAGGGACAACATTTAAACTCTTTGGCTCTCTTGAGAATTTAACTGCACATTAAACGCTGCTGTTTGAAGGGGTGGATCGCTTGGAATACATGTAATATGATGATCATTTCATGATGATACTGACATTTACTTTGAAAATGAAAATATGTATGCACTGATCTGTTAAATATCTCTTGATATCATTATATTGCTCAGTCTCTAGTGAAAATCACGTTTTTGATACTCCACTTTCTTGTCATATCATCTGATTAACAGTGGACTGTTAGTGACACACTTTCAAATGGACTATAAGGAAATTATAGATGGCTGTAGAAGACTTTCTTCAGAGACACACAGAGTGTATGCCATCAACTTGATGTTTGATTTGTTCAGGAGTGCTCCATCATTTATATTTGCAGCATCAAGTGTTTAAGCCACTTGGGCATCGGTGGCCTAGGGGTAAGGGACTAGGCCCCCGGATCAGAAGATTGTGGGTTCGTCACCCTGAGGTACCCTTGAGCAAGGTACTGTCCCCATCACTGCTCCCTGAGCGCATTCAGTAGACAAGAATTCTCTTTTTTCACTTTAAGTCAATAAGCGCAATGCCTGGGGTCAGTGCTCACCTTTGGGATGAAGATTTTGCTGCAAGAAAATGGACTTTTGACCTTTCCAGCCTGCAAAGGCTGTGTGGTGCCTCCACCAATTTTCCTTCTGACATCCCAGGCCATCATTTTCCATACTCGATGTACAGTTTAACAATTTTGTGTTGTGGTTGTGGTTACAGGCACCTACTAATGCTGATTTTTTGCATTTTAAATGTCTTGTAGAGTAGTTTTGCATAGTGGTAAAGGACCCATATCATGGAGAATCATTTTTCATCTTATTGTTCGTGAGTTCATTGTAGTATGTAAAGTTTCTGAATGTAATATTTACTCCCCGGTCCATACTGTTCATTTCTGATAATGTGTCCGCAAAACCTCCCTATTTTAAAAACTAATTAATTTCCGTATACCTACTGATTCAGCCTACAGAAGTTTAGCTTTAGCCATTCACACTAAAGGAGTGATTCAGTCTACATTGAATGTGTTTTTCCACTTGTCTGTTTTTCAAGGACTGTCTGTCATTTTTCCAGTGCAAAGGATTGAGAGACATGCTCACTGCCAATTTCTCAGACTAACACAACTTTGAATAGAGTCAACAGAGCAGCTTTTCAATAGAATAAAACAGCTTTTAGGTTGATACGTAAAACATTTCATATTTTAATATAAAGATTAATTCCCAAAAATGAATACTGACTATAGTATCAGCATTGGTAGGAGGAAGGAGGAGGCTTTTTGTAGCTGCACTAGCATCATGTTTAAAGTTGAGGAGAAGACACTAAATACTGCGGTGAAGGGGGTCCTCCAGGTCTGGATTTTGCCTGATATTAAATGAACTGAGGTGTGCCATGAAATATCGAAAGCTTCTAACTCCATAATAATTTATTGGCTTTGTTACATATTTGAGCTTCCTTTGAAAATGTAGTTTTAATTACTATTTTATGTGTTGTCTGTAGCTTATGAGTGTGGAAAATTTTAAGAAAACTACATTTACTAAACAGATATTTTGCTTACAGGTTACAAGGATGAAAATATAGGTCATAATTAGTCGTTGCAAAGTGATGATTTCCTGCTTTTGGTCCATAATGGGAGAAGTTTTTCATGGTTCATATGCAGCTATTTGATGATTAAATGCCTTTCATTTTTAAAGTATTCTGAGGGGCTGAATGATTGCTTTTATATTAAAATCACTGCTCAAACAACAGCTGCTATTTAAATTGTCCTTGATTTTCCAACCTTGCGTTATATATGTGGGATATTTAATCTAAAAGCCAAGGTCACGTTTATACCCATGTGTATTTTATTATTTAAATCACTGCAAAATCCCAATTGCAGTTTGTTTTTCCCCAAATTCCTCGGTACCCTTGGGGTGGGGATATATGGAGAATGGAGTGCTGCACGTGGTTTCCGGAATGTATTTAGAAAGATCTATACATCCAGAGGGGGCAGTCGCTCGTGTTTCATGTGTACAGAGGGAGATGCTACTGCTTTATTAATGGTGCTGGTTTTTGTTCCAGAGCGCTTGTTCTTCCTGCTCTGATTTTGTCGCTATTCTAACTCCAGAATATTAACTTAATTCAACAAGCTTTTAGCGAATTTTGCACTGTTTTTATTGGCCCATTCATTATGAAATGTTCTCGCTGTGCGAAGTGCAGCTGGTGTTTTTAGACTCTGTTAAACACCGGGTAAAAAGTGAATGAAAAAGCTAAACATTTTTTCATTTGTAGCCAATAGACCACACTGTAAATATGTTGCTTGGCACAGAGCTCTCTCAGAAATGGGAAATGTTATGCTGGTGTGTGTGTGTGTGTGTGTGTGTGTGTGTGTGTGTGTGTGTGTGTGTGTGTGTGTGTGTGTGTGTGTGTACACTGTAAACACAGCATCATGCCTTGGCACACAAGGCTAGTTGGGTAGGTTGTGATACAAGGTAAGACAGTAGAGGAATGAAGACAGATGTGCACAGCAGCAGATGGTTGGGGAGCACTGCTGTACAGACAGATTACTGGAGCTACTTCATCCAGTCCACAACGGCCCTGCATTGCTCTGAACAGGTCATTACTCGGCACTGCCTGTTGAAGCAAAATCACATTTACAGGGCTGCTGTTGGTAAAATTTCTTTAAGGGGTAGCAAAATGGGATTCGAAATGTAATTGCTTATATGTGATATTATGAATCTCTATGAATTTAATCTATACAAATATATAGATCTTACAGAAACAGGCCTTGTATGTGCATAGTAGCACCTCAGAAGTCAGTATTTATGTGTTATGAATATGTATACAAATGTTTTAATTAACAAGTAAACAAGAGAGAACATTGTGATTGTGTGTGTGTGTGTGTGTGTGAGGGGTGTTTATGTTTAAGTCATATGAGTGGTATGCTTGTGTGTGTGTATCTTTTCTATAAATAGCTGCAAAACTTGTTTAAACCCATCCTCGCCAAACCCAGCTCTTCATTAATGTGTGCCAACAAAAAATCACAGCTGGACAGGTGGACGCTCATTTTCTCAGGCATTACAGTCCGTGTGGACTGCGGTGCTATAATGGAAGTGCATCTGTTCCATCAGACAGACGACTGAAAGCCACGTCAGAAAGCAGCTGGCCTTTAGTGTGCAGCTCTCGGCTTTATTTAACTTACAACATGTACAGCTCTGCCCTCTGACATTGCTTTTATTCTAACATACACACACACACCAGCACGCATCATCTGCCTTTTGCACACCAGCTCCCACGCACACAGCACAGCATTATGGATAAAGCAAGGCATGCTGGGATAGAAATGAACTCGTTAACCCATGCCTACCCTTCAGCACCCTGATGCAACAATACTCACTGTGCAGAAACACACACACACATACGCGCACACACACTCTCTCTCTTTTTCTCTAAGGCTTTGCATGACTCTCAACTCTCTGGCAGATTAACCCAATACTCAATACCAATATCTCTCTCTTTCTTTCTCTTTCTCTCTCTCTCTCTCTCTCTCTCTCTCTCTCTCTCTCTGTTTAGTTTTAAAGGAATACTCCTCTGTTTTTTTTAATCTCAGTTATATCAGCTAGTCATTAACGACACTGAATAGAAATCAGGTGCTGAGGTCCTGCCCATCCACTACTTTCATTACACAATAGCAGGCGATGGAAGTGACAACACTGTGACAAAACACCAATCTTAAGGACACTGGTGGTTAAGTTGTATCTAATGTTCCACCTCATCATGTGTGAGCAAAAATGAATGAGGAAGAATTAGAGGTGTGTGGTTTGGCAAAAACATGCTACTACTATTACATTTATGGCATTTAGCAGATGCTCTTATCCAGAGCGACTTCCATGTCCTCATTACAGGGACAGTCCTCCTGGAGACACTCAGGGTTAAGGGTCTTGCTCAGGGACCCAGTGCTGGTAGTGCTAGAGGTGGGATTTGAGCCTGGGACCTCTTGAGCCATAAATCCAGAGGCAAGTACCCTACCACTAGACCACCCGCCACTGTTCCTCAAGAAAGAAAACATCACAAAAATGTGAATACGTGTTTTCATCACATTTTTCTTACTGCACTAAATCAAGTTCAAAAGGATGAATTCTGCTCCCTTAGCAAAAAAACACGAAGATGATGAGTATTGTAATTATGATGATGTAAGATTTATGTTCATTTTGATGACGTAATATATATTGTAATAATGATGATGTCATAGTATGTTCAGAAAAGAACATTGTGATTGTAATTTAGCTTGATAACCATTCATCATTAATCATATTGTTTAATCCTGGGAGAGACTAATCCATGATGTGAAGATATTGTTTATATGACAAGTGTGTGTGAGTGTGTGTGTGTGTGTTTGTGTGTGTGTGTGTGTGTGTGTGTGTGTGTGTGGGTGTGGGTGTGTGTGTACTCCAGTGTGCAAAGAGGAGGTTTTTTCATTTGTGTTTGCCATTATAAAAGCTTATTTGTACAGCAATAAGTGAAGGTTACATTAAGTAATTTGAAGATACAAACAGACCTTATACAGCTTACTGCAGTGCTGAGGCACCTCAGATCACCTCAGGTGAAATTCCTTCACCCTCACAGCCCTGCTCAACACTTCAGAATGCCATTAATCACCTGGGGAACACAAATTAAATCTATAAATATTGCATTGAAATAAATGGGAATATGACATGTAGCCATTCTCTGGTGATGTCAGCTAGTCCTGATGACTGGGCATCATAGCAGGTTTTAGTTTTTTAACTTTCATCTCAACATATTTAGGGACAAATTATGTCAAATATGTAATTAAACACATGGGTCTGGCTGGGGAGTCCCGCTAGCCGCAAGGTGCGGTATTTAAATCCCGCATTTGGAAAATTCTATACAACCGCAGCCTAATCGACTCTAAAGTACAGATGTGGCAGATTGGACTGAAAAATATGGGGGTGTTCCTTTAACTGCTGACTGCTTCTCGCTCTGTGCTTCCAGCAGACGGTCCTCAGGAGCCTGGTTAGCATCATTTCAGCGCCATTATTCTGTAAAGGGCCAGCGCCGCTCTGTACAGATGGTTTGTGTTGTTTCCCTTTTGCTATTTTTATCCCCCAACAATTTGAAGCACATTTGAAGCACTGGTTTAATCACTCAAGATTAAGGTTAGTCTTGGACTAATTTATATGCTCAGTGGGGATCTTTCATGAAAAATCTGGTTAGTTTAACCAGGACTAAATGTCCTTTTTTTGCTACAGTTGATGTGTATGTGTGTGTTTGGGCTAAAAATAGTATTTAAAGTCAACTTAACTTCTACATCTAACCTTAAGTCTTTTTTTCGATAAAAATGTACCGACCTTTGCTCACCTCTACAACATCATTTAAGCACTGATTACATCACCTTGCAGTGGGGGATCAACAAATATTCAGCAATAAAAGCAGGTTTCACCTCTCTCCACCATTTAATCAGATTTTTTTTGTTTTCTGTTGTTTGAAATCGCTGGGAATGGAAAAATCAAGATAGGTGATAATATGTGGGAGTGGAGGGTTTTTATCTACCCACTGATGCATGATGACACCATCAAAACGCAGTCACTACATTTTGATGGAAGAATATGAATAAAACACAGAGTTTTGTCTTTTAAATGACATGATGTGATAAATTGTGCTTAACAGAGAAACAGATTTGCCAAAAAAAGAGAACACATTTGACAGAATGGAAACAACATCAGAGTGATCAAGCACCATCTAGACTTTATAGCCACATTTATAACACTTTCTGATGGTAGTAGACATTATCACAATACAGGCCATAGGCAGAGGTGGCCTAGTGGTTAGGGAGTAGGCCCAACCAATAGGTTGTCCTGAGGTACTCTTTAGCAAGGTACTGTTCCTGTCACTGCTACCCAGTTAGTTGTTAGTATTTAAGACACTACCTGGCTAATACTGTCTAAATTAAAGTGTATTTTGCAGCTTGTTTGAATCCCTGGCTGTTGCTTATTTAACTGAAACATTGTTTAAAGCTAATCTCTTCCTTAGTTTCCCGTCTGAATGTGTGAACTTCTCATATTTCAACAAAAAGCTTTGTATTGTTTGAGGGCAGCAATAAATTGATTAGAGCAGAGTAACTGGACTCTCAGTAATGATCCCCTGTAGAGTTCATGGGTAATTAAAGTATTGGCTTTCGCTATATTGCACATGGAGCGAATGGTGTTATTTTCAGAGTTAAATCATTTAAATATCTTTAATATTTGGAAAATTTGGCCAATTAAAAAATAAATGTTAATCGACATTTAATGTAATAAATATAATCACGAGATTATGAAACAGTTAAGGGATGTTGGCTTATTTTAGACAACTGAACAAATCATTGAGAGTGGTAATGAGATGTAAGCTCCCTTTCACTCATTCATTTTCATTGCCGCTTGTCTTGTGATGTAAAATCTGTTAAAAAACAAAAAAATCTTCAATGTACCTCTGCTTCAAAAATGAGGTCAAAACCTCATTATGTTTCGGACATCAGGAAGTGTGTTCATGAAAATTTCATGCAATAGCTTTCACTGAAGCAGCTTTTTGGAGGCTGAGACACTTCCACACATACTGTGGACAATTGTGACTCAGTAGGATTCTGTACGACAGAGAATTTCACAGCCCACCGCAATACTGAATGATCTGAGTCACTTAATTAAGTGGACATACTTTATGACATTATTAACCTCATAACTACTAAAAAAAGGTTTTTGACGCTGCCTTATAATTAAGCTTTAATTGGGAATAAAGAAAGTCCAGTGTAAACTGACAAAGTCCCCTGCAGACACTGAGCTACCCAGCATCACTGCTTAGTATTAATCCTGGAATTCCTGCAGTGTGACTAAAGAAGGCAACTCATCCGAGTCACCCACTGTTCACTTAGCATTCAGAAACATTTTTGGGATCATTACACACACACACACACACACACACACACACACACACACACACACACACACACACACACAGCTATACACATGTGCATGTATACAGACCCTCTTCCGCACATGTAGCAGGATGTTTAGGAGTTGAATCTGTTATCCTCACTGTATCTGGGTTTTTTTTATCTGCATATCTGCGAGGGTGACTAGGCCTCATACTGGCGCCGAGCTTTTGTTTAAAAACTTTTCTCAATGTCTGGAGAGTGTTTTTGTGTGCTTGTGTGTGTGTGTGTGTGTGTGTGTGTGTGTATGTGTGTGTGTGTATGCTGTGTTGGGGTTGTACATCTGAGACATGACACACAATCAGTGCAAACACACAATGCACACCTGTCTTACCTATGAATTTTAGGAACGAACTAAAACTAGCAGTAAAAGGAAAGGGTTTGCATGAAATAAAGATAATAGAATATATAGGCTACAGTCTCAGGATAAAGTATCAGTTTCCTCAGCAGCAAAAGATGCTTGGTCATCTAAGGCACTGAACCCTGTTATTTATTTAGCTTATAATTTGTCTCTGGCATTTGAGTTGTTTTCCTCAAAAATGATGAAGACAGCTGACACTGATTTTCCTTTCTGTTTCTGATGTCCTACTGCTGGGTAATTTTTTTTTCCAAACCTGAAAGGGAGAGGTCACTGCATTTTCACCTTAATATTTAAGCAAAGTGATTACAGATGGTGTGTTATTCCTCTAATTGAAACTGTCATTTCCACTTTTCCAGCTTTTTTGCTTCACAAACTGCATAAACTAGGAGGGAATCTTCTACACCCTTCTATAAAATCCTAAATGAATGAACTTGCTCTTACTGTATTTATCTCTACCTAATACATTGCTGTTCATTTTGAAAGAAGCCTGCTTTTAATGTTTGGACCTTGCCCTATTAAACAGAAGTAACAGAACAGAAGTAGCCGTGTTTATTCCTGTTGCTCTTTCTGTGCTGTTACGTAAGCTGTTTTCACTTTGGATAAAAGTGTCTGAATCAGGGGTGGGCAATTCTGGTCCTGGAGGGCCGGTGTCCTCCAGAGTTTAGTGAATTCACTGCTTAATCACACCTGGTACAGCTCACCTGATCATTGTCATGTTTAGTGAGTGTGTTTAAGCAGTGAATTCACTAAACTCTGCAGGACACGGGCCCTCCAGGACCGGAATTGCCCTCCCCTGGTCTAAATAATGGTAAATTGTTAAAAGCAAAAACACAAACCATACCGACCCAAAGGTTAGTGCAGGTGAGTGCTGACATCACGACGAGCAATGAAAATGAGCTGCAATGTGTGGATTATAGCATTGTTACCAACACCACCTGTACTGTCATCCATATTTACTGATGATTTTAAAATAAACTATGTGGCTTTCGCTGTGTTGACCTTTTGAAAGGCCCGGTGTCCCCAAACTGTTGGCAGACAGTGTATGTGTGTGGAGGACAAATATGCTGTTTATTCCTGTTGCTTTGACAGTAGTATATCTCTTAGCCTTTGGCACAGCACTTTATGGTCTGTCATACTGTATTGGCCCATGCACTTTCTCTCTCTTGCACTTTCTCTTTCGCTGTCAGGTTATTTGTAATGTTCGTGCTACGAGGACTGAATTCTCCGTGAGTTGCAGGTAGGAAATGACCTTGAATCGAATGCACTATCATTGTTCATTTCCTTCTGATGATTAGCCATAAAGCGCTGTTTGAGACTGGGTTGTGTTTGTTTGCCTGTGGTTTCCATAGCACGCCCCTGCAGCCTGGGCTGATTCCTAACAAGGGCCATTTGAATGATAAAGCGCAGTGAACCGAAGCGGCAGACGACCAAGCTCAAGTGCTTCTTTCTTTTCTTTTTTTGATCATTTCACAATATTTCATTACTTTTGTCCAAATTGCGTCATGAGACTGAAGAGAAGAGCAGGGCACTGTCGCTCACTTTGATGTGCATTTGAAATGGCTCTCCTTTTCTGTTCAAGTGCCGTGCTCCAGCCCTGATGTAGTGTTACTGAATTTGTGCTGCACTAAAGCCTCGGTCTGGACACTGCCGGTTAAACTTGGGCTGAAGTGGAGAAAACATGGCAGGCCTAAACATGTCACAGCAGGAACGGAAGGAAACCCAGACTGGCAGTCAGTGCTTTACAGTGTGACATTCAAAGCTGAAGCCAAAAAGCAAAAGGAAGATATTGTGCTTTAGTGTCTGTCAATCTATCCCCCTCCCCTCCCCTGACACAGACTGGCTCCTAGTCTGACCCTTGAAAATCAAGCCCAGGCTGATTTCTTATCACCATCTAGTGTTGAAATAAGTGCAGGAGCCTTTGTGTTTCATGTTCTACTGGTTAGAAAGGAACCGCCTTGTAAATAATTTATGATTTTAAATAAAGGTATTGTATTACTCAAGCACTTGTGGTTCTGGTAACGAGAGACTTGTTTTATGGCCTTTAATTATAACCTGCAGATGTGGGTTTGTGATGAATTGAAAAGAGTTATATGTTTGAAAAGACTGCTGTTATTTGATTTCCTGTCTTGCTGTTACACATCGAGGAAATTAGATTTATATTTGTTAGGACTACATGATATCAGAATCAGAAAAACTTTAATGATCCTTAGAGATTTTTAATGTGGACTGTAACTCTGCCAATATTTCAGTTCCTTCTTGTTGACCTATAAAACATGGCAAAAATATTGATGAACAACAATAACAATAATAACAACAACAACAATAATATATTTTAATAATAATAATAATAATAATTAACTTCCCCAATTATAAATTAATATTGAATTAAATATTTGAAGTCAATATTGAATAAAGTGGAAAAATAAAATCTACAGTAACATGAACTATAATAATATAAACTACAACCATTGCAATTTGACAACTGCACTTTTTAAATTTTGGTAAACAATAAATTGTTCACCCTTTGTGTGAATGTGAAAGTGACTATTCATGTCATTGCGAGGTCACAGCACACAGTGAACCACAATGAAATTGGACCTCTGCATTTAACCCATGCAAACACCATGCAGCAATGGGCAGCTATGAAAGCGCCCAGGAAGCAGTGACGGGGACGGTACCTTGCTCAAGGGTACCTCAGGTCAACCTACTGGTGAGGAAATCGAACACAATCTTCTGATCCCAGGCCAACTCCCTCACCACTAGGCCGACACTGCCCAACAGAATGTGTTCTCAGACTCGGT
Source organism: Hepsetus odoe (assembly GCA_017165825.1). Taxonomy (NCBI): domain Eukaryota; kingdom Metazoa; phylum Chordata; class Actinopteri; order Characiformes; family Hepsetidae; genus Hepsetus; species Hepsetus odoe. The sequence continues at coordinate 22,599,893 of CM029372.1, read as the reverse complement.
TCATTAAAGGACTGGATCAGATTCAGACTGATTTTTTTTCTTCGTGACCCATTTTTACCATTTTCTTTTACCTTCAGTGCCATTTAAACGCCTTTGCTCCTTTAAACATCCACAGAAACACTAATGTGACACTGTCACTGGTTAGAGCTCACATACTGCAGCTTTCTGAGATTTCAATACTGTGAAGGCTGAGGCTGTCATGATTAAAGAATGATTTAGGATTGGACAGAGCTACACTAATGTCAGAACTAAGTTTGAGCAGTTTTCCCTTTATGCTTCTCTTTGCTATCCTTCTCTTCCAGGATCATTTTTCATCTTTTTGAGAGGAGAACCCAACTAACCTCCCTGTGCTCAACTTACAGATTTTTTTCAGGCGAAATCTTGACAGTTTGATGAACTGAGCAGTTGTGGTTGTAAAAGTGCAGAATGTGAGACGGACAGCCAGAGACTGCCAGCTGGTTCCTCTTGGCTGATGATTTGTTGGAGTAGCACCTGCTCTGTGTTTTCACCCATCCAGAGGAAAAGATCTGCAGAGAGCAGAGGACGAGCACACACTTGGGCTCAGCTGAGGGAATACACAGAGCCCTGTGACTCAGTAGGGATTTCCCGGCTGTAAAATAGTGCGAAGACTGATGGGCTTGAGGCCCTTGAGTCTCATGTGGACACTTAAACTGGAATTTAGTAAATTTACATTCAGCTGTAAATTGGCTCCTTGTGTTTAGAGACGTTTGCACATTCCTGCAGGAGCACAATCAAGATTTATAATATACACTTTTATATATTGTCCCCTAACTCTTTTATATATTTATACACTTTGATTATACAGCCTTTTAAAGGAATCATTTGGAGAAAATCTTATTTATTTCTCCTCAGCCCAAAGACTATTTGGTGTTTGAAGAAGAGCTGAACAATTGATTGATTTGATTATTTTTAAATGAATATATATGTTTAATTTTAAAATCTAATGAAGCACAGTTTATGAATTAGCAGTCTGGCACATTACATTTAGTGCTCAGGTCAGAAAAATACACTTTTTGGAAAGAAAAACAGCAAAAAAAAAAAGAAAAAATAATTGCATTTAAATTACAATCAAAATTATGCCCAAAAAATGATGTTTCACCAAGTTGTTTAGGCCTCCTTTATTATGTTAAACATATGCGACACAAATTCTGGCTTTCCATAGGAGTATTTCAGCCCAGACTTACTTTTTTTTTTTAGATAGATTTATATATTAGGGGCAGCGGTGGCCTAGTGGTTAGGGAGTCGGCCCCAGATCGGAAGATTGTTCGATTCCCTCACCAGTAGGTTGCCCTGAGGTACCCTTGAGCAAGGTACCGTCCCTGTCACTGCTTCCTGGGCACTTTCAATAGCTACCCCCTGCTGCACATGTGTGTATGGGTGAAATGCAGAGGTGCTGTGCTGCATTTCACAATGACAAGGGCAGTCACTTTCACTTTCATCTGCCTTAAAAACACGGCAAACAAAAGCAGCCTTTTTAATTCTAGAGAGAATTAGAACAGAGAGGTTTGAAAATGCTCATGTAAGAAATAAAGATTGACTGTTTGGTGCATTAAACTCAAAGAATTCATCAGTGGAGGTCAGAGAATAAAACAAACCTACAAAAAAAGTACAACATGGACCCTTTCATCAGTTTTAGTGTATATACTCGGTTCTCGTCCATAAGTCTGCACTTATAGATGATCTTGTATCTTTCGTGCTGGGAAGGTGAGCTTGCTGGAGTGTCCAGTCTGGCAGCGTCTGACCTGTTTGCAAGAAGTCAGTCTCTATACGGACGTCTGACTAGCTTTTTGTCTCTGTTGGCCTTCCACACAGCAGCACTCTAATCAGCACGTTCCTGCTTTAAGTTAATTACAGTAATGAGTAGGTTGACTTTAAGCAATGTCATTAAGAACTGGCCCTGTTTTTAATTTCGGGTTGTTGCCCCTTACTTTGAGCACTCAGACGTGGGAGTTTGTTAGTTGGTAGTGTCTGTTTGAAGAGGGGGACGGTCACCATGAGACAGCAGATCTGAATAGGACAGCAGACTTTTGTGTGGTTAGAATGTCCTCTAACGGTCAATTCCTCCCCCCACTCGCATAGTTAAACCCCTCCCCCACCTCTTTATTTCTCTTTCTTTTCCTCTTCTCTCACACTCCAACTCCTCCTCTCACACTCTGTTGTCACGTTAACAGCTTTACTACAGCTTTGCTGCTGTTTTGCCAGCAAACTCTTCCCCAATGCACACAGGCAGGTGTGAGAAGGACACAGCTCAGCACCCTGGTGTAGGACAGCAGGAGGAACCCTGTTAGCGCTGGTCTGCGTTCTGTTCAACCAGCATCTACACACCTCTGAGGTTCTCTTATTGAATAATAATCACAAGTCTCTCTTTTTGCTGTTTTATTCCCACACCCAGTTCCTCTAACTCTCGTCCTCTTTTTCTGTCTCTCCCTCTTTCTGACTTTATAGCATTCCTCTTTTTTTGTTTTTCTTTGTCCCAACATTTATGTGTGTATATATATATATATATATATATATATATATATATATATATATATATATATATATATATAGTGGGAAGAGGGCCTGTTATAAAGATGAATATATACATATATATATATATATATTGTTTATCTTTCCGACCCTCTTTCCCTTTTTCTTTTTCTTTTTCTCTCTTTCTTCCCCAACCTGTCTGTCTCTTTGTCTTATTCTCTTTTCCTATCTCTTTTTCTCTCTCTCTCATTTTAAATATCTCAGCTAAAATCACGTTTTTAAAACTGTTAAGAATGAGTGGCTCCTGCACACAGAAAGCCAGAGAGAGAGAGGGAAATAGAGACAGAGGGAGAAAGACGGAAGGAAAGATGGAGGGAAAAATGGCTCAGTGAATAGGCATTAGGTACTACTGGGAAGCGTTGCCATAACAACGTCTTGGGGAAAAGGGGCCGCCCACCAGCTTGAGTGTCAGTGGGCAATCCAGGAGTGAGTGAACAGGGAGGGGAGGGAAAAAGGGAGAAAAAAAAGAAAGCTGTGTGAGCTCAGTCACAATGTGATTGGTCACACCTCCCTGTCTTTGTGTGGACTGGAGCATGCTGGGTAAGAGAGCCCTGGCTGAATGCTCAGTTGTCTGCGGAAGGGCTGGGAAGGAGGCTGGGACTCGCTCAGTGTGGATTAGGAGCTGGAGCCGCAGAGAAAAAACAGAGGTAGAGGAGTGTTTTGCCCTTTCTCTCGCCCACTGTGGTGCTGCGCGTGTGTGAGCGCGCGGGTTTTAATGGGTTTTGTGTTGTGTCTGGGGGTGTCATGGGGACGGTGCAGCATTGTGTCGTCACAGTGAATCACAAAAGAAGGGGGTGGGGTTGGAGGAGAGATGCATGGACAAAGAAGCCCTCGCGCAACAGAATTGTTTACTACTGCACCAGCATCCCTACGCCTCTGCCGTCATCACACCGTCCCTCCCTCTCTCCCTCTCTCCCTCACGCTCTGGTGCTCAGGGTCCTGCTGCTGTCTGGAAGCTTGCGCACAAATTGTGGCTCATGTCTGTAAATTCAGGAACGGTTCAATGCATTTGCTTTCGTGCTCACTTACTTACGCCTGCACGTTTATACCCCCCCTAACCGAGATCTCCTGCTTTAGCCATGTGAGAGTGAAAGAGGGAGGGGCCATCCCTCACTCCATGACGAGTTCAGTCTCTGGCGGGCTGTGTGATGCAGTTGTTGTTGTCTTTGTCGGAAGAGGGGTTCGGGAGTTTTCCCATTTCAGAGCCATCAGAGACCAACGCAGCTGAGCTGCACCCTCAGTTGTCCCCTCGGGGGAGGGGGGGGACCACAGACAGCGTGAGAGGACAGATTGGTCCTCCTTGGTTCTCTCTCTATCTCTCCCTCTCCCTCTGTCCCTCTATATTTGTTGGAATTTACTACTCTCTTGGATCATCTAACGCTTGATCTTCATTGTCTGAGCAAAACCTCGTATCTCCAGAATGGTAACTTCGTTGCACAAGTTTCCTAACTTAAGAAAGTTAAGGCAGCAATTATTTATTCCAAGGTTTTTTGGTCCGCTTATTGTCTCATGTTATATATGTTAGATAGATAGAAACATTTAAGATTTTCACTTCCCTGCATATCTCTACCATCTCTGAAGGCCCTGTGATTGTTTCAAGGTGGCTTTAGTTAACTTGGCTCTTGTTGCGTCAGGGTTGAGTGGTGTGTTTGATCCCTGAAAGGTCTGGAGGGCAAGATAAGATCTGGATTTCCCTTTTGAGGCTCCACAGCTTAAAAAGCTGTCAGATTTGATCGTTATCATTATAGAAGATCATCGTGAGCCCTTGTTATTTGTTTCCATTAAGTTTTAATATATTCGCGTATGTAGGATCATCGCGCCATTGCTGAAATCAGCAGCACCTTGAAAATGAAGGATCTCAGGGGGGATGAAAAAGAGTTTCACTTACAGCCTATGGTACTGAGCAATGTGAATTATTTTAGTTTTGTTGATTGCATGATTTCTAGGGTTTGGTTTCCTCTGTTGCTTTTATTGCTTTCTCCTGCACATGAAGTAGTGATTTAAAGAAATATTAACATGAAGGTTAAGGTTAATCCCAATACTAGGCCGCATGCAGCAAGGCTGGTTTTCAGAAGGGATGTTCTGTCTCTCTCCCTCTGTTGTAATGCAGGGAGTTTATAGCATCCTCCTGTTGAATACAGTCGCAGGTCTCACTCAGCTCCGAGTGCTGTCAGCGTGATCAAAGCTCGATCAAACGGGCCGAGACAGTTAGAGAAAACAAGACCGCTCTGGTGAAAAGCGCTGAATCGATTTGTTCTTGTGTGGTACAGTAAAGAAGTAACTCCTATAAGGATTAGACTCTTGCTTCTCTATTTCAGTGGTTTAGAGGATATCTTCCATCGTTGAGGATTCTACCCACCCAAAGCTGTGGAGTGGTCTGTATTGCTCTTTGTTTTAAACAGGCCAAATTGCATAATGGGCTGGGATTGCTGACCATGTGCTGTCCTACACGCCAAAGTTCAGCTGGCATTCAGTGAGATGTTTAAGGAACTTCAGTGTATGAGAATGTGTGGGAAAGGGAAACATACAGCAGAAAACAGGGTGATTTGGCGTAAAGGTTATATTGGAATAAAATTAAATTTGGACCATTTCGGTATTCTTCCTAGTGTAATATATTTATATATGCATTTTTAAAATAATTATAATTCTGTATACCCTCTCATAGGTTTAATATTTTTGGAATTTACCAAAGTCATACTATTCTGGGACGTCCCTTCATTTTTAATAAGCACAGGAATAAACGGAAAGTTTTGGTCCTGTGATGGACTGACGATCTGTCCAGGGTGTTTCCCTGCCTTTCGCCCTGTGAGAGCTGGGATGGGCTCCAGCACCCCCTGCCATCCAATAATTTAAAGCTTGTGAATTCAATTTAATCACATTATATGTAATACTAAAGCCTAAAAAAGTCCAAAAAGCTTTCAAGACACTAGTTTTTAAATTCATGACCGTCAGACCGCACCTCAAAATGCTATTTATATTGTGCTCTAAACAGCAGGAGGGGAGGCACTGCTGTGGCTCCTATCCCTAACCCAAGCTAAGCAGGTAAAAAACGGTGTGTTTTACACCGTTTGTGTGTAGTTAGTTGCACTAACTGTGCTTATGTGGAGCACACTGGTCAACACTTACCTTAAGCAGAGCTGCATATCCTAAAGGAACTGGGATCTCCCACTACTGATGCTGTGTATGATGGAGAAAGAAAAAGTCTCAGTAATTTAATTTCCCGCTCAAGAGAATTTAGAGTTTAACCTGTTGGAGGAAAATAATTCAACAAAAAATACAGTGTCTACAAAACTATTAGCCCAGGACTTTCATTTTCTTAAAAAGGGACTTGGCCAGTATTTGTGTATTGAAATATGAAGAGGTATACAGTGAATGGGTACTCATTTTCATTAGACAGTCCACAAAACAGGCATGTTGTGCTTTTGCATTTGCCTTTCACTCTGTTGGAAAAACACTGAGGATTAATGATGGTGAAATGTGTGAAAAACTAAAGAAAGCCTAAGGCCATTCTGAACCATTCAAAACAGCAAGAACCTGAATGGCAAGAAAGGCAAGAAGGCCAGCAAACGCTGTTGTGTTACTATGTTGTAACTGTTTCAATATTTACATTTAAAGGGTTAAAAAAGTTAACCCTTCTTGTGAGCAGCCTTGGAGTGCACAGCACTGTTTAGGGTTGGAAAGCATGAGTGTTATCTTTGGCTGTAAGCCGAGAAGAACCTCAGTTCCGCTGAAGTGCTCTCCGTTCCTCACTTCAGAAAATGAGAAGAAAACAATGATGTCAGTGTGAAGGGAGAGGTGGAAGGGTGTCTTGCAGGAGAAAGATGTGTCTTACATCAGAGAGCAGTGAGCCCATAGGACTGAGTGTCTGAGGGTCAGGACGGTGAACACTTAGTGCTTTTGAAGATGATGTGTTTATGTAGACAAAGAGCCTCCTTATTTTGCTGATGTTTGTTGAAAATTGTGTCATTGGAATCCCTGGAAACCAGTTGTAACTTTGGTGGCATCTGTGTATTCATTCTTTGTCATGGTTGGTTAAAATACTGGCATCATTTTTGAATTGTCATTCTTTTATCACTTATTTGTTCCTAGTTCTTCTTCTGATGGTTTTCATGCTGAGATTTTTGTAAAAGTGTTATGTGGTTATTGAAGACTTTTTCCTATGTTTTTTTTAAATTTATTTTATTTCATGCATATTTCATGCACAAACATTATACTATTGGTAATTAATGATACTTGTATTTTGCATTTTTTTCCTGATTATTTCTTGAAACAAGTACAATTGAATAAATACATCTCTCCTAATAAAATTACATTTGCTTAAAACAGTCAATTATTTATAAAGTAAACAAAACCATCATTTTTTTTCAGCATAATCTTAATCACGATTAAACCCTGTATATCTTAATTTGATATTTGTTATCTTTTATATTTTTAGATTATCTTATTTAGCCACCAGACATTTTATTGTATATGTTTCCATACATGTTGCCCTGGTTGTCCTAGCCCATGTGCACATGGACAGTAGTTTGGTGTGTTTACTGCTCACATGGGCATTTTGGGCTAATCAGCTTAGCCTTCCTCTGCTTTGGCCAGAAGAGTGTATTAACCTGGTGTTTCTGTCCTCACTTTGCCTGTGTGAGAAGATTGACTCGGATCCTCAAAGCTTGGGCCCAGGTGCCAGGCCCTGTTGGCAAAGAGTTCATCATCCCCTGGGCTCTAACTGAGCAACTTGCTCTGATTTGTGCCCAGTTCCTGGTTGGGCAAGGTTTCAGAGATGCCTTCAGAGCAACTGAGCTGAAACCCAAGGTTAGTCAGAGAAGTCCTTCAACTAAAAATGCTGAGATGAATGTAAGATAGTTGGAGTCTAGTTGTGTTTTAAGGGCTGTAAAATATATTGCGTGTTAGTGGTCATTGTAATGATAGCCTTTCTGCTACTGATTTAAACACATTTAAAATCTCTGTGCTGTGCTAATCTAATCCTAAAGTGTTTCGCATGGATTGTCTTGGGCATGTGGATGAATCAAGAATCCTCCAACAAACAAGTTTATTTGGTCAAAATAGTACAAAAACCATGTCGCATCATTGCTTCACTGCTTCTTTTAAATATATTGGGATGTGTTTCACACTCAATGCATAGAGTAAAATGATCACAACAGGGAATTGGGCTCAAAGTGCCAGCCTAGGAAATATAATCTTGCTACCGTTCTCAGGAATTGGATGTAGTGCCCTGCTTGTGATTCACGATTTTAATAGATCATTTCCCAGGACCACATTTGCTGTAGGTCAGCAGTGGTCTAGTGGTTAGGGACTTGGCCCCAGGATTGGAAGGTTGCTGGTTTGAATCCTGGACCAGCAAGTTAACACGAGGTTCCCTTGAGCAAGGTACCGTCCCCATCAATTCTCCCCTTGGACTGGATATGGCTTGTAATATAGTGTTTTGGCAGAGAAAGGTTGGTGAAAAGAAGTGAACTGCATATTGATGAAGGTTAATAATGACTGCAAGTATCTACTTTTTTAAAAAACAAAAGAAGTCTAAATATTGAGCAGTACATTAGGATAAAAAATTCAGTATCTCTCAAACTTTCTCACATTTAAGAACCCCTAGATGCCTGAGCGCTGAAGGTCCCGTGTCTTATTCTTTGGTCAGAGTTGATCTTAGTCCAAGAAGGGATCTGTAATCTGTCTTAATTCGGGAGCGGCATGCTTCAGAGCCTGCCTTCAAAGGCCGAATGCATCACAGCACCATGACTAGGCTGCACGGTTCTGAATCCTTCAAATGTGGCACAAAAACGCAGCCCTCTTTTCTCAGGCTGCGAGGAATTCAAAAGGTGAATATTTCCCGGGCTAACCTTTGTCATGATTCATTGTGCAGTGGTGAGAGTTGTTTCTGTCAGTTGAAGTGGGAATGGGAAACACTGTGTAGATCAGGGGTGTCGAACTTCAGCACATACACTCACTACACCCGCCACTAAGTTTGAAGCAGGTTTGTAAGGAGGGAAATCACCAAAATGTGCTCCGGCCCTCCAGGACTGGAGTTCGACACCCCTGGTGTAGATGATAAAGAGCACAGCACTCACACTGGCCAAAAAAAGATTACTGTACGGGTACAAACAAGGAACAAACTGGATAAATATACCCTCCAGTGTAGAGACTGTCCTCGAAGGCCAATTTCTTACCTCATATATGCTGGTCCCTGTAGAAGGTGCAAGTATGTACCTTGTGTGAGTGGGTTTTTTTTTTTAAACCTGGTGTAGCGATGTGGTGTTTGGATTCAGGCCACCTGAACTATATCATTTCAGTGAAAAAGGTGGTTTTATGTCCTCCTACTAAAGGCTCTGAAGTGATGTGTAGCCTTTTATGTGAGATTACAAGTCATTTACTGCTTTTATTTCTTGCTTAGGTGACTTGCTGTGTTTTGGTTCTGGTTCTGGTTTGAATGCAGTAATAGCTGAACTGGGGGACTCAGTGCTTGAATCCTGTTGCCTCATACTGAATGTGAACCTTCACTAAACAATGATCTGGAGCTTTTGGATGCTGGCCGCCTGTCATGTAGTGCAGTATTTGTCATCCCGTGTGGAAGGTTTTTCCAGAAAAATGCAATGTTTCTGGTCTGGAATAAACCTTCGGAAGTTTAGAGGTTATCCTGAACTAAGCAGATATCTCTTATTTGAGGTTTGAAATAAAGTACGCATGGCCTGGAATAAAAACAATTGTGTATTATGATCTTGTAATAAAAACTGATATTTCTGTTTGCATATTTAACTGGCATCATGTATCATGTGCTGCCTAGTAAGGTCTGTGAAACATGCAAATGTAAGCATGGTCCCGTGCAAGATCCGTGATCCACTGTAGGCCACATGGACTGAGAGTTTGCTGTTTTCCATAATCCTGGGCCATATCATTTGAAAAGAAGTCTTTCTAAACTTTGCAATGCAGGTGGATTTTAAAGGCTGGATTGAGGAATAACTGACTAAGTTAGAGATGGGAAACACTTCCAGATTTTTGCATTTTATTGTTGAATTTGAGGCAAAGTAGAGAGAGCCTGAAACTTTTCTGTTAATGTTTTGACTGTTTTTTTTTGACTGATTCCACCAGATGAGTTTGGACATTGCTGTGAAATGAATGCTACACTCCAAATGCAGCTGCAGAAGCAAAAATGCCAATTACAGTACTGTGCAAAAGTTTTTCCCAATTATAGATAAAGTTCAAGAAGCATGGAGAAATATTATTCAAGACGACTTGAGATATGACAAAGTTTCCCTAAGAATAAGGGTGGTCATGCCAAATATTGACTCTAAAGCTTAGAATTAACATTATTAATGTGTAAGCATTAAATCAATGTAGCTACTGTCTCAGCTTCCTAGCAAAATGTAAAGAGAAATCAAGAGTGGCTCAAGACTTGCGCATGGTACTTTGTAATGATGTCCTTTGTTCATTCCTCTTTGGACCTTTGCTTTGTAACATGAAGGGTCCTGACCTTGACGGCTGACATTTCTTCTTGGTTTGTTCTGCAGGTGATGTTTCTCCTATCAGTATGTCTCCTATCAGTCAGTCCCAGTTCATCCCGCTGGGGGAGATCTTGTGCCTGGCCATCTCGGCCATGAACTCCGCCCGCAAGACCGTCACGCAGGAGACGCTCATCGAGCACCTGGCGACATGCTTCCCAGGTACGCTACTGTTTCCATCATGTGGAGAAATTGCTTTAGGAGTTCAGACTGCTTAAAGAGATTTATTCCTACATGAACCCATAACTGTGAGGGTTTTACAGATTTACAACATGTTAGAATTAAGCTGTTTGGACACCTCATTTGTTTACTAAAAATCTGCACATCGGTATTGGGTATTTTCCTACATTGCATTGTTTTATTTGATTTGGTTGGTTTGCCATTGTAATTGCATCAAATTCCACATGTAGAAATTTGTTGCTTCGTCAGAAATTTGGTTTAGATATAAGCTTTCCAATTTTTTCACATTTGTTCCCATTAGAAAAAAAAACATTTTTACTATAACCAATCTATCACTGTTTAAAATTCCTGTCTATACCTCACATAGAGAGTTGGCCCCAGGATTGGAAGGTTGTGGGTTTGAATCCCAAACCAATGGGTTTCCCTGAGGTACCCTTGAGCAAGATACTGGCCCCATCATTGCCCCCAAAGCCCTTAAAATAGCTGCCCTCTGCTGCAAACTTTGCTGCACGGGGTGAAGGAGGTCTAGTGTAGGGTACTTGCCTATGGACCTCTGGATCAAGAGGTCCCAGGTTCGAATCCCACCTCTGGCACTACCACCACTGGGTCCCTGAGCAAGACCCTTAACCCTAGGTTGCTCCAGGGGGACTGTCCCTGTAATTAGGACATGGAAGTCGCTCTGGATAAGAGCGTCTGCTAAATACTGTAAATGCACAATGTATATCGGTGAAAAGCAGAGGTTGCATTTCTTTGTGTTTCATGATAAGTCACTTTCACTTGCTCTTTCTCTTATCTGCAACTCCTACAAACAGTTAAAAGAACTACAACTTAAAAATTATTTCAGCATATCACAGACTTATGAGGCTTTGTACTGTTTGTATTATTTTATCTTTTCTTTTAATATTTTGATTATCTGCAGTAGCCATACTCTTTTCAACATCCCCCTGTTTAATGGGTTAAAAGCAGAGGGAGCATTTTATTGTGGTTTCGCAATGACAAATAGTCACTTTCACTTAATTTGATATATTTAGTGCTTACACGGAGAATGTGATGTGGTGAGAGTAGTTCAGGATGTGTATGATGGCAGTGTAACAGTGGTGTGATCTGCAGTGGGAGTGACAGATGCATTTAAGGTAGAAGTGGGATTACATCAAGGATCAGCACTGAGCCCATTCTTGTTTGTAATAGTAATGGACATGTTGACGGGTGAGGTTAGACAGGAGTCTCCCTGGACGATGATGTTTGCTGATGATATTGTGATCTGCAGTGAGATATGCTCTAGAGAGGAGAGGAATGAAAGTGAGTAGGTCAAAGACAGAATACATAAGTGTGAATGAAAGGGAGGAAAGTGGAGTGGTTAGGATGCAGGGAGTAGATGTGACAAAGGTGGAGGAGTTTGAATACTTAGGATCAGCAGTTCAGAGTAATGGCGAGTGTGGAAGAGAGGTGAAGAAGAGAGTGCCGGCAGGTTGGAATGGGTGGAGGAGAGTGGCTGGAGTGATTTGTGACCGATGGGTACCAGCTAGAGTAAAAGGGAAGGTTTACAGGACAGTAGTGAGGCAGTGGCATGGACGAAAAGACAGGAGGCAGAGCTGGAGGTGGTTGGAGTTAAAGATGCTGAGATTTTCCGTGGGGTGTGACGAGGATGGACAGGATTAGGGATGAGTATTTTAGAGGGACAGCTCAGGTTAGACAAAGTTAGAGAAGCAAGGTTGCTTTGGTTTGGACATGTCCAGACAAGGATTATATTGGGAGGAGGATGTTGAAGATGGAGCTGCAAGGAAAGAGGAGAAGAGGAAGACTAAAGAGGAGGTTTATGGACGAGGTGAGAGAGGACATTCAGGTGGTTGGTTTGAAGCAGGAAGATGCAGAGGGCCGGAAGAAATGGAGATGGTTGATCCACAGTGGCGACCCTTAAACGAGAGCAGCCGAAAGAAAAAGATGACTGGGAATGTGATACAGGTGTGATCATGTACATGTACCTGTGAGCATGACAAAGTAATGCACAGTATGTCAGCAATCTGATAAGTCACTGCTCGGCTTAGTGAGATAAAGTCTGACTTTCAAGCAAGTGCATTTCTGGTCTCAAAACTTAAAACATCTCATTGTAAGAATGTGCAAACCGAACCAGAGTCATGCATGCGTGGGGTATTTTCACCTTGGTCTGATCTTTGATTGGTCTTTTTTCATTGCTTGTTAATTCTGCATGGTGCCTGTTTGGTCATCAGAAGACTAGCCTTTTTCTTTTTTGTGTGGACCTCTGTGATGAGAGCCTGGATCTGATTACATGGAGATGTGATCCTGTGGAAGGGTAGAGGTGCATTTAGAAAGATTTATTTCCATATGGGTTTGTGTTCATGTCTGCTGCTCCAGATTGTGGATTAAATTTTTTAAATGCTAGGGCATAATAGATAATAGTTCAGCCATTTTGTTGACCTCAGATTCAGATCTGATAGCATTCCATAATTAACCCATTTGCACAGCCCATCCATCCATCCATTTTCTGCCGCTTGTCCCAAACGGGGTCGCGGGGGAGTGCTGGAGTCCAACCCAGCACACTCAGGGCGAAGGACGGGGGACACACCCTGGACAGGTCGCCAGCCCATCGCAGGGAGGAGTGAGACGGGGACGGCACCTTGCTCAAGGGTACCTCAGGGCAACATATTGGGAAGGGGTTCGAACCCCCGATCCTCCGATCATGTGGCCACCGCCCCAACCACTAGGCCACCACTGCCCCCATTTGTACAGCCATTTGCACTAAATAACAGCTGCTCTTGGCTGGAGCCACTGCATTTGCATTTAGGCATAAAGATTTAAAGAAACATTACACTGTGGTTGTGGGAGTAATGAAAACCTCTCCTATGCTGGAGCATCGCCGGCTCAAACATCATTATTATTAGTGGTTAGAAGGGACGGGAGATGTTTTTAGGAACATTGTGGTAGCCTGTGATTAATCTTTCCGTTCAGATTTTCAGTCAAATAAGCACGGTCTGAGAAAGTAGAACTCTCCATCTCACATCTGTAAAAGCTGTTTTTAGAAATCTGGACAGAGTTTACAGAGAAGTCTATAGTGCTGGTCATTGTCTTGATATAAATCATAAAGACCTTAAGACAGAATGCACTGGCTCACATAATGGCTCAGAAAATGTCCATTAATGGGCAGTGAAAATATGCGAGCCAGTTCTCTTTTCAAACTCGAGAAACAGACAAAAGTTAGACTGTAAACGAATAAATTGGGTTTAAATGTGATCCCTGTTTTCACTATCAGTGCTGTGTGTGAAATCCAACTAATTATTATCCAACTAATTTTGGGGGAAATGCTTAAAGATGCTTCCAACATTCCCCTTATTGTCATGGATCGCGGCGCTCTGTCCTGTTTAGTGCCTGTGTAAGTGTACGTTCATGTATATGTTTAATAAAGCTCAGTTCACGATTCCAGACTTCGCGCTTATATCCGGTCCTACACACACTTGTATCCATCGTAATGCTTGATGACTTTATTTATGCCTGTATCCCACCGACCTACATGATGTCTTAATACACATAAACGCATATACCTCATGTAAACCCATTTTAATCTCACCTTTACCATATGTGCTCTCACTTGCCAAATATTATATAATGATACAGGAATTGTCCATTAGTGGGCAGTGAGGTAATTATGTCTGGCAGCCACCTCAGATGACAGTCCTGTTATTGTCAACTGGTTGGCCACATCATTGCATCTGCATTAATTTCGTTTGCAACTATATATATATATATATATATATATAAAAAAAAAAAATATATATATATATATATATATATATATATATATATATATATATATATATATATATTTTTTTTTTTTTTTATCACAGCTGATCATAACTCTTTTTTTTCTATCAATTTTAATATTTTAATGAAAATTTTCTTTTGAATTTATACTCTGGGTAAGGACATGTTATATGTCGAAGGAAAAAAAAACAAAATATATTTGGGATCTAAATACGAATATTAGGTTAGATTTTTGCTAATTTCCCTGAGCAAGCTCTCACAGATGGAATATTTCTCAATCCTCCCAATATTTCTACTAGAATTCAAGTCAGGGGATTGGCTAGGACAGGCAAGCTCCTTCACATTTCAGTAAGCAGTTTTGAGTATTTTGATTGTATGCTTGGGGTTGTTGTCTTTTGGAACATTAATCTTCTCTCCTGTTTTGGCTCAGGAGATTAAATTCTTCTTAAATCTTCTTGCATAGAACTTTAATCATGTTTCCTTTGATAAAGGAAGCAGCAAGGAGATCTCAGCACTCACAGGCTGAAAGGCAGAGAAACACCCTGGACAGTTCGCCAGTACATCACAGGACGAACACACTCGCACACAGACCTCGAGGACTGTTTTTATTTAAGTCCACCTCATAAGCATGTCTTTGGACTGTGGGAGGAAACAGGCCTCCATGAAGGCACAAGAGGACTCCTTTAAAAAGGTCCCAGGACACCCCAACTGGGAATCAGGCTGTTCATAAATGTATATTTTAATGTTCTGTTTGAAAGCCTATGTTTCCTTGTGCTTATGAATACGTGTGTTTTGGCAGAAGAACGATTCAAGTTCGAATACTTGATTAAAAATGTGTCAGGAAAGAGAAAACTATTGAGGACCTAGTAGTTAGGGAGGCAGCCCCAAGATCAGCAGGATGTGGGTTCAAATCTTAAACCATTAGGTTGCCCTGAGGTACCCTCGAGCAAGGTACTGTCCCCATTGCTGCTCCCCGGGCACCCCAAGTGTGTGTGTTTGGGTGAAAATCAAAGGTTGATCTTTACTCTGTGCTGTGCTTCACAATGACAAAAAAAAAAGTCATTTAATTAATTAATTCAAATGAGCGCAAAAAAAAAGAGGCTTGCCTATAGGCTAAGGGTAGTCATTTGAATACTGATGAATATTCTCATCAGTTTTCTTCAATCAAATTTTGTTAAAAATGTTAAAATATCAACACAGGAATTCATTATCATTAAAGAAATTATGCTTGTATTTCTGCCCCTCTACTAATAACGTTCTCTTTATACGGAACCATGCAGCTGGTCAGTGTTTTTACTGAGCATTTACAGGCACCCAACACAAATTCCCTATCCTAGTCCAAAGGTTTACATTTCATCTAACTGACCACATGAGCCTCCAGCAGAACTTGTCCAGCTAAAAGACCTTATGTGCCAGGGAGGTGAGAGCATGATCGTAAGGTGAACAGGGATCAGCTGCTGAGAGGAGATTTAGCAGGTGAGGTACAGCCTTGTTGCATGTCGGTCGGGTGACTGACATGCGTACTTACGGCTGTTGGCATGGCAGGCATGTCACATTCATAATAACTGGGAAGGTTGTGACCTACTGTGAGGATTTGATTGTATTCACTAAGCAAGAATGACTCTGAGGTCAGGCAGTGATGTGGAAGAATTTATTCTGGAATATCCCTCCACCTAAAGTTAATGGATAGACCACCATCACTCCAGAAAATCTGGTAGGTCTTTGGTGCATGTGCAGCAGTGTGTCCCATTCCATGATCAATGTGTTTGAGAGGACTGAGCTGTAAATGCCTGTCAGCAGTCACAATTAAAAGGGGGCAGCGGTGGTCTAGTGTTTCGGGACTAGGCCCCAGGATCAGAAGGTTGTGAATTTGAATCCCAGACCATTAGGTTGCCGTGAGGTACCCTTGAGCAAGGTACTGTCACCGTCACTGCTCCCTGTCTACTTTCAAAAGCTGTCCCCTGCTGCACATGTGCATGTGTTTATGGGTAAAATGCAGCAGAGGTGTAAATCGTCACTTTCACTTTCAACATGGCTGCTTTTACTGCATTCTAGGTATTTGGGCCAGGTATATATTTAGCCTAAAACTAGACAACAAAAAGGTCCAAGGATGATTCACCATTGGTGCGATCATTTAGTCCAAGACCAGGCTTAAATTATGTCTAGGAAGCCATAATGTGAGGACGAAGCTTTTCCACGAATCGTTTAGAGGAACCAGAGATGGATAATAATGCTACGTGATGTGCAATGATGTTCTGTAACTTGTTTAATTATGTTTAGACGGGTCTGTGTTCATGCACCTGTTTCCTCCAATGAAAACATACGAAAATGAGGCTTAGGTTAAGGCCCTCTAATTTCCTTAACATGTTTTCAGTTAACAGTGCTGATCTCTGTGTCTTACCTAAACATAAAACGTAAAAAAAATTTTTTTTTATGAGGGTGTTGGTGGTCTAGTGGTAGGGTACTTGCCTATGGATCAAGAGGTCCCTGGTTTGAATCCCAACACTGGGTCCCTGAGCAAGACCCTTAACCCTGAGTGTCTCCAGGGGGACTGTCCCTGTAATTAGGACCTGGAAGTCACTCTGGATAAGAGCGTCTGCTAAATGCCGTAAATGTAAATGTAAACATAATACCCTTTCCTTTCACTAAAATGTTTAGTCATATGAACAAGTGAAGAAGGGAAACTCTTGAGGTCAACACTTGTAGAATCACCTGTGTTAGTCCTGGACAAAGCCTGATGGCCTTTTGCTGAATAACATGCATGTTTAGGGATCATATGACACATCACTGTGTTTAGGAGAAGCACTGGGAGCTGTGACTGAGCAGGAGAATGTTTAGGTCATGTTTATACCTTGTTGTCACGCATGTAGAGCGAGTGGCTTTAGCTTTCAATTTAATCACGGTTTTCAGTTTTGTGTGTAAAAGCAACCTTCTAGGGGGGTTGTTTAAAGGAGAGGTTCGTTTTCTGTTAGAATGCCAACGATCTGACATTTTTAATGCTAGTTTCTTATCACTTATAAACATTGTAATACCCAAAAGCTTTATCCAGCATTGCATTTTGAACGGTTTATCCTGAAAACATGGTGCCTTGACGTTTGTTCTTAAAGATACAAATAGTTGCATCGTTTTAATTGCTGGCTGGGATTGATTGATTTATTTGGTTATTTATTTAGCAGCATTGACTTTAACCATTCCTTTAAATGCATTATTTTTATCCCTGAGCTGGGTAATATAAGCAGTTGGCATCTCAATGCCTTCTAGGGGAAAGGACTTATGCAGCAAACAAAAATCATGTGTAGGTGTGTAAGGGGGTGGTTAGTGGTTAAAGGCACTGGAATTTGGAAAACTAAACAGGAGTTTTGACCCAGCCCCATTACATACCAGCAACCCCAGTCCCCTGGGGTGTGGTGATAGCCTAGGGGTAGCATACTCAGCTGCAGGCCAAGAGGTTGTGGGTTCAAGTCTGGATTGCACCACTTGAGCTCCAGCAAGACTCTCCCAGTATTTCGGCATCATACATTGTTCTGGATAAGAATCTGGTAAATGTCAGTTGAGACTCTTAACACTAAAGCACTGAAACACTCAAACATGTGATGTGAGCCCTAATTTAGTTATCCAAACTAGGTTGCGTGAACTAAAACGAAGAGTGGAATGTGCACTGATGGACGCTAGGTAGACAAGAACATCACACTGTACTCTGCTATCAGTAAAGCTGTGCTTTATTACCTTTGCTTTTATTGCTGATGACACAACAGAACAGGATATAAACCTTAAGCCTTAAATGCACATTAAAGGTCAACACTTTAGCTCCTCACTCGTATGGCTAATATAAGCAGACATTACGTTTCATGGCGATGACTGAATACTTTGTAGTAGTTACGGAATTAAACGAATAAATGAAAGTGACTATTCTTGTCATTGGGAGTACACAGCACACGATGAACCACAATGAAATTACACCTCTGCGCTGTACCCACACACACCATGCAGAAGGGGGCAGCTATTGAAAGCGCCCGGGGAGCAGTGATGGTGACGGTACCTTGCTCAAGGGTACCTCACAGCAATCTGGGATTCTAAAGACGAAATAACTGAAAAAGTTCAAATGTAAGAGCCAATCTGAGCAACTCTACGCTTTTCCCATGTAAACTTTGAAAAGTGCCATGACAGGAACAGGAGAATGAAAGTGCCTGAGCAGTAAAGAGGTTTCAATAACACTGCTATACAGCTGAAACTGCTTTCTTACACTAAATGAAGTTTACATATTACAGTGTCTCAAATAACTGATCATACATTTTTTTAGAAATAGCAGTTTTAGAGATTTTTTTTGTGCTTGATTTTCCTTTTATTCCTTTAATATTGCTGTACAACCATTGTTGAAACTGAAGATTGTTCAAATGTAGCAGGAACCATGCATTCCTGCAGGTGCTAAGTAAGTAGAAAGGCTTGTAACGTTACCTCCTGAGGTCATAAATTGCCTTTCAGTCTTGCATTGACTAAATCAGCTATAGGCTACACCTTGCGTTTTCATTTTGACAAGCCATATCTCCAGACTTTGCCAGGCGTACACCACTTAGACAACAGGGAACTGATCTGGATAATCACCGCAATCGCCTTGTGGAACTTGCAAACAGACATACATCCTCAATTTCACTTCCACACTGGTTGCATCAACACACAGCTTTGCAGCATTATTTGTTGTACCAAAAGAGGCACATTTGCTGGTGTCTCCCCTCTAGAGTGCATGCAGCTATGGGTGGTGTGGTGCCTCATGCATTTTTCTGCAGTCGGGAGTGTTGCATCATGCTGCGCTGCCTGAAAGCGCCCAATGATGTAATAGAGGGTAAGAGTAGCGACGCTATGTGCATGAAGCAGAGCTTGAGACGAATGAACCAGACAACCGGGCAGACCCGGAGGTGTTGTGTCTATATGGTGTATTAAGATGCACCCAATTATAGCAACGCTGAATAAGGTGGTGGTAAAATAATGAACAGCTATTGTAATAACCAACATGTGAGCTCATAAATATTCTTGCAGCAATAATTACGTTACACACACACACATACAAACTAATATATGCATGTTTAAAAAGTACATAATTGTTTAATATTTCATTATGCTGATTTGCACCTACTGTTTGTATGTCTGTGTTTGCTGCAGGTGTGCCCACTCCAAGCCTGGAGGTCTTGCGCCACACCCTCAATATGCTTGTCCGGGAACGTAAGATTTATCCTACCCCAGAGGGCTATTTCATCGTCACTCCACAGACCTACTTCATCACGCCCTCCCTCATTCGCACCAACAGCAAGTGGTACCACCTGGATGAAAGAATTCCAGTGGCCATGCAGCAGTCATGTTCCTCCCCTCCCTCAGGCACTGTCACACCCTCTGCTTCTGGCTGCGTCAGGGAGCGGTCGCACCACAAAAATCACACTGAGCCTTACACTGACAGCTACCGGGAGGACATGCCCGGCACACACACCTCTACACTACAGAGAAGATCCAAGGAACACAAGGAGGCTCCATACCCAGTGTCTCCTCCTCCTCCTCAGCAGCCCATAGAGAAGAGCAAAAGCGGCCTGAGCTTTGCTTTCAAGACAGATGGCAACAGCAAGCAAAGGGATGGGAGCAGCAGTACTGGAGGTAGCGAGAAGCAGTCTAAGAAGTTTGGCCTAAAGCTTTTCAGGTTGAGCTTTAAGAAGGACAAGACGAAGCACCTTGCCACATTCTCTGCCCAGTTCCCTCCTGAAGAGTGGCCTCTGCGGGACGAGGAAACACCCAGTGTTGTTCCACGGGATGTGGAGATGGAGATCATCCGGCGCATCAACCCGGACCTAACGGTAGAGAACCTGGCAAGGCACACAGCTGTGATGAAAAGACTAGAGGAGGAGAAGGCCCAGAGAAGCAAAGCCAGTTCATCAGCACAGCAGAGTGCCCGTGGTAAACGCAGCCGAGGTCACCGTAAGGCTCAGCAGGGCAAGCAGTCACGCAGTCACAGCAAGACACGTGCCTCCAGGGGGGATCCTTCCGAGGGTTCCAACTTGGATATAACCTATGACCGGGACTACAAGTTCTATAGCTCTTCTCTGGTGCGGTCGCCAAGGGAGACAATGATGTCCATGGAGCGGAACAAGGGGAAGTACATGGTACATAGCAACCCAAACATTGTGGAGTCACACTTTACTACAGCACCTGAATGGGACGTGTCAGCAGAGCTGGCCAAGCGAAGGACGGAGATGCCCTTCCCGGAACCATCCCGGGCACAGTCACATTCAAAAGTCCACCGCAGCCACAGTCACACCCAGGAGAGGAAGTCACGTAATGAGAGGTCAGACAAGGCCAAAGAGAGGTCGCGCTCCATGGACAATTCTAAGGGCCCCCTGGGAGGCCCATTTTTAGGAAACCCAGAGGACTACGAGTGTAACCCAGATGACAGAAGTCGGTATTACACCGATGATGGAACTTTGAGGGTGTCCGCCCAGAAGAGCCACTACTCCCGCACTATGCTCTCTGCTGCTAGGCTGAATTCTGACGTTTGTGTGCCTGATGTTGGGAGGGGAACCCCTGACGATGCCATGCACTGTAGACCGCTGGAGAAGAGCAAAAGCAAAGACAGCTTACCTGTTTATGGTGACCTGCTGTCCTGCTCTCCAAAAACACCTGTGGATGACTATTTCCAGCGCAGTGCTTCAAACGAAGCCTCTTTCTTGGCTCCCTCCCCTCTCATAAAATCCAGCCACGACTTTGCAGATGCCGTCTGGAAGGGGATTCCCTCTGATCGTCCGACTCCACTTCTGACCTCACCCCATCCTACGGAATATAAGGATGATTCTGCAATGGGACAGAACAGTATAACGTTATTGGTGCCTAACCAGACACCAGAGCCTTTGCCCAATGGACGCTTGATGCACCAACTTAACCCCGACTCAGGTGACTTGGACAAAATGGCAGAGGTTTATGGCCAGGAGGCTTTGTTTAAACCTTCAGACTATGCAGAGAGCAGCTTCTCCAGACCAGGCACAATGCGGAAGTCTCCACACACCAAGTCAGCAGAGGTGTTGGAGAGCCAGGAACACTTTGATGAACCTCTCCCACTATCCTCCATGCCATCGTCCTCGGGTCAGGAGCAGGCCTCATGCGCTGAAACCACCTTCGACTACTACAATGTATCCGATGACGACTCAGAGGGGACCAACCACAAGAGCAAAGTAGAGGAGAAAGTACTGGAAGGCGGCGGGACGATGCAGTGGCTCTTGGAACGGGAGAAGGAGCGAGACCTCCAGCGAAAGTTTGAAAAGAACCTCACTTTCCTCAGCCCCAAAGAGGGCGAGAACAACAACAGCCAGAAGTCGGCCCACTCCACACGTCTGGACAGCATGGACTCCAGCAGTGTGACTGTAGACAGTGGATTTAATTCCCCACGGTAAGGCACTCAGGTCCAGTATTGGGTTTCCTCCCCTCGTTGGGATACCAGTGTAGTTCTCCTGCTTGAACTTGAGCGGTTTGCTATTCTGTGAATAGACAAAGTCTCAGTGTGCTTCAGCGCATTGTTTATACTCAGTTTCAGGAGCAAAGTAGCAGCTTTTTTTTAACGTAACATAGGATTCTATAGAATCTTGGTGCAGTTTTTAGAATGTACAAACCTTTTGATGTTTTATCAGTGGTAACATCCTCAATGAATGAGATTAATACTGCTGTAAAATAAATTGTGTCTTCACTAAAATAGCAAGAGCCTAGATGTGTATGCATAATAAAAACACCTATGAATAATATTACAGGTCAGCCACTATCAGTTTTGTTTTTCAAGTGTTTACACATTTTTATTTACTGAAATTGTTCATTGTTGGTGGTTTTTATTTTATTTTTTAAAATTTTTATATACTGTATCATTGACCATTGTTTCCCAAGTTGTCGAAGTGAACATCAGTTGATATTCATACTCCTTTTGTGGGCTGTTTTGGTTGCATTTTGTGCTCTTCATTAAAATATTAGTGGAAGTAAAATCATTTTTCTCTTTAGAAGCCATCATCAGCAAACATACTGCTGTAGCAGAGAACGTTCATTCAAAATGCTCACGAATAGGCTGTCCCTAAGCATACAAGGCCTATTGCAAATTAAACAGGACACCTTGAGCACACAATGCAATTCTGTCACCTTTTTGTCCCGGTTGTGTCTCTGCCCTCCAGTCCTGATGTTGCACCCTTTCATTTGGGATCCTACCTCCCTCAATGTCTGAAAGCTCTCATACTGCAGGCTGCACTCTTAAAGAAATCCCAGAAAGCCTCTCGGCATTGCAGCATTACAGTGCAAACATTAGATCTATTTACTGAATTCTAAAGTTAAGCTTGGAGAACTTGTTTGCCCTAAACCTTTCAGAAACTTGTGATAGACATATTCTGATTTTGTACCCACACAACTTGTAGCAGACACATTTCAGCAGTGTTCAATGGTCATGGAGGGCTGGTGATTTGGACTTATCCATTAACAAGTGACTTGAAACATGACTTCGGAGCATAAAATCAACCAGCTCTGATCCTCCAAGACCAGAATTGACTACCTCTGCATTTGAAGCAAGTGTTTGAGCCCCAACAATCTCTATGAATGTAGCATTTGAAAATGGAGCCTTGAAATCGAACTGAAATTAGGCATCACAATGAAGTCGTTAACTCAGCACCTCTCTTGAAGTGTGGGAACTTCAGTGAAGAGAAGGCTTCACTGTACTGGCACTGCCTTGAGGCTTACTGTAAAACTGCAGACATCACCCAGTGAGACGTTTCACACATTTAAGGAAACTAAACTGTGTCCTGTGTCTTTTTGTTGTTAATTATGTGAAGTTTTCGTTGTGAATTAAACTATGCTGTTTTTTCATACGGCATTTTGTTTGCAGTTTTTATCCCTGCTACTGTGTTTGTGTGTTTTTATGTGAGATGTTTTGAACATGCAACAACCATCCTGCCTTCTTTCTGTGCCGTGGTGGAGAAAGATATCTCTGATTTTGTCTTATTTGGCGTAAGCTCACCTCTGCTCAGCAATAAAATTTGTCGCAAAGAACCTATAAATCCATCCATCATGCCAAGTGCAGGTGATTAAGAGCATCTCGTCCACTGACTCATTCCTGATTAGATAGTTGCTCTTGCCGCATTTATCTTCCATGCACCCACAACTCCTCCAACGGAACAGGCACCAAGCCATGGAAAAAAAAAAAAAAAAAGTGTTTTGTGTCTGTCATTCACTTAGGGCATACACTCGGGTATGAAGGACAATTTAAACTGCTAAGGCATCAAAGCCATTCAGCTTTCCAACCATGTAATAGTGAAGTATCTGGAAATTTGTCACAAGATTTTAATTACAAATCAACATGTAAGACGTTAATCAAAACATCTTGATGTTGAAATTTGGTTCAGACTAAATGTATTGGTTTCAGTTCCTTCCAGTGGGCTGTTACTACTAAGGCGCAGTTCTGTCTCTGTCCATATGCCTCAGTGTTATTCCAGCTGACTAGTATTAGTTCCGTTTGCTGTGTCGTCTTGCTGTGTTCAACTTCACATTTGTTGCATTCTGTGTTTTCACCCCTCTGTAGTCTGTTCCATATTATTTTGTGGAATTTTAAATGATCTCTGTGAAGCAAAAGTTGGGCAAACACCAGTTATCTGTTTTGGTCCCTCTTACCCAGAGTGAAGTGTGCTGTGTGTCTGCAACCATGTGTTTAAAGAAAACTTGAATCCATAAAAAGTGCCAATATTTCCCCACGGCGAAGGTAGTCCATGGCATCCTTTACTTTGGCTCTGGAGATTAGTGGATGATTTTCTCTGCAGGAGTCACTCTACAGGAAGATGAACCCTGAATCTTAAAATGCTTCGTTCCTTTTCCCAGTCTCAAGGGGTTAAGTTCCCAGCGTATGCCAGCCATTTTTCCTTATGAATGCTTTTAGACTACCTGTACACTGTCTGTTTTTATTATGCATAGCCTTATTCATGGTATTTAATTATTTCATCATCCATTATTAATGAAATTTACCTTGTTTTTGTTTAGGTGGATAACCCTGTCTATAATGAGGACAAATGTGACCTAATTGTCTTACATTGTGTCATGTCCACAATTTAAAGACTATAAAAAGTCCCACAGCACTCCCTTCCAGTAATAGTGGAGACAAAACCACAGGAGCAAGAACAAGGATGTAAAGAAACGATCTAAATCTTTTAATCTTGCTGTAGAATTCAGTTTTTATTGAAATAAGAATTTGATTGAAATAAACCTTGGGAGCTGATGGGACCTATTTTGTTGGGGTGACCCAGATAAAAAGGCAATGGAACTTTATAGCCACACATTATTAGCACATATATGGTCAAGTGAGGATGTACTGCAAACTCAAATATAAAATTAGCATAATGCTTTTTTGCATGTTTTGCATGTTCATGTTTGTCCTCCTTTCTGGTTCACTTTCCTTCTTTATAGCCTTTTCTCTTTCTATTTACATGTTGAATTAACAGCCTCACCGCCAGCCTAGGTTATTCATCTTTCTGCAAACTGTTACTATTTAACATCCTTCATCTTTCCTCTACATAACACCTTTACTTTCTCTCTCTCTCTCTCTCTCTCTCTCTCTCTCTCTCTTTTTTTCCTCTCTCTCTCCTTTGTTCTTTTCTCTGGCCGGACACTAGCACACGGGAGAGCCTTGCCTCGAACACATCAAGCAACGTAGAGAACACCCGGCGGCAGAACATGGCTCTGAGTCCTGGTCACATTGGCACCAAGCGGCCGCCACCACCCTACCAGCCACCCAGCTTCCGCTCCATCCCTGAGCCACCTGCTGCCCGTCCCGAAAAACAAGCCTCCATCACCAGCGTGTAGAGCAGGCCTTCTCTTAAAGCAGTAGTTCAGCAAAAATTAATTTTTTTTCTTCACCCTATAAAAGCTGTTTTTTTGTTTTTTTCCCCAACAACTTGGGTGTCAGCTTGTTTGCTTCTTTATATTTGCATCAGAGCTATAAGGCTAATGTTCATTAAGTTAAACCCTCATCATGACAAAATTACATGCCCAAAGGCCCAATCGCATCATGCAAGCTGACCTCTGTGAGCAGTTTTCCAAAACTGACTTCTGGAGGAAATTTTGCAAGTAAAATTGTGCCAAGTTTGACTTTGGTGGATGCTAGTTTCCATCCCTTCCCAACACACTGCTATTTATTAAACTGGGCAAACTCAATATAGCATTTTGACATACATCTGTCTACATGCCACATGATCAAGCCTGCTTAAAATCACAACCTTCATGTGAGGCAAGGAAGTGGTGGTTTGGAAAGTGACCATTAACTTCCAATATTTGTTAGCTACATTAGTCTCGCAGCTCCAGTGAAAAACTAAAGAAGCAAACTACAATGCTTTGGTTGATAGATTAAGTTTGGGGAATGGGGAAAATGCAAATGAGATTTTTGGTCAAACTATTGCTTTAAAGCTGCAGCACCTAACCTTCTGGAGTCCTTATAGGAAGGAAGCTTTAAAGCAGTGCAAAGACTGACTTGAATCAGAAACGTCTCAAAAACAGTGTCACCAGTTACTGTAGGCACATTCTACTTTGCAGCCTTCTTACAAAACCAACCACTTCAAAATGGCAGGACATCATCCATGGTATGAAACGGATCCAAATGAGATCATCAGTCTGAGGAACTCCACAATAGGTGTTCTTCACAAAGCCTAATGTTTCCACTACGGGTCTCCTAAACCTTGCTGACATTCCCTCTTACAACTCATTCCCTGCTGTTTTCAGTTGGTTTCCGTCTCTCAGGTCAATCCGAGTTATCGCTCCAACAGAAATGGATATAATCCTGAGATTTTCAACAACACTAATATTTGCAGCCCTGCACGCATTTTTATGGGCACCTTCAATCCTGGCCAAGCCTCCAAGCAGCCACAATCGAAAACACTTCCATCATGATCAGCTTGAGATGTTTTAGCACACCTGCTTTAGCCTTGTCATCTGGAAGTTGACTTAAGCCACCCTGCTGTGAGTTGCTAGGGGAAGTCATGACACCACAAATGGAGTTTACTGCAGTGTTTTTATCCCCGAATGATTCATTTTTGCGCAGTAAATAAGAACAACATACTGAAACGATCACCATCCATGCACTGAAGTGTAAAGGCAGCATCACAGTTTTGATATAACAGGTGCTACTATTGTTTCTCCTAAAAAAAAAAAAAAGTAAAAAAAAATGGATTTTTTTTTTCTCTCACAGGAAGAAAGAAGTTCCAAGACACTTTTAATTTTATATTTTAAGCAGGTGCTCTCTCAAACAGTGGACAAGATGACAGAAAATACACGCTACTACCTCCACCATTTGTACAGTAGTTAAAGGTGATGCGAGTGGTAATGTTTTTTTCATGAGGCAGTCAAACGCACTGTTATCAGCTTGCAAACCGTGAATGTGCTGCGGACGCTTTCTTTGACGCGACTGCTGTTTTTAATCCATCCTGTTGAAGAAATGTTCAAAAAGTGCTCGGAATTTCCTTTTTGTTCTCGCAGTGGAAGTGGACTCATGGCTGTGGAATCACATAAACACCTGAATAGCTGTATTTAGCCATCTTTTGGTTCATTTGGCTGTTTTATAATTTCCTCCTTTATTCATTTGTCCTACAAGTCCCTGCAGCACCAACAAGTGGCCATCTGTAATCCAGGCCTAAACCACTTAAAAGAGCTTAGTTTTTCTTTTAGTGAAACTTTTCTTTCTCTATTTATTTCATCCCAGCACATTCACCATCTTTTTGCAGAAGGATGGAATCCCACCGTGCATTCTGCTTCCTAACACATCGGGGGGACTGCAAGAAATGACTTCTTGGAGACAAACTAGAGAACTGCAGCCAGGGCTGCCTTGATTTCATATGTTTGCACTAAAGGCCTGATCTACAATGGCTGTCGACGAAAAACAGGACAAATGAACGAACGTATGAATCATCCAAAACGGATGTTGTGTTTATATTGAACATATTTCATATGAAATGCGGATAGTCCATAAAATGTCTTCCCTTATCATGATGGGTTTCTTATAGTTCTGAATGACATCGTTCCTTATTGTGACATTTCGTCGATCTGTAAGAGATGTTTATCTGTCATACTGAGTATAATAACTTAAAAGGGGGATTTTTTTGTAAAGTCTGTAATATTTAAAAGTCCCTACTTGTGTAGTTGTGGTGTTAAATGTTTAGTGTATATGAGTTCCCCTCCCCTTGGGGATCGTGTAACTTTTTAAGACAATAAAATAACATGACATGTTTGATTACATAGTGTGATGTGTCTGAGTGTGTGAAAGTGAAAGTGACTATTTTTGTCATTGTGAAACACAGCACAGCACACAGTGAACCACAGCGAAATTACGCCTCTGCATTTCACCTATACGCACATGTGCAGCAGGGGGAGGCTATTAAAAGCTCCCAGGGAGCAGTGATGGGGACGGTACCTTGTTCAAGGGTACCCTGGGATTTGGACACACAACCCTCTGATCCTGGGGCCTAGTCCCTTATCATTAGACAACCGCTGTCCCTGCTTCCTGTGTGTGTGTGTGTGTGTGTGAGAGAGAGAGAGCAGCCATGTGCATATTTCACTGTGTTTAGTCCTTTCCATTATATTTTCCAGTAAGAAGCAAGTTTATTAAAGTCTCATCTCCACCCACACCCACTACAGTCATGTCCCTTTATAACTAAATGGCTCATTTCCTCTGGAACTGGACAATTAAAAGGGTGTGTTTTCTTTATGCTAATGATGATGTTCACACAATGCATGCTATAGGAGATTTTACAGCATCTTTAAGTCACATTCCAATAAAAAACAAAAACTCTTTTCAACAATCAAAACCAAAAAGCTCAGCTTTTAGGGCTTAATCAATTTGACATGTTTTTAATAGGTATACAATTTTTACAAGGATTTCAACACACAGTACTGTGCAAAAGTTTTAGGCATGTGTGGAATAAGTGCTGTAAACAAAGAACGCTTTCAAATATGGAAGTGTTCATCATTTATTTCCATCAATCAACAAAATGCAGTGAATGAACAAAAGAGAAATCTAAATCAAATCAATATTTGGTGTGACCACCCTTTGCCTTCAAAACAGCATCAGTTCTTCTAGGTACACTTGCACACAGTTTTTGAAGGAACTCAGCTGGTAGGTTGTTCCAAACATCTTGGAGAACGAACCACAGATCTTCTGTGGATGTAGGCTTCCTCACATCCTTCTGTCTCTTCATGTAATCCAGACACACTGGATGATGTTGAGATCAGGGCTCTGTGGGGCCAGAAGAACTGATGCTGCTTTGAAGGCAAAAGGTAGAAAAACCAG
This sequence comes from Hepsetus odoe, assembly GCA_017165825.1. NCBI lineage: Eukaryota > Metazoa > Chordata > Actinopteri > Characiformes > Hepsetidae > Hepsetus > Hepsetus odoe. Next base: position 22,571,561 of record CM029372.1, on the reverse strand, counting down.
ATATTGATCTGATTTAGATTTTTCTTTTGTTCGCTCACTTTGCATTTTGTAAATTGATCAAAATAAACAATCATTATTTAGATTTTTGAAAGCATTCTTTGTTTACAGTATTTTTTCACACCTGCCTAAAACTTTTGCACAGTACTGTATATTTGTCACTGCTGGATTTATTCTAGTTTTTCAATTATAAAAATGCCCCAAAAAGCCCTTTATGATATCAGCTCATGTGATTCTTGATTAAACAATATAACCGTGAAGTGTTTTCAATCAATCTGTCCTTTCTTTAAGTGTTTTTTTTTTATAAACAAAATACCCAAATCAGTTCCAACATCAACGTTTCAGTCCTTTAACTCAGAGGACTGTGTTTTATGCCACAAAGTGGCCTGATAGAATATGAACACTGGGAAGGTTATAAGTACAGAATATTAGTAGATAAATGTCTGTTTATGTTGCCTGTTCAGTAGAACTTATCAAACACTGGTACAAGGTATTGTATAAATAGACTTCTGTGGCCATGTGACTGTAAAGTATTGATCCTAGTGTGACTGTAACTGTATGTGTGTGTGCGTGTGTATGTGTATGTATGTATGTGTGTGTATGCATGTGTGTATGCATGCATGTATTTGTGTGTGTATGTGTGTACGCATGTGTGTATTTGTGTGTATGTGTGTATGCATGTGTGTACGCATGTGTGTATGCATGCATTTATGTGTATGTGTGTATACATGTGTGTATTTATGTGTGTGTGTATGTGTGTATGCATGTGTATTTGTGTGTATTTGTGTGTGTGTATTTGTGTGTGTGTATGCATGTGTATTTGTGTGTATGTGTGTATACATGTGTATTTGTGTGTGTATGTGAATGTGTGTATTTATGTGTGTGTATGTGTGTATTTATGTGTGTGTGTGTGTGTGTGTGTGTGTGTATGCATGTGTATTTGTGTGTGTATGTGAATGTGTGTATTTATGTATGTGTGTGTGTATGTGTGTATGCATGTGTGTATGCATGCATGTGTATGTGTGTATGCATGTATTTGTGTGTATGCATGTGTGTGTGTGTATGTGTGTATGCATGTGTAGTTGTGTGTGTATGTGAGTGTGTGTATTTATGTGTGTGTATGTATGTGTGTATGCATGTGTATTTGTGTGTGTGTAGAGTATTTGTGTGTGTATGTGAATGTGTGTATTTGTGTTTGTGTGTGTGTATGCATGTGTATTTGTGTGTGTGTTTTTATGTGTATGCATGTGTATTTGTGTGTGTATGTGAATGTGTATTTATGTGTGTGTGTGTATTTGTGTGTGTATGCATGTGTGTATGCATGTGTATTTGTGTGTGTGTATGTGTGTGTGTATGCATGTGTATTTGTGTGTGTGTATTTATGTGTGTGTGTGTATGTGTGTATGCATGTGTATTTGTGTGTGTATGTGAATGTGTGTATTTATGTGTGTATGCATGTGTATTTGTGTGTGTATGTGTATGCATGTGTATTTGTGTGTGTGTATTTATGTGTGTGTGTGTATGCATGTGTATTTGTGTGTGTATTTATGTGTGTGTATGTGTGTATGCATGTGTATTTGTGTGTGTATGTGAATGTGTGTATTTATGTGTGTGTATGCATGTGTATTTGTGTGTGTATGTGAATGTGTGTATTTATGTGTGTATGTGAATGTATTTATGTGTGTGTATGTGTGTATGCATGTGTATTTGTGTGTGTATGTGAATGTGTGTATTTATGTGTGTGTGTTATGTATGAGTATGTAAGTCTGTAATATTTATGTGTTTTGTCACCACTAGAGGTCACTCTACACTACCTTAAAATTTCATCAAGTAACCCGTCAATAGCAATCACAACATGGGTTTATTTATTTCTGCTTGTAGTTCTTCCTCTTGAGAGTGTTTTTTATTCTCTTCATGAGTAAAGTCTTTTCTTAAACGCTGACCTGCAGTGTCAGGCTCTGCTCATACTCTGTGCTCATATTTCACACATCAAGAGATTCAATTAAGAATACACAGACTTTAGGTTTGGTTTAAGGAATCTGTCATTCAAATGTTGCAATGAAAATCATATATATATATATAGTATATATATATATATATATATATATATATATATATATATATATATATATATATATATATATATACACACACATGTTATTATATATATAATGATTTTGACACTAAAGTGCATGCTCAGCAAATTTTGTATAGAATTTTAAAATGTCCACAAAGTCTATTCACACCAGTCCTGAAAGTCTACCAACATCTTTCCTGAAAATCTGTGATTTCAACAACTGTGAAAGCAGTGAAAGTGACCATTCTTGTCATTGTGAACACAACGAATTGGTAATCTCTGCATTTAACCCAGACACGGTTCACACGCAGCCCTCCAGGAGCAGTAATGGGACGGTAATCGCCTGCTGCACCGTGGGCAACCAAGTATAAGGGATTCAAACCCACAATCTTCCAATCCTGGGGCCAACTCCCTAACCACTAGGCCACTGCTGCCCCTAAGTCTATTAATATTTGTCCTGCAAGTCTATCAACATTCCGTCTTGGAAAGCTCATCAACATCTGTCTGAAAGTCTATTGCTATCTGTCCCTAAAGTCTACCGACATCTGTCCGTGAAGTCTATCAACATCTGTCCTGTACAAATGCTGTACAAAGGTCAGGACTCTCCGGGGGATATGAACGGACCAATCACACGGGTCCTTACAGCGCGCGCTCTTGTTTCGCCGCTGCTGATTGGCTGGAGCGCCGGCGTGGCTGAGACACACTGCTGGAAGCGCAGGCTGCACTGAGGGGTCTCCGCTGTCAGAGGTCAGTCCTGCGTGGCCTTCAAGTCACCGATCTCTTTTCTTCTCCATCTGGGCGTTTATTCTGCCGCCTGGAGTGCTTACTTGTGGATACTTTGAGACTAAAAGCGTCCCAGCAGGATTTCCTCCGCGCAACGTGCCGAGGAAACTTTTCTCTTCGCGTTTTTGAAGTAGGTGCGTCGCTTCCTTTATTATAACAATAAAAAGCGCTTTATCTCGCGCAGCAGAAGCAGCTCACTTTTGGCTTCCAGTCCGAGCAGTATCGCGCTGGAAGAGGGCGGGTTTAGGTGAAGAAGGAGTCTCCGGGACGAGAGTCCGAAAACACGCAGAGACAGAAAGTCTACCGAGGGAAGGCTTACACTTTTTAGTGCGTTTAAAACTGGATCTGTAGTGCGCAGCCCTCTCGGCTCAGCTGCTGAACGGAGGAGTGTGTAGACACGAGGTGCTTCCAGCTGTGCTACACGTGTGCTAAATGCGCAGGGCTCATTCACTCAGAGGCGAGGTGCTGCTCCTGGTGGGATCCGAACGTGAGTCTCTAGAGATTCAGCTGTTCCGAGGCTGGAGGTGTTCGAGTGAGGGAGATTAAAGTTTGGAGTTTGGAGGAGGCTTTTGGCCAAGAGTTAGCAAGGTTTGGTTTGAGGTTGTGAGGAGGTTAAGGAGGTGCAGGGTTAAAGTGTGTGAAGAGGTATAGCAGAAGGTTTTAGTGTTTGCTTTCGAGAGTGGTGGTTGGGCGATGAGGAGGCAAGGAGGAGGTGCAGGGTTAAAGGGCGTGAGGAGGCGTTGAGGAGGTGCAGGGTTAAAGTGTGTGAAGAGGTGTTGTGCAGAAGGCTCAGTGTTTGAGCTTTCGAGGAGGTGTGTGTTGGGGAAGGAGTGAGGAGGCAAGGAGGTGCAGGGTTAAAGGAGGAGGAGGAGGTGCAGAAGAAGGGAGTGAGGAGGCGTTGAGGAGCAGGTTAAAGGGAGTGAGGAGGAGGCAGGGTTAAAGGGAGTGAGGAGGCGCGAGGGGAGGTGCAGGGTTAAAGGGAGGAGGAGGCGGAGAGGTGCAGGGTTAAAGGGAGAGGAGGCGTTTGAGGGAGGTGCAGGTTAAAGGGAGTGAGGAGGTGCTGAGGAGGTGCAGGTTGGGCGCGGAGGAGGCGTGAGGAGGTGCAGGGTTAAAGGGAGTGAGGAGGCGTTGAGGAGGTGCAGGGTTAAAGGGAGTGAGGAGGCGTTGAGGAGGTGCAGGGTTAAAGGGCGTGAGGAGGTGCAGGGTTAAAGGGCGAGGAGGTGCAGGGTTAAAGGGAGTGAGGAGGTGTTGAGGAGGTCCAGGGTAAAAGGGAGTGGAGGAGGTGTTGAGGAGGTCCAGGTAAAAGTGGGAGGAGGAGGTGTTGGGAGGAGTGTCCAGGGTAAAGGGAGTGAGGAGGTGTTGAGGAGTGTCCAGGGTAAAGGGGAGGAGAGGTGTTGAGGAGGTGCAGGGGTTAAAGAGCGTGAGGAGGTGTTGCTGAGGAGGTCCAGGTTAAAGGGCGTGAGGAGGTGTTGAGGAGAACCAGGTTAAAGGGCGTGAGGAGGTGTTGAGGAGGTCCAGGGTAAAGGGAGTGAGGAGGTGTTGAGGAGGTGTTGAGGAGGTCCAGGGTTAAAGGGAGTGAGGAGGTGTTGAGGAGGTCCAGGGTAAAAGGGCGTGAGGAGGTGTTGAGGAGGTCCAGGGTTAAAGGGAGTGAGGAGGTGTTGAGGAGGTCCAGGGTAAAGGGCGTGAGGAGGAAAGCAGGAGGTCCAGGGTTAAAGGGAGTGAGGAGGTGTTGAGGAGGTCCAGGGTAAAGGACGTGAGGAGGTGTTGAGGAGGTCCAGGGTTAAAGGGAGTGAGGAGGTGTTGAGGAGGTCCAGGGTAAAGGGAGTGAGGAGGTGTTGAGGAGGTCCAGGTTAAAGGGAGTGAGGAGGTGTTGAGGAGGTCCAGGTTAAAGGGGCATGAGGAGGTGTTGAGGAGGTCCAGGGTTAAAGGCATGAGGAGGTGTTGAGGAGTGTCCAGGGTAAAAGGGCGAGGAGGTAAGTGAGGAGGTCCAGGTTAAAGGGAGCAAGAGGAGGTGTTGAGGAGGTCCAGGGTTAAAGGGCATGAGGAGGTGTTGAGGAGGTCCAGGGTAAAGGGCGTGAGGAGGTGTTGAGGAGGTCCAGGGTTAAAGGGAGTGAGGAGGTATTGAGGAGGTCCAGGGTTAAAGGGCAGTGAGGAGGTGTTGAGGAGGTCCAGGGTAAAGGGAGTGAGGAGGTGTTGAGGAGGTGTTGTACTGAAGGTTCAGTGTTAGTGAGTGTTGATTCTCTCAGAAGAAGAATGTGCCTGGGGCTTTTCATGGTTGTTTAATGAGAAACTTTACTGCTGCTTTGCAGTGGAATGAAGTTCTGTCTGCTTTACTCGTGGTTTCAGGAAGGTGAGGAGCAGCAGCCGCATGTTTGTTCTGTCAGCTGTTATTTAACAGGACTTGCTCTCTGAAACGTGTGGCTGAGTATTTCAGCTGCACTGCTGAGAAAATGGTGTGAAACAGGATCGTAATGCTGAGTGTGACACGTCTTTGTGTGCACAGGCTGTAAACTGACCTTTCGTCTCTCTCTCTTAGCTAGACTCTGGTATACCTGTTACCTGTCCTATCCTGTATGGAATGAGGTCAAAGGTCACAGGTGCAGCATGAAATGATGGACAGACTGAACATTTCCTTTTTATCACAATCACACACTTCTTAATGGTAATGCATGAGGTCAGCTGGTTGCATTTTGGTTTTTGTTCCCATGGAAACCTCAATGTACTACTTGTTTAATATTTTGTGCGGTGATCACTGTTTAGGCAACAAACTGCAACCAGTAAGACCCAGCAAAAGACTTTCGGATGACATCACTGTGTGTGTGTGTGTGTGTGTGTGTGTGTGTGTGTGTGTGTGTGTGTGTGTACACTCTGACAGTAAGCACAGTTCAGGCCCTGGAGCAGCTGTGCTCCCTTTTGGCCATTGTATTCCTACAGAAGACTCATTGTATGACCTGCACTGTGCTTGCGTGGCTGTGTTGTGCAGCAGGCCAGCGTGGGCCAACAGCAGCACTGAATAGAGCTGTTTATCTGTAATAGCTGCCATTTTATCAGACGCCAGCAGTAGCCCACTCGTTGGGTGGTTCGATGGAGTTGTATGTCTCAACAAGATTTTGTTTAAAAACGTAAAGACTAGAGAACATAAATGAGGAACTCCGCCTTCAGAAGGCTCGCGCTGAACCACAAGCACATGATTTTTCTTTTAGAGGACACATTTAAAAGTACCTGAAGGCCAACATGCCTGTTCATGGGGTGCTGGTGGTTTAGTGGTAGGATACTCGTCTATGGAGCAAGAGGTCGCAGGTTCGAATCCCACCTGCAGCACCACCTCCTTTGGGTTCCTGAGCAAAACCCTTGACCCCAAGTGGCTCCAGGGGGACTTTCCCTAAATCAAGACTTGGGAGTCACTCTGGATAAGAGCATCAGCTGAGTGGTAATGATCATCTGCTGTATGAAGAGCTCTGCTCTGTCTATTGTTGCAAAACAGACCCACCAACAATTTAAAAAAAAAAAAAAAAAAGTTTTAGTTGCTTAACTGCAGTGTAAATTTCAACACATGATTCAGCGAAGAACTCAGCTTTTACTGCGGGGTGATTCAGTTGTTTTAGTTCGAATCAGAATTGTGTCAAGAATCACACTGAATACTCGAAAAGAAGAGGCTCCTTTTCCTTTTTCAGTGATGAGCACAAACAAAGGCTTTATAATGACCTACACAGTTATCATTCAAACAGCATATTAATCAAGATTACTTACTTAAAAAATGTATTTAAATAAACAATCAACTTGAACTACCCAGACAGATGTCTAGATTGGACTGATCCTGTTTTCTGCAGGTCAAACTATGATCTAAGGCATATTGAGTAAAAATGGGATTCAATGTTTTGCGCTGACAGCCTGCAAAGTGTCTAAAGAGACATGGTTCTAGATAAAGGGGTTCCAACCACTCAGCGTTCAGTATCAGCAGTTAACAAATCAACATCTGGAATCCTCTGCACCTGTTTCTTCACTGCTTCGTGTCTTAAGTTTGAGTTTGTTCTGCTAGATCCATTCATACGTAGGTCACTGTATCGCTTAACCAATAAAAACCATCCTTTGAAACTGCTCAGGTTTAATGCACTGAAAATGAGAGCCAAAAACGTTGTGCTTCAGGAACCCTGGAGAACTGTTTCTCAAGAGTACATTAAGACAGGAGTTTTATTTAATGAGTCACTGTACGTTCCTCAGCTTTTTAGTTCTTCTGACCGGCCGCTGGTGTCACTTGTTTTCTTTCTGGTGTTCAGTGCTGCGTGCTGGTTTGTCGTTGTCATCTGGCTCAGTGGGAAGCTGGTGTAAAAGGCACAAGGAAGCCATAACATAAAAAAATTCCAGAGGAAATTCAGATAGTTGACTTGCTGTTGCCTGTTTGGTAGTACTTGGAAAACACTACGGTGTAGTATAGTGTTGGATGAATGAGGGCCATGTGACTGTGAAGTATTCGTCCCAGTGTGACCTGAGGAGCGGTGGAATGTGCTCTTCAAAAATTCCTTCTAAATGAATGGGTGAGCGTCACTAGGAAGGTAAGAAAGGATTAACTCCTGGCCCAGGGGAAACATCAGCCTCAACTTGAATCTGACAGGTCATTATGGGACTGTGTTAAAGCTTGAGTTTGTGGTGCAGCGAGTAACAATGATCGACATTGATGTTTTAAGCTATAAAGCTACCTTCTTGTGCCATTCTTAAATACTAGGCAGATCATACAGCACCAGTTGAAAACAGTTAGCAGGTCAGTGTGGTTTGAGGGGAGTGAGTGGTAATTTTGATGTGCCGTTTGGCGGCTCTAAACCCACGTTACTTTTCTTCTAGATCATCCTCAGATCTCCAAACTAAAGCAGCAAACATTTCTTCACTGATTGGATTTGAGATAAATGGAAATTTGATAAGTTTGACTTTCCACCAGACCGCTCCTTGAGGAGAACAGTTCTGTGCAGGCTTGAAGACTTGTGACTTTATTGTGATCCGTGTGAGCCTTGTAGGCAGCCTTTTTAAACAACGGTCTTAACAAACCACCCCAGTAGCAGCAGCGCTGATCTAGAGTCAGTTTGAGACCGTAGCCTTCATTAACGGCGAGGAATCTGATCCAAGATCATTCCTCCGTTCGACTGCTTTGTGAAAACGGGTGCTGATGGCCTGTAGTGAAGTGTTCGGTCTCACAGTAAGTCATACCGTTTAAGTCATTTTAATCCACATCCACAAGTCTTCCCCACCGTAGTGAAGGGCTGGGTGGAGATCGCTTAGCTTTTTCGTAAAAGTCCTTTAGCGTATGTTTAAAAAATACAGTGTAATACAATCTGCTGAACTGTTCCTTCTTTTATTCCTGCACGGACCCTGAAAAACCCATCCCACTGCAGCGTGTGCGCCCTTGTGCCTGTGTAAGTACCTCTTCTAGCTGCGCTACGTGTCTGAAGCAGCAGCAGCTGGAGCGATTCTCCACGTCATCCTGTTTTCCATTCAGCATGCCACTGGCTTTAAATAGCAGGCCTGGATGTTAGGGGGTGGAGGCGGGGGCTTTGCTTCCTTGGCTGTCCCGCGTCGGGTGATCGGGTCTTGGGGTCTACCATTGGTCTGTCTTCACTGACAGACCAAGTTTAGATGGCCCAAGTCTGGTCATGTTACCTTTGCCCTGGAAAAGCTGGAGGAGCATGTGATGGAGTGTGTGTGTGCGCGCGCCCACTTCAGCAGCTGCTCTATCTGACCCCTGTGCGAGTGTCAAGAGGAAGTCAACAATGTGATACAGGCACTACGTCTTTAATCCAATCAGCGACAAGGTAATCATTAGAATTATCATTTCTGTTTTGACTGTACTTTAATCTGTTTGGACAGTATTGATTAATGAGAGTTTGTTTGGGCTAAGTTTGCATTTTTAGTGTTCCTTTCTTCACGTGGACCGTTGTAGATTATTGCTGTTGGGATTTTCATCTAAAATTTATTTTATTATTTTTTATTAGTAAATAATAGTTTTATTGCCTTCTGGTTGAAGTGTCCGTGATTTAGTTGGTGATTTCAATAAAAAGTCATGAAGCCTTATGATGGTTAATCTTGGAGAAGAAGCTGAGCGTTGATGGGAACGCTATTTAAATCCGAAAGATTATGCATTTGTTATTTCTCAGTTTAGTTTTTCTTTTTCGTTTGAGTCTTACAACCTTTACTACAAAAGAAATCTGAAGTACCGATTTTATTTTGAGGCTTGATCGGTTAGAACAGAGGAAAAAGTGGTGTCACAAAAAAAAAAAACATGCAGTAAACATCTTAGGAAAGTGTTACATTTTTTAAAATTAAGTTTCTTAAGTAAGTATAACATTTACACAGTGGATTTTAAATAGCCATTATGGAAAATTTCAGTCTTTATCATGGCCTGTTTGGTTCACTGTTACTGCAGGGTGTGTGTGTGTGTGTGTGTGTGTGTGTGTGTGTGTGTGTGTGTGTGTGTATATGTATAATTTATTAGCTTTTTCCAGTGAAGTGCTTCTGAATCTTTGAAAGGTTACAAATGGTTCATTGTTCACTGGAGTCCATTTATTTATCATTTAGCTTCTCTTGGATCACTTTCTGTACTCTTACTCAGATTACTCAGAATGACTTTTATAATTTGAACCTTTGCCCTGTTTCTAATCCCAGTGTGCTTGATAATCATTTTAGATCATATCTGACTTTGAATTTGTAGATAAGCCTCAGGAGCTCCAGATACAGTGGCTTTTCCCAGTGATCAGTGTAAGACTATGAGCAAAGGTGAGGGAGTCAAGGAGACCGAGGTAAATGTGAGACAATCCACCGCTCAAACCCCATCAGTGTCGGTTTTGCTTAATATCCTGTCAGAAACCGCTGTTCCGTTGTAGATGGATTGTGTGTTAACTAAGGCTTTGTTAATCATGAAACTTTGAAGTCTGTTGTCCTCTCAACTCTCTGCTATGCAACTGGCTGACATGGCACGTTTCAGAGACCGGCCGGCCAATAAGGAGCAAGGAGAGTTTGCTCTGTGTTTGACCTTCGGATGGGCTGGGTCTTTTGTGGTTGCACATAAACTCAACCAATAGTTAGTCCTACCTGTCTTTGCTGGGCCTGTCCCGGAATACCGTATTCCAGGCTTTGGATAGAGCAGTTTGCAAAGAGCCTGTACTGGACTCCCCTTGTGACTCAGGTGAACAGTATTTGTTCTCGTGTGTGTGTGTGTGTGTGTGTGTGTGTGTGTGCGCAGTATAGAATAGATGTATTGGGAGGCTATGATCTATGCAGTGGCGTGTGTTTCTGTTTTGGCAGCAGTGTGTTAGACACGCGATGTGCCGCCAAGCCTTTATCATAAGCCCCGGTCTGTGTTAAGAGCTGTAAGCTGGTGTGGGTTCCCTATAGCAGCTTATATAAACACACCGCACACTTGCTGTCTGGAGGAATTTCTCTTTAGTTTGACATTTGGTTCTGGAGTGTTTTTTTCAGAGCCACTCTTCACCTCAACATTGCCTATGGAGGGGCGAACGTTGGGCATTAAAGGGACACACACCCAGGTTTTGTACTGATGCGTAATTTGTGTTTTAATTGAATTTTGTGGTAAGTTTGCACTAATAAGGTCTAATCAACATTTATATATTTGCACGAAGATGAGTAACGGCTAAAGATTTGCATTAACAAGATGCAAGTCATTTCTATACATTTGAACAAATGAAATATGAGTTACATCTATAAATTTGCACTGAAGATAAATAAGCCTTATCTAAAGATTATGGCGCGAGTTTGTACAGAAGAGATGTAAGTCATGCCTAACAATGTGCACTATAGAGATGTGAGTAACCTCTGCAGTTCTGCATGGAAGAGATCGAAGTAATGCCTTGCATTTTGCACTGAATCGTTGGAAACCTCTGCAGTGTTGCACTGGAGGGGTCCTAGGTGTAATATCCCATTTAATGATGGGAGGCGTAATAATAAGTTAGAAAAGTGGCTTTTTGATTCCAGTCTGTTTTTGCCAAACTCTTGTAGCTGTGGTCAGAGCTTCCTCTATAATTGTGCAACATGCCCAACGTGGCTAGCTGGGACTCGTTCCCAAGAGCAGGTGATAATAATGGAAGTAGGTGAAAGGTGAAAGGGGCAGTGTGTCCTGACAGGCTCGCGCTGAACCTGTGTTCCGTCAACACACACTTTCCCAGGTGACGCGGAGTCTCTGAGACTTTGTGTAACCCAGTGGTCATGACGACTCCTCCGAAATCTCACGCCTTCACTGCTTGTTAATCCTCTGTTTCATTTCCATTCTTTGGACTTTAAATTCTAATTGATTTGGCAATTTATTGTCAAGAGTGGAAAAGCAATACAGCTAATGTCTATTAACCTTAGTGTCTGACTGTCTGTTTATCTGGAACTTGATCAGTGGATGTGTATCTGGTCTAGACAAATTTGGGTTGTTGTCCTATGTAAACAGAAAGTGCAGTTTACTAACAGGAGATCAAAAATATTAAAGGGATGGTTTCTACAATAAATCGCTCATATTGTCTGATTTGCTGTTTAGTTAAGAACGGGAGCTTTGAGGTCACGAAAACAGCCAAATTGTTTCTGTAAGTTTGAGAGTTTCGGTTGAGGCTCTCAGACTGCACTCCGCTCTGCACTAAGGTGGAGCAGACTTGCGGAGGTGGTTTAGGACAGAGTGTAACTTACTGTGAGCTTTATGAACTAAAGCTTACCGCCACCTCGAGAGGATCGAACTTGGGTCCGGTCCCTCCCTATTTAGAATCAGTTTTTGTGTGATAATTTCACAAAAACTGATTCTAGACCAGCTCTTCTGCTCCAGCGGTGGTCTGTGAAACAAATCTTGCAGATAAAAGTGAAAGTGACTACCCTTGTCATTGTGAAACGCAGCACAACACAACAAAATCCAACCTCTGCGTTTCACCCACACACACGTGCAGCAGTGGGCAACTTTTGAAAGCGCCCGAGGAGCAGTGACAGGGACGGTACCTCAGGGCAACCTACTGGTGAGGGAATCGAACCCACAATCTTCCGATCTGGGACAACTCCCGAACCACTAGACCATCGCGGCCCATATATGGTTATGGATAGCCGCTTGTACTATTTAGCTACACAGTGCAGTTTAATTCAGTTTTATATCTCATAGTAAATCACATTGTGTCCTAAACCACTCTGTGCCACCTAAATAAAGTGTTGGACATGGTTTGTGGGATATATAAAAAATATAAATAATGATTGTTTATTTTTAACAATTTACAAAATGCAAAGTGAGCGAACAAAAGAAAAATCTAAATCAGATCAATATTTGGTGTTTCTACCTTTTGCCTTCAAACCAGCATCAGTTCTTCTGGCCCCCACAGAGCCCTGATCTCAACATCATCCAGTGTGTCTGGATAACATGAAGAGACAGAAGGATGTGAGGAAGCTACATCCACAGAAGATCTGTGGTTCGTTCTCCAAGATGTTCGGAACAACCTACCAGCCGAGTTCCTTCAAAAACTGTGTGCAAGTGTACCTAGAAGAATTGATGCTGTTTTGAAGGCAAAGGGTGGTCACACCAAATATTGATTTGATTTAGATTCTCTTTTGTTCATTCACTGCATTTTGTTGATTGATGAAAATAAATGATTAACACTTCCATTTTTGCAAGGTTTTTAAGAAGTCTTCTCATTTAATAAATATTTAAATTAGAAGTTGGATTTGTTATGTTTTACAAAACAGCTGAAATCGTCTTTACTTTATTGCATTTTTCGTGAGTTTGGAGTTTTACCATTAACACTAGCAAGACCTAAGGGTCCATCAGCAGAGTTTTTAAAAGCCACTGTATGAAATGTTGGATTATTATAAATAAAAGTGTGATTAATCACAAAACCTTTTCCACTGATTTAAGATTTATCTGAACTTGTTTCCCAACCCTAGATCTGAACCCTCTTATATCAAGGAATCAGTTCAACATCTGTGAATCTCTTCTCCCAGTATTTCGCTGTGCTGGTTAGTAGGTCCACACCGAATCTTGACACAGCGCACAGTGTTTGTTTGGTGTCAGAGGGTCAGAGATAAAGAGAAGAAGACCAACTGCAAATATGACATGTTCAAATAAGAAAATGCCTCCATCAGCAACGTGACCCTTGTTTGCTGAACCTTGAGCTACGCAGGTCACGGTGTTCAGGTCAAACAGGGCAGGTCAGCCCACTTGATTTTGCAAATCAAAAGAAATAAAGGCACAATTAGGCCTATTATTAAAGTTTTAAACCCTTGGCATGACCGAGGCCTGAGCATTGAAGTATTGTGTTTCTAACACGTGCTGTTTAGTGTAATTAAACCCCTCAGCTACAACAAGCTCCCTGCTCTGGAAGCAATTTGAAGCCCCATTCCCTCAAAGTACAAGCTTACTTTACATTTTCAGTTCAGATTATTTGGCCACAGATTATGTTTGTAATTAATCAGGTAAAATGATATACTTTATATGCACATATATATTTTTATCGTGCTACATTGTGTTACAATAACACATTTAAAGATCCCACACAAGCATAGGCGTCCTAAAAGGCGGTTTGTGGATTTCAACATACACTAGTTGTCGATCTCAGAAATGAAGAAAAAATAAAGGGAAAATAAACACACGCAGCTTAGTTCTTCTACTAATGTGGGTGTAAATATAAAGGGACTGGAAAAATATTTGAATGAAGCAAATCTAAAATCACTTACATTTCCTTTTACGCCATTTAGCAGACACTCTCATCTAGAGCGACTTACAGGGACAGTCCCCCTGGAGCAACTCGGGTTCAGGGTTTTGCTCAGGAACCCGGTGGTGGTAGTGCTGGAGCTGGGATTTGAACCTGCAACCTCTTGGTCCATAGACGAGAATGAATAGATTTGTATCAAAAATCCGATTTTTCCTATTCAGTCCTTTCTGTTGAACTCCGCTTTCTTCTGGGTGTTTAACGAGTAGTTCTGTGAACTGAATATTCACTTCTCTCCTCACCCCAGAGTAGTTGATCACTTGCGACCTGACAATTTGTTCTTTGGTTTTGCCACCATGTTATCGCATTTGATCCTGGTTGTTCAAAGGCTGCCAAAGTGTTAAACAATCTCAAAGATTAATTAATTTTTTTGTGGTTCCTGACTCTGTTACGCATAATGCTTCCTAGAAAAACAGACAGAAGTGCACTATGTATATAAATCAGTTAATTCATTTCACATTAGTTTAATTAGGTAATAAGGAAACAGTAGTGGGCTTAATCATGAACCTTGTGGCACTCCTTCCACAGATCCATTAGCAGAGAGACATGCAGGCCCATGAGCTGTTGAAGCAGCTGCGTCTGCCTGAGCTGGACAATATTCGGCAGTACTTCAGCAACCTGTCCACCCGGACCCTGGTGAGCATGGGGGCCTTCGCAGCCGTCACCACGTATTTGTATGCCACGCGGCCCAAAGCCCTCAAACCACCCTGCGATCTGCGCATGCAGTCTGTGGAGGTGACGGTGAGTGTTTGCTTTTTTTGCCATCAGTAAAAGCAAGCTGATTGACACTTACAAGGTTATTCTTGATTTTTTTTTTTTTTTTTTTTTCTTCCAATTTAAAGAGAGCAGATTTTTAAAATTTGTACATCGTCCTCAATGTCACTCAGGGGGAAAAGTTGACCCGGAGGTCGGTCCTATTGGAAGATGACTCACTTATGTGTTTTTACTATGATGATGCTACAACAATGTATGAGTGCTTCACCAGAGGCATGAGGGTGTCAAGTAAGTAGTATATCAAAACTTTTTTCACAGTTAAAGTCATGATTTGTATGCGTTTAGAACTACACTAAGCTGTATCGTCCTGAAATGCTGCACATGCGCATGAAGTAAGAAGTACGTTCTGTATTACTAATCTGTCTGTAAGCCCAGATATCACTCGCTTTTGCAGAGGCTGAAGTTTGCATTCAGGTTTTTCCTCCAGCAGTGATGCTTTTGGTCCTGCACAGCATCTTTCCTGCTGCCCCATTTAGGGCGGACGTCCGAATCATACCATCACCCATTAAAGAAGCAGTCAACCAAAAAATGACCGATACAATTTTCTCTTTTGTGCGTCCACTCTTCGCTTCAACGGGTTGAACACAATGTCACTGCTGATGTAACTGAAGGATTCTTTATGGAGCATACCATTGCCTTTTTTTTATCTTCCCTTAGATAATGGGCCTTGCCTGGGATCCAGAAAGCCAAAACAGCCTTATGAGTGGTTGTCCTATTCAGAGGTAGGATTGCCCGAGACATTAATATTTAGGTTCTTATCTATTTCATCATCTCTTTCTCTCTCCTCTCTCTCTCATGTCCTTAATGCTGGAGTGGATTTAAGGCCTTAGATCAACTAGAGCATAGATTCCAAAATATCTAACATCAGAAGCTGAGCCAGAGTTGCAGAATCTGTTGGTCTTTTGAGGCTTTAAATGTCTCTTTCTGTGATCTATCCTAAAAAGAATCGACCCTTTTTTTGGCGTAGCTGCTGTTTCTGGTGGTACTGCTCAGTTTTGTCTGCAAGCTTTCAAGAAAACCTGCAAAAATGCAGATAGATGGCTCCGTCCCAATTCATATACATATTTAACTTTGAGCACAAAAGACTCACAGTTCAGTTACTGCTTTACATTATTTGAAAAATAAACTAATTTGAATCATTTCAACTGTGTCATGATCACCGATAGCGAGTTGTGGTAGGAAGAGTGGCTTCACAGTGACCGGGTTTATGAAGAAGTGCGTTATCGTGTGACTTTTGTGGAATCTTTAGCTCTATTGTGTTTTTCTTGTCAGGTTGTAGAAAAAGCAGCAAACCTGGGCTCCGCATTTCTTCACCGAGGCCACTCCAAAACCAGTGATCAGTACATTGGAGTCTTCTCTCAGAACAGACCAGAGGTGAGACCAGCGTCCCATCAGATCAGTGCTCAATTAAACCTGCTGCTGCTGCAGTGTTTCAGATGAGTGCTTCAGTTATTTTTACTCACTCATCTTTGTCCCTAACAGAGAACTGCAATTCTGTCTGGATATTCAAACAGGACAGTTCTAACTTTGGGCTTAAGTGATTATGATATCCTTCTTTTAAATATCCCCTTTTTTAAAAAACCAGCGATATTGATATTTTGCATAATGCCAGAATTTTTTTTTATGTTAATGATTAAAGGAAGATGCATTTAAGACAGAGTTTTCCAATTGGAGGAAATTTAAGAGATATTCCTATTGGACAATTCCTAAATAAATGCTTATGTAATCCAGTTTACTTAACATGTGAAATCAATTTCTGAAAGATTACTAATGTTAGGTTTAGTCTGAGCTAACATCTATTCATCATTTATAGTTAAATTCACTTCTAAACACTTAAGTATTCTGTAATATGTGACCAATAAGGGCTTCACAATAAACTCAAAGTACCACATTGTTTTGTATTGCCGTTTATCAGAATTGCAATATTCTGTGCTTTAATATTAAAAGTGCATTGGAGAGCCTGTGATGCATGACGGGTCACAAAATGTGTATTATTTAATTTCATTGTTCAGTTAAATCCCTAATTTCTTCCAAACATGAATTGAAGTTAATCTGTTGCTGATCATTTACCGACGCAAAGTAATCATTTACTCATATTGTACAGATGAACACACAATATATCGTGCAGCCCTACGAACAATAACTTCCTCTGAAAACAAGAGGGCAGCCATAATACTGGATTGTTTTTCTTCACAGTGGACCATCTCAGAGCTGGCTTGCTACACATACTCCCTGGTAGTCGTGCCTCTGTATGACACTCTGGGCACTGAGGCCATTGACTACATCATTGAGAAGAGTAAGCCCTATGTTGTTCTTCTTCAGTGCGACTCTTTCAGCCTGGCGAGGAGAGTGTAATTCTTTATTTTTGTGAGGCTGGCGTTGTCTCCATCTCCTGCTGGTGAAGGTTCTCAACGGTTGTGTGTTTGTGTTTTAGCGGATCTCTCCACGGTGGTGTGTGATGTTCCGGCGAAGGCCTGTCTGCTGCTGGACTGCATATCAGGAAGGGCTCACTCATTGCAGACGCTCATCCTGATGGAGGAGTTTGATGCAGACCTGGTGGCTCGAGCCAAGCAGTGCGGTGTGGAAATTATCAGTCTGAAGGAAGCAGAGGCAAGTGAAGGGATTATACTAGACCTGGATACATGTTTATATATTTTTAGATATATATATATGCAGTTGAGAACTTATTAGCCCTCCAGGAATTATGGAACATTTTTCTACTTCTTCCCAGTGTTTGCAGCATTGATGAAACTCGATATAAGCAAACATTCACCAGTGCTATTTAGTAGCTTATGGTACATTTTGTAATATAAAATAGATTATTAGGCTTGCTTTATATCTAATATAGTAAAAAATGGGGTGGTCAAAAATATTTGAAATTTGAATGTTTGCTTTCAAAACACACCTACAGTAATTAACCAATCAGCTTTGAAACCACACCTGTGCAGTCAATTGGCTTCCTAACAACATTCAATCAGCATAAAAAGACTCAGAGGAACAGGGCACTTGAACACATGAGAGGGACTACTGTTACTCACCATGCCAAAGACAAAGGAAATCAGTCTGGAGCTCAGAAAGAAGATAGTAGAGGCTCATGATAAGGGGGAAGGCTACACTGCCATTTCCAAGCGATTCACAGTGTCTAGAACTGCTGAACGTTGCATCATTGCCAAGTACAAGGAGACAAAGTTAAACATGGTGGTGGGAGCATCATGCTGTGGGGCTGTTTTGCAGTCTCAGGCACAGGGAGCCTTGTTCGGGTGCATGGCATCATGAAAAATAAAATTATGTTGACATTTTGAGGGAGAATATGCATAAATCTGCTCGTAGTCAATTCTCAATCCTATTGAGAATCTGTGGCGGGTGCTCAAAGTGAATGTCCATGCTCAGAAACCATGCAATTTGGACCAGCTAGAACAATCTCCAATGGAAGAATGGGCCAAAATCCCTCAGGAGACCTGTGCCAACCTAGTCAAGAACTACTCTAAGAGATTGTTGTCAGTTGTGGCTCAGAAAGGGTACACTACTTACTATTAATGGGCAGGGGGCTAATAATTTTGGATGTCTCATTTTGTCCTTTCTCGTTTCAACTTGGTATATCAGTAAAATATCCTAATTAAACTTAGTGGACATTGTTTTTTATAGTGTATTTGTTTCCAATATAACAAACACTTGTTGTTAATGGTCATTTCCATTGAGAAATCAAGAGTGTGTGTGTGTGTGTGTGTGTGTGTGTGTGTGTGTGTGTGGTTTTTTTTAAATTTTTTTTTTTATATATATATATATATATATATATATATATATGTGTGTGTATGATGTAGTCTCATTTGTTTCCATTTCTTGCTGTCATCTTTCTCTTTTTCACCGACTGCCTGCATGGCCTAAAACTTCTCCAATACAAGTATGGCATCACCTGAAAACAGAGTGTCCTGCGAATCTAATCTGGATATCAAGTTAAACATGATATTTAATGGACTGATAGCAGTGCTGTTGCTGCGGAGCTTCATGCTCTGGACTGAGGACTGTATAAGAGCAGTAACATTTTCAGGGTTTGTAATTTCTAAGTGGCTTGTAGAGTTTTGATTTGAGTGAAATGTGTCTGTCTGGCAGGTCCCTCTCTCTGCATGTTATCTAGGTTCTTCATGAAGCCGTGGCTTTCTTGTCTCGCCTGAAGGCCCGTGTTGATGGTTTCTCTGCCCTAAGATCATGTCTTTAGCTACTGCTTCCTTCCTTCCTCTCTTTCTTCTCTATTGCTCTCACTCTCATGCTTGTGTTCTCTTTCTCTCACTCTTTCTTTCTCTTTTGCACTTCCCCTGCACTCTACCTCCCCAAAACACACACAGTCTTTTTTTTGTTTTCTTTCAACTTTCGTTGGCTATATTAATGAGTATCTGTTCCTCCTGTAGGCCATTGGTAAAGCCCACCGTCAGCAGCCTGTGGTGAGTCTCATCCTGTGCTATTTCTAATTCTAATGTTCGTTTCCGAGTCTTTATCTGTGCATTTATCTGAACTGGTTTGCTGCTGGCATGGACGTGGTATGATATTTACTTTGGTTTTCTTGTTCTGCAGCCTCCTCAGCCTGATGACTTGGCTGTTGTTTGTTTTACCAGTGGAACCACAGGTATGGGGAGGGTGTGTGTGTGTGTGTGTGTGTGTGTGTGTGTGGTAAATAGGAGCATTGTGTAAATACAGATCATTGTATTTTGGATCCTTAACAATCTCTTTCTCTCTCTGTCTCTTTTTCTCCTCTCTCAAAACTCTTTCTTCTTTTCTCTTTCTATTCCACAGGAAACCCAAAGGGGGCCATGCTCACCCACAGAAACATTGTGTCCAATATTTCTGCCTTTGTGAAGATTACAGAGGTGAATGCAGCTAAATTCACATCTCATTTTTCATCGCCGACTGCTCCTGGGGAATTTTTAAATTTGACAATTTTATTTCACAAACACATCATGTTGTTTGCTTGCTCAGTTTACTGAATATGCATTCAGTAACTCTTCTAAAGTCACACAACCTAATCAGCATGTTCACTGGACAATATCAGTGCACTGATACTGAATGGCTTTTCTGAATGATACAGCAGTAACAAAGTACATACTCAACACTTAACAACCCCCTTCTTACACACACACACACACACACACACACAGAGTCAAGTCAGTTTTATTGATATAGCACTTTTTGCAGCTTTTGTTTTCACAAAGCAGCTTTACAGAATCCGGGTCAGAGCCCCAAATGATTAAGCCGAGGGCGACAGAGCCAGAACTCCCTAAAACTGGAGAAAGAAACATTGGGGGGAACCAAGACTCCACTGTTCGACACTGGATAATAAAACGAAGAGTTCCGATCACAGTGTGAAGTTGTTGGCCAGCCTCTCAACCCCAGTCTCTCAAGCCACAGACACAGCGTTGCTTAAGCATTCAGCCTGTGCAGCTTTAGAGCTCAAAAAAAGCATCAAAACACACAAACAAAGCAAGCAGACTTTCTCGATACAGGAACACCGCACATTTTGGATGAGAAGACATTGTGAAGACCTCTGATTAAAATGCACATATAAAGTCTGATTGTCTGTTGATACTGCTGTTAACACACAAACTGTGTCTTCCCTTGTCTTCTAGACCAGCTGTCCTCTAGGCCCCAGCGACTCGCACATCTCTTACCTACCTTTGGCGCACATGTTTGAGCGAGTAGTGCAGGTTCGGCAGCATACTGTTTCATGCCTTAACTAGGCTTTATTTACTACCCATTTTAATTATAACTCATTAATTCTTCACGTTATTTATTCAATCTTTATATAGAAACAATGCCAGAACAGCAAGGTTTTCCACATGTGATGCCTATAATAAAGTCTTTGTCTCCCTCAGGGTGTTATTCTGATCCATGGGGGTCACATCGGCTTTTTCCAAGGAGATATTCGAAATCTGATGAGTGATCTTACCACCCTGCGTCCCACTGTGTTCCCAGTGGTGCCCCGTCTTCTCAACCGCATGTTTGATCGGGTTGGTACTCCGATGCTTTTTTAGTGACACATGCACTGTCCGAAATCAGCTAGTGCACATTTGCATTTTACATTAAAACTTATGCTCAAAGATACAACACAGTCCTATTAAATATCTTGAGTTTAAAAGATGCACTATGTCACCTGCTGAAAGGTGTGTATTTTTTTGGAGTAAATGTAACTTAAAAAAAATGCAATAAATGCAAGGAAGGGTAAAACTCTGTTGTACATTTTCCATTTGGTTCAGGGCTCTAGAAATCTGTAGGAAGATTCAAATCGCAAGATACTGGTTTTTGCAATTGATCTGTACATGTGAATTACATGAAATGGAGTGTTAGTCAATGGTGGTTAAAGGTTAGCTATCAGGTGTTGACGAAAAAGCTTTTTTGTTTGTTTTTCAGATATTTGGACAGGCCAGCTCGCCGCTGAAAAAGTGGATTCTGGAATTTGCATTCCGGAGGAAGGAGGCTGAGATGCTGAGCGGCATCATGAGAAGGAACAGTTTGTGGGATAAAATCATCTTTAAGAAAGTCCAGGTAACGATGTGTGAGACAGCGTCAGTGTCCATGAAAGCCACACCATTTATTTATTTATATATATTTTAAATAAATCTGCATTTAACCCATCCAAACACATTGCTTTAACTTAATAGTGGCCCACTTAGGACAACAGGGCAATACTGTAGAAGTGCTGTAATGTAGCAGAAACATTCTACCTAACCGATATCCTTTTTTTTTTCCATACCCCTTATAATGAAACAGGCTTCTTCTGGGTCTTTATGAGTAATATATGTTAATAAGCTCTGTTTCAACTGGCTGTGTTCAGCTGTGCCTCATTCAGAGTTTTAGTTCATACAGCTGGTGACTGGGAGTCAACTTTTAGAACCCAAACAAATCATTAAATACATCACTAAATACAACTTGTGTGAGACTGATCTTATTATTATTCGCGTGTCTGTCTAAACTAATATCTCTGCTGCTCCCTGCAGGCCAGCGTTGGAGGTCGTGTGCGTTTGATTATGACAGGAGCAGCACCGGTTTCTGAGACTGTTCTTACCTTCCTGCGTGCCGCACTTGGCTGCCAGGTATGTTTAGCAAACACACACACACACGCACACACCTGAACACCAGACACATGCACCGGGACTATAGCTGATGTTTAAATATATTGAAAAGTTATGTGAATTTGATTAACTGTGTGAATTTGATTAAACCAGGCTTGTCTTCTCATATTTACATTTCAAATCAGCCTAAACTGGTGCAAGCAAATTATGCAGCAGCATGGAGAAAAATTCAGCATCCCATTCATCATCTCGCATCTCATTTCAGAACTGCAAGTTGTGTTAATTCAGGTTGCCTTTTGTATTAAACTAGTTTTTGGAGATCAGAAACCATTAAGTGTCCTAGATTAAATCAGGACAAATACCCTTTACAGAACTGCTGTGTTGATATTTTCGCCATTAACCTCATTCCTATTTATATCTCTTTGAAACTAAAGAGTTTTTCTCAATCATTAGCCTGTATATCTCACTCCTGCTGTCATGGGCTGCAGTGCGACAAATCCTCAAACAGTGGTTTCAGTATTTACTGGGACGTGGAGTGGTTGTCCACGTACTCTCTGAGCATGTCTCCCTAAGAAACAGCATATAAACACTGAATTATTCACATAGACTGGATAATCTGGGTCATGTCTATTAACTAAAAACGCATTAAAAAAAGAAAATGTGTTCATCTGTAGAGTAGAAAGTATCTTTTCTTTAAATGTAACTTTTTCATGCCATTGGTTTTTCTGTTTATTCCTAAAAAAATAAAATGTCGTGTTTTTGCTGTCCAGTTTTATGAGGGTTATGGACAAACTGAGTGCACAGCTGGCTGCTCGGTGACCCTGTCAGGAGATTGGGCTCCAGGTAAATCACCCAAATGCCGCTAAGTCATATTTGGCTATATTGTGTCAAAGTTAGCATGTTTTTACAGTAAATGTTTAACAGCACACACATTTTTGTGGAATGATGTGCTGTAGGTCATGTTGGACCTCCCCTGCCCTGTAACTACATAAAACTGGTGGACGTTGCTGAGATGAACTACCTGGCTGTGAATGGAGAAGGAGAGGTGAGCACTTTCGTCAAGCCAAGGGCCAGTACCTTAGACCCGGATTAAGTCTAGAATAAATTTATCCTGGCAGTTTACACAGTTCAAAGGGCAATGGTGGCTCAGTGATTAGGGACTAGGCCCCAGGATTGGATGGTAGTGGGTTTGAATCCTAGACCAAACGGTTGCCCTGAGGTACCGTTGAGCAAGGTACCGTCCTCATCACTGCTTCCCAGGCACTTTTAAATGGCTGCCCTCTGCTGCTTGGTGTGTTTGGGTTAAATGCAGAGGAAACATTTAGTTGTGGCTCACTGTGTGCTGTGCTGTTTCACAATGATAATGTATCACTTTCACTTTCACTTAAAATAAGACCATGCTTGAGGAAATGCCCTTAGTGTTTCAAACACACGTCGCCTACTTCATTTTGATCAATCTGACCATGTTATCTGCACACTAGGTGTGCGTGAAGGGGCCTAATGCATTCATAGGATATCTGAAAGACCCAGAGAGAACCAACGAGGCCATCGACCAGGACGGCTGGCTTCACACGGGAGACATTGGCAGGTGGCTGCCGGTGAGTTTTGCTTTAAAATACGTGTAGTGCTTTCACGTTCTCCTCTTAAACGAAGTCCTCAGTGACCCATACTCAAAAAGACGTTAACTAAGTCATGAATGGCATCCTCTACAGAGAACACATATGCAATAAACATATTGCACAGTGGCAGCAGTGGCCTAGTGGTTAGGGGAGTTGGCCACAGGATCGGAAGATTGTGGGTTCAAACCCCTTACCAGTAGGTTGCCCTGAGGTACCCTTGAGAAAGGTACTGTCCCCGTCACTGCTCCCCGGGCGCTTTCATAGATGCCCACTGCTGCACGGTGTTTGCATGGGTTAAATGCAGAGGTCCAATTTCGTTGTGGTTCACTGTGTGCTGTGCTGTGACCTCGCGATGACAAGCAGAGTCACTTTCACTTCACTTTCACTTTCAAAGCTTACAAATCAATGGCACCACAGCTCTGAACACAAATTCTTTCTGTTGAATTTTATTGTCTATTAACAGAATGGCACTCTGAAGATCGTGGACCGTAAGAAGCACATCTTCAAGCTTGCTCAGGGAGAGTACATTGCCCCAGAGAAAATTGAGAACATTTACATCAGGAGCGAAGCCGTGGTGCAGGCTTTTGTTCATGGGGACAGTTTACAGGTGAGATAGCATGGAGCTTTTTTATGAGAACGTAATTCACACATATCAAAGTTTCTAACATGCAGAAGATCAAAAGATTAAAATTTCAGTGTAATCAGTTTGTGCTGCTTTAAAATGCTCATACTAATACTCGTGAGTTGGTGAACGTGCCAGGCCCCCTTTATTCACCATATTATCTGATCACAATAGCTTTTTTCATTTTAGCCATGGGGAGATTTAGACTTTTTTTAAATCCATGTTGACTGTAGCAGCAAAGTGAGTTATCTGCCTTTTCTTAAACAGGCCTGCCTTGTGGCCATCCTTGTACCTGACCCTGACTTCTTGCCTGCATGGGCCAGTAAAAAAGGCTTTCAGGGCTCTTATGAGGAGCTCTGCAACAACAAGGTAATTCATCTTTCACATCTGTTACCGTTTGTTGTTTCAGTTCAGACATGGAATAAACTAGTTCTACTTAAATGTGTTTAAATACGAGATTTGCTGCTGAATTAAATGAAAAAGACATTTTCTTTATTTAACCACAGGATGTGAAAAATGCCATTTTGGAGGACATTGTTAAACTGGGCAAAGAAAGTGGGCTGAAGTCTTTTGAACAGGTGGGAATTACTTCTGTAACATCCTTTAGAACTGAGGAACCTTGTATACTTTATGGTTGCCTGATATTTGTGGGCCTAAATGTAGAAATGTGATTCTGAGAAATAGTTTTCAAGAACGGACCGTTAGAGCTGCATTACCATGGACTCAAATAACAAGCACTTAATGAGGAAAAACAATGTGGATGTTCTTGGACTCCACATGAAACAGGCTTTTTAGCGTGTGTATGTAAATGTAAAGACATGCTGTATTTGCAGATTATCCATAAATCCTGAAAAATAATCAACGAATCCTAAATGATCATTTCTGTCTGTTGTGTCTGGCCCCCTTCAGATTGTATCCAAATAATAATACAATGAAGATAATCCTTGTGGCTCGTTCTTCTTCTCAAAGTTGGTCCTACTCATAACTAAACCCATAGTGTTTTCTTCTCCTCTGTTTTAGGTGAAAGACATTGCTCTGCATGCAGAAATGTTCTCTGTTCAGAATGGCCTCCTCACTCCAACCTTTAAAGCCAAGCGTGCTGAGCTCAGAAACCACTTCAGGCAGCAGATCGACCAGCTCTATTCCACAATTAAGATGTGAAACTGACCCCACAGCAGTTTTAAAGGGATTGTAACCGTGAAAGCAGCCACAAGGAGAAAATCGTCATCACTTAGATAAGATGGGCCTCACCAAATTTCATTTATTTGGAAAACCTCTGGGTGAAGTAAAGTTCCTCAACGAGGAACCAAGCCTTATACACGCCACACGTCCAGTGCCTTTCACATGAACATGATGAGAATTTTGGAACAAGAAGGAGAAATCGCCAATCTTGCCAAAGACCCCCCAGAATAACATACCTCCCGGTCGACTGATCTTCGAGGTTGCCTCAGTTTGGTGCTGTAGATGGGAAGTCCTTTTTTTCTCGCACACTTGATATCAATGTACCTGGGACTCTAGAAATGTCCTTTTCTGAGAAGCCTTTTTTTTGTAAAATAATTGCCAAAGATTTTGTTTGAGCGCTAAACTGTGATCACTTATCTGCTACTAACGTTCACCCCACCGCTTCACAAATCAACAGAATCAGCGCTGACCGAGGTCAGATTATGGCAAGTGAAAGCTTCTTGCATGTAGGCAATGAAACAAATTTTTCAGGAAGAGATTGTAAGATCGTAAGTGGATGCAAGCCGTTCGCGGACGTTGATACTAAATTTATATATTAGAATATCCATGACAATTTCTTGACTGATTATTTAACTTGTTTCAGTAAAAAATGAAGGAAGTAAATGATCTGCCAGTGTGGCGAGATCATTTTTCTCACTTTTTTTTTTTTTTATACAAGTAAAAATGTGTAGAGATATTTTTCTGGAACATCGATTAGGTGCCCATCAAAGATTTTTAAACAAGGCCATAATGCTCATCTGATGATTGAAATATTTGGTATATTGCACAGAGTTGAGATGCATTTGCTTGTCAAGATATATCTGCGCTTCTTCACTCCTTTAAAAACAAGAATGGCCAACACTCCTAGTCCAGGTCCACTGGTGGTTTTTGTGTAGCGGTTACAGCCTGAGAAAAAACGAAAGCTTTAAGGTGATTTCAGGGCTCTTGTTCTCCACTCCAGTCAGCAGTGCTGCTATGAGACTGTAGTGGTCAAACCCAGGCAACGGTATCGTTTATGTTTTTGTGCTGTATTTGCCATGTGCACCTACATGACCATGTGTTCAGAAAATATTTATGTTACGGTTGTGATTATTATTTCATGTTCCTCGCTGCTCAGTTTCAAGAAGGATCCTAAGCATGCATTCCTACGGCCATACTCAGACATCACTGATATGCAAGAAGATATTGCGTGAATGGTTTTCGTATTGCTCAGAAGTGTAAAAGCACAGTAATGACATTGGATTTTACAAATGTTGTGTGTGTCCCATCTGTGAAAGCTTCAAGCTTGAATACAGTTCGAATTTTTTGAGGTTTCTACCTTTTTTTGCCCTTTTCTTTGAGTGTTCTTAGAGTAGTACTGTTGTTTTTATCAGATCACTCCAGGTACAGTTTGCAAACACTACCCATTTGACAGAAAAGCTCAGTAATTTAGCATCTGGACTTTTAAATGTGAAGGATTTTGCAAAGTTGATCAGCAGTGTAGTGCCAATTGCATCACGTATGTGTATGTATTTGTGTGTTTGGGGGGTGTATTTGATTCAGTCAAAGGGCGTTGTTCAAATTAATTATTTTGCTGTTTGTGTGAATGCAAGCAGTTAATGCAGTTTATGTTTAAATGCTTGTAAAAAGATGTAAATGACTAAAATTTCATGTGAATTAAATTCTGACCTTGATTAGCCACGGTTACCTGTTATAGACTTTGCCTTGTCTGTATTTTTTCCAAAGCACTTTTCTGTAACTACAGTTCTCGCCTGCTTCCATCAGCTCAAGTTCAACAACGTTGTAGAAATATCCTCATCGAATGTTTCTTTCAAAATCGAGTAGGTTAATTGCGGAGTTACAGTAGACCTCGCTGTGAGGATCTGATTGCATTTACCAGAGAAGCACTCCTGGGTTTCTGCAGTGCAGGGTGGATGTTTTGGGGCAGGAGTGGCTTAGTAGTGAAGGTCTAGGCCTCAGAATCAGCATCCCTTCATAATCAGAATTTCTTTGAAGATTATACTTAGGCAAGTGGTGCAAAAGGATAGTGCAGCTGTACCGAGCCATTAGATGGAACGGCTGGATGCTTTAGGCCATTCAGTAACTCATCATTTCAAAATTTAAAGCCAAATTTGGGGAGACTGTTTAGAATCCTCAATTAAGCCATTCCTTCTTGTTGTCCTTCTCTAAAATGAAATAGGTAGCAAAAACTAAATAATACAAACACCAGCTCTGAAGGAAAAGTGAAGAGAAAATTTCAATTCTACTAAATTTAGGAAAAGTTTACTGAAGACCACAGCACACAGTGAATCACAATGAAATCCTACTCTTCATTTGACCCATCGCGAGCACTGGGGAACAGTGATGGGGACGGTACCTTAGGCCAACCTACTGGTTTGGGAAAAACCTTTGATCTTTCTTTGCACCAGTATATCTATCTATCTATCTATCTATCTATCTATCTCCTTACCATTATCATAATAATGGTCGTCATATTGTTGTTTTTCGTAGTCACCACCACCACCATTATTATTACATCTATCTATCATCATCATTATTATTATCGTTGTTGTAGATGTGCTGCTGCTCATGATGATAACGTGTCTCCAACGTGTCTCAGCGGCTCGGACTTTTATTTTGAAGAGTGGTGAGTTCAGCCGTCGCGCGGAGAGGCGGCAGTGATGGCGACGTCTTTAGGTTCGAACACGTACAACAGACAGAACTGGGAGGACTCGGTACGGCCGAGGGGCTGTAGATCACCCCGTCACCACTCCACTCCTTCAGCTGCGCCTTCCGTCTCAGTTCACGTGTCAGTGTGGAGAAATAAAGAACAGACTTCGCGGCTGCTGAGCTTTAGTTTGCTGTCTAACGGGCGGGCGCGTTACCAAGGCTCCCGCTGGAGTTCTCCGTTCCACCTTAAACGACACCTCCGCGGTCCTCCCGCGACGGGGCACTTAAGGTGGAACGGAACATTCGAGCAAATAGAGAGTCCGCAGCCAGTTCACACTTATTATTATCCGCCCGGCTGGAGAATTAGCCTTCGTTCAGGGAAACTCTTACACTGAGTGGGTTTTAAAAGCCTCTGGTCTGGTCTGGATTTGACATTAAGGCTGGAGCTGAACTGACAGGGTCAGTGTGTCGGTCTCAGGCAGCGCTTACTGATCATGAACACAGTTTAGAAAGTGACCCTACAACATGCCCCTTCGCTTGTTGAGCTGGTGGGTCTGATTTTACACACTCAGGGCGAGGCTGATCTGTTTTCTGCGAAGGTTCATATCTGGCAGGTGATTGGTTGATGAGCACAGCACTGTGTCTCTGGACTGATCTCTCACTCAGGCTTCGGAGGACTGTTTGATGATGTGATATCTGGTGAGAGGGACTCACCACAGTTTCAAAGTTTTCATATTTGTTGCTAAGTTCACTTGATGAGCGACCAAAGTAGAAATGTCCGTAACTTATTTTAAAGGCTGGACCAGTGATGAGGCTGGATGTCTCTCTCCCATTCATTCATTCATTCATTCATTCATTCAGATCATCCGTTCACTCACTCTTAGCCGCTCATCAAGGATCATGGATCAGTGGGTTGTTGATAATGGTAATAACTTGGAGGAAAAAAGGAAAAATGTTCTTATTTGGGCAAATGTTCATTTTTCTTATAAAATAAGAAAAATGTTCTTATTTGACTGTTTAATCTAATAAGGGAACTCTGTCTGTTTCTCTGAATGATGCATTTTACACCAGAACACTCAATCTGAATCACTTTGCTTACAGAACAATAATGAGAATATTATTAATAGAATTGTTGTAATTCAGTTATGAGTATTATAATTCAAAAATGAAAAATGTAATAATCATTTTATGTTGCAGAATCTCTGGAATTTCCCTTTTCAGCCAATAAGCCCCCCGAAATTCACAGTTCTAAATTTAAATTGAATGTTCGTGCACACATTCATTCATAGCCCCGTTCAGCCAGTCAGTTAGGTTTTCCTCCGTTCAGACGGACAGATATGCTTTTAGACTGATGCAGCTTTAATGGAGCCATGCTGTGTGGGGCGGGACTCTGAGCTTTCGAGGGAAATATGATGCTGTTCATAATCTGACCTCTGTGTTGTCATTTCTGCAGGACTTCCCTATACTCTGCCAGACATGTTTAGGGGAAAATCCTTACATTCGCATGGTGAGTGGATTCCTTCCAGCCAGCAGCATGTTTTATTAAAGTCAGCCAACGAAGTTGTTGTGATTCCATTTTCCTGCTTTCCTTTTTCGTGGTTTTAGACCAAAGAGAAGTACGGCAAGGAATGCAAGGTCAGTAGTTACAGACAACTATGAATTCAGCAGCTGTGAAATAAAACTAGCACTCTGTAATTGTGCATCTATTTAAAACATGGAAGCATTGCTCTCTTCTCTACAGATTTGTGCAAGGCCCTTTACTGTGTTCCGCTGGTGTCCGGGAGTGCGCATGCGTTTTAAGAAGACGGAGGTTTGTCAGACATGCAGCAAGATGAAGAACGTGTGCCAGACCTGCCTGCTGGATCTGGAGTTCGGTGAGTTAGAGTTCACAGTACACAGAGTACTATCTGTCATCAGATAATTACAACTAACATTTTAAAATATGGACCTTTTTTGACGTGGTAACATTGTGGCCCTGTATTGTTTCTGTATAATGTGAGTGTTTACCTCTTCATCACATGGGGCCGCGGTGGTCTAGTGGAGAGGGAGTTGCCCAAGATCGGAAGACTGGGTTAGATTCCCGCACCAGTAGGTTGCCCTCAGGTACCCTTGAGCAGGTTACCGTCCCCGTCACTGCTCCCTGGGTGCTTTCAATAGCTGCCCCCTGCTGCACGTGTGTGTGGGTGAAACGCAGAGGTTGAATTTCATTGTGTTGTGCCGTGCTGCGTTTCATAATGACAAGGGTAGTCACTTTCACTTTCACAAGCTTTAACATGAAAGTTCGATGATGCACTGGGCAAAGCTTATTATGCAGATTAAGTTCAAAGTGCTTAACTACCTTTAATGTTTCAACATTGATGATACAGATGGAGTTTAAAAATGGATGATCATCTCATTTTTCTTGGAAGATATTCAATTTCCAATAGCTTCCTGCTTTTCTAGATGGAAAATGGTGCAGTGATGAGCTGGGCTGAATATTTAGTGGGAGAGGAGGGACTAACACCGGTACTGAAACGACTTGTTTACTTGTCTGCTGCTTCCATGTGTAGGCCTTCCCATCCAGGTGAGGGATGCTGGACTTTCCATCAAAGAAGACATGCCAAAATCGGACGTGAATAAGGAGTATTATACACAGAACATGGAAAGAGAGGTGAAGTTAGTTTTTTTTCAATATCTTACCTTAATGATGATAATACAGACTCTGGTTTCTCCCAGGTTTCTTGCATTGCCAGCTGGTGTGTATTTAGTGATGCTAGATGAGTGTTCCTGAGAAAGATTCAAGGACGTGTGATCTGCATCTGCATTATTGTATTCTAATGCCGAAGTGCCTGTCCCTGTCTCAGATCCAGAATTCAGACGGGACACGGCCGGTGGGTTTGCTGGGGAAAGCGCCCAGTTCCAGCGACATGCTGCTGAAGCTAGCCCGCACCACACCCTACTACAAGAGAAACCGACCACACATCTGCTCCTTCTGGGTAAAGGGCGAGTGTAAGAGAGGAGAGGAGTGTCCCTACAGGTGAGAGCAGTAAGGGGTGTCAATTCTCTTGACATTTGTCCTTACCGACTGGATTAAAATTATAATCGGAGCATGATCTCTAACTGACGCAACCGAGTTTCTTCATAAGTATATTTTGGCTCAAGATGTTTGTGTTTTGTTTTACTTTTTAACTCCTCTAACTTCTTTTTCCCTTTAAGCAGAGAGCAATTAGCTGTAAAAATGGTATTGCGCAATCAGAAATGCAAAGTCATACATTTAAGAAAAACGAATAATGATCTGATTACTGACTGGGATGATCCTTCCTGGATTGTTGCTGTAGTTAGGAGGCACACTGTAATGCTGTTTTATTCTCGTTATTAACCGATTCCTGTTCTTAGGCACTGAACATTTAGTGAATAAAGAATAAAAATGAATTTGCCTTTATCAGTAGTAGAAGAAGGTTTGAGTTTGGACACCATGAACAGATTCTTCCAGAGTGCAGCCGTCCACATGGTGGCGATGTTTAACAGGAAATCAAACACCTGGCATCAGAAATTTAAAGGGCAGGGCAGCGCCCTCCATAATGCTTGGGTCTGATCCACAGTTTAAAATTTTAAATCAGTCAAAAATAAGACATGATTAAATTGCACAATCCAGACTTTTATTTTAGGAATTCACCATTTTTAATCACAACAGGTTTTATAACGCTATCAAAGCCTGACATAGGAGGGAAATAAGCATAGTATTTTAATTTCCAAAAATGTATGAAAGTAACTTTAAAATCTGGAATGTGCACGTTAAATGAAGTTAGAAGTTTTTGTTTTGGTTTTGCACTGGGGCAAAGCAAGGAAAAATGCCTTTTGCTGCAGGGATTTTTCAGAGTGCTATATGTAATGTAAAAATGAATTATCCTTATCTTATTCACTCCTGTGTATCACTGCTGCTAAGGCAAAAACATTATAAAGTCATTTGTTGAAGATCATGTACCATCAGAAGGGCTTCGAAATGTAATGCATGGTTTAAAAAGATGCACAAATGTAATTACTAGTCATTATAAGCTTTTCATAAATTGGTTGGAAACATTTAACGGGGCTCATGAACCTTACATACGGCTCACTCCTATCATTTTAAATAGACTAATTTGCGTTTCTAATTGGCTCAGGTATGGTGCAGAAATTGAGACAAATGTAGTGTTTATTGTAAAGGATGCTACAAATGTGAAAAAGGAAAGCAGTTCATGCAGGTTCAGTTGTTCTCTGAATAGCAGTTAATCTGGTATAGTCAAGTTTCAGACAGCATAGTTTAAAAGTAAAAGCTGCTTGTCTTTTTAATCTTGCAGTAGATGTAACCAAGTTTTGTGTTTAATATGAAGCTGAATGCTGGTTTGGGAAATTCTTGTTTGTTTACATGTCATTAACATCACACCAGGCATGAAAAGCCCACAGACCCTGATGATCCACTGGCAGATCAGAACATTAAAGACCGGTACTATGGCATCAATGACCCCGTAGCTGACAAACTGCTGAAAAGAGCCTCCACCATGCCCAGGCTAGACCCACCAGAGGACAAATCTATCACCACTCTCTACATTGGGGGTTTGGGTGAAACCATCACAGACTCAGAGCTCAGGTGAGCAGTAACAGAACAGCTGCCCGGTACTGGATTATTATAATGTGTTATTTTGTAACTGTATACAGATCCTGGTTATTCTGTTATTGCTGAGATCTCCTCAATATTGCTGCCAGTACACTGACTGCATAGAGATGCTTTATAAAATGTCTTTGCTTTATAAGTTGCTTGTAACATTTGTTTTTGTTTTTTTCCAGAAAGCTTCTAGGTAGTTAATTTTTCCATGTTTAAAACTTGTATCCATTGTAGCATTATTCTTGCAGAAGATTAGTTGTGTGTTTGGGAAATCAGCCTCACATCCTCTATTGTTTGTTCTTGCAGGAATCATTTTTACCAGTTCGGAGAGATCCGCACCATTACGTTAGTGCAAAAGCAACAGTGTGCTTTTATTCAGTTTGCCACTCGGCAGGCAGCTGAGCTTGCTGCTGAGAAATCCTTCAACAAGCTCATCATCAACGGCCGCAGGCTCACTGTCAAGTGGGGCCGCTCCCAGGCTGCCAAAGGCAAGGAGTCTAAAGATGGCTACAGTGAGATGGGCACCAGATTGGAGCCTGTGCCTGGACTGCCTACAGGTGCGTCTGTCTGCTTTTCTTTATGAAATAGCCTTATTAATACCAAGACTGTTTTTTAGAAGCTAAAATAACTGACTTTTGTTCAAAAATGAAGTTACTGCATATACACACATAAATCCCTGTTTTTTGTAATGACAAAACAAATGTAAAATTGTCAGATTTATACCTGATATCCACTCCCCTCTTATGCAGTTTTTTTTTGTATGTGAATGGGTGGATTTTGAATA
The DNA here is from genome assembly GCA_017165825.1 of Hepsetus odoe. Taxonomy (NCBI): domain Eukaryota; kingdom Metazoa; phylum Chordata; class Actinopteri; order Characiformes; family Hepsetidae; genus Hepsetus; species Hepsetus odoe. The sequence goes on along the minus strand of CM029372.1, from coordinate 22,538,629 downwards.
TTCAAAGATCATCATTCTGTAGAAAGAAGGTTGTTTTTAACCACATTTAAAGAGACTTTGTGAGCAATAATCTGTATTATTAAAGAGGACTCCATCAACCAGGCCAAAGTGTCTAGCACTTGCCTACTCGTGATACAATGATTGCTTGTATGGAGGCTTGCATTGCATTATAAGATATAATGGTTGCATCCTAATTTGAGTTCTGTGTGCTTATTTTGAGCCTATGTTTTCAGCTCTGCCTCCGCCTCCAGCTTTGGAGGATGAGACTCCAGCGAACTACTTTAACCTGGACCCCAGCAGTTCTCCTGCAGTTTTAAACCTGAATCTGCTCCCTCCCCCTGGCCTGCCAAACCCACCACCACCAGGTATTCTGCTCTGTACACCTGCAAAAAATTACTAGAACTGAATGAACGCAGGGTGAAAGTTCCATGCTGCATGATTAAGTGCACAACGGTGCTTCCAGGGATCTTCTTATAGCTGCTGATGTGAATAACATCTTTGTTCATTTAGCCAATCAATTGATATTGACAATATGGTTGTAAGATAATGTCTCTGCATGACTTACTTTGTATATAACACAGCCAGCTCAGTAATTCTCGACCTCGTTCATGGAAAATGTTCATGTGTTTGTGGTTAATTAGCATGCACAGAAAAATAGGGTAGGACGGGATCTAACCTTTAATGCAAGCAAAATAGTCCAAGAGCAAATTTCTTAACAAAACCACACATAACAATAATGCATCCCTGGAATTTACAGTAAGCACAGTATAACTGATGCTTCTTTTTTCTCGTTTATATTCCTCCTCTTACTGGGGTTTAAATATGATGACCCAGGGATCCCTAAGCAATTCACTCGTACAGGAAAATTGTCTAGCGTTTTTCTCACTTTGCATTTCTTCCCTATGACATTTATTACTTATTATTACTTACTTACTCTCAGGATTCAACAGGCTGTCCTTTAATACTTCTATGTAAATGAGTTCTGTTCTGATTGGCTACACTGTGCCCCATTTAAAAACAGCTGATACATTCCTAATAACTTTACCCTGGAAAGGCTGAACTGAAATGAATTTGTGCAAATGGGTAATTTTGCGGCTAAATTCCCATATTTTTGAAGCTGACTGGGGAGAACATGATTATTTCCCAGTGGGTATGTGCTACCATAAAAAGCTCATTAAGCGGTAGGTTGATGCCACATGTTCAGTAATTATGTTCAGTAAGTATTCATGCTGTGTTTTTCTTTACACATTCATGTTCCCAAGTGCTGACAATGTGATCGTGTTTGTGTGTGTGTTACATCAGGATTCGGCTCACCAATATTCCACGCTATGGGTCCTCCTCCACCTCCCCCTATGGGCCTGAGACCACCAGGGCACATCCACTACCCGTCCCAGGACCCCCAAAGAATGGGCGCACATGCCGCCACATGCCACGGAGACTAAAGCCTCGCCCTCTCCTCTTCTGAATCCGATTTTGTCAAGAAGTGTTCAAGTGCACAAGCTAGGCTGTAGTGCTGATGAGCTTCTCTTTCTGTGAATGAGTGATGTTTAAGGCCGGCGTCTTGAAGAATGCAATGCCTCCGTCTTGCTAAGCCTGGCTTCTTGCTGATAAAAAGGCTTTACATCACTAGCTCATAATTTCACTCTGCACAAACTCTTAAGACCCACCCACAGTGGGAGGAGCTAAGGATTGGTGTTGAGTTTTGTAAACTGTGCATTTTTCTAGATAGGGACTTGCTGAAGAGTGTGGTTCTCTTATTGTGTGCGCACAGAAATACAGTAAGCCAAATGTTCTTAGAAGTGCAATGAAAACGTAGACTTCAGGACTTTTGTCAGTTTCTTTCAAGTGCCTTGCACTTTTAGGAACAAGACCGAGCTAAACCAAACCCAAAGTAGTCAGAAAAGCTTGTCAAGTACTATTTTAAAATATTTCCATACGTAAATTCTCACCTCCCACACCTGGACACGATTCCTGGTTGATCCGTTTAGTTTTCATTTCTGCTGATTTTCATACAAGTTACTTATTTAGTGAGGTTAGTCTACTTTGCCCTTAATGTGATAACGGCTGCACAATACTATCGGTATCGAAAGTTAACTTATTAAAAATAATATCAGCACTGGACACTGAATAAATGCTTATGTATTTGCATTGATAGATATATGAACCATTTCAGACATCAGCTTTAGCCCATGATTTCTATAGCTACATATATCTGTTGAAATCAGTGCCTCTTCATCCACCATGGCATTTTTATTTTTAATGGCTCTTGAACACTAGGATTTGTAGTTACTTGATGGACTTAATCATTAGTGAAGAAAGTAAAACTATCTTGCATAGGAGTCCCTAATATATAAAAAAAAAAAAAAAAAAAAAAAAAACAAAATTGTCCACTTTGCCCTGCATTGGCTGTGAATTTGTAGTGTCGTTTATTTTTGAAACGGAGATGTCCTGCCACTTCACAAAGTAACATTGACAGTTTGTGATTCTGGAAGAAAAATCGCTTCCGTTATTGTTCATGCACGACTCTTGAGTACACTTGGCAAAGAGCTAATGGACAGGTTTTGTCAGTGTTTTTTCCTGCTTTCCATTGCTGGTGTTTTTTGGGAGGTTGCAATACACTATTGAACACTACTGACACGAAGGACCTGACTTTTATTCCATGTTGGCTGGCATCCATTGTGAACAATAAACTGGTACCATGTATCATTAATGTGCCATATCGCCGGAAGTAATTGTCAGGATATTTCCGTTTACTACACTACGGTCATTGCTGCTGAACAAACTGTTTACATTTCTTAACACTACATGTTTTGAAGAATAAATGAATAAACGTACACAGTTTTCTGCCTCTTGATTGGCTAACCAGTGCAGTCTCATGCCGTTGACAGTAGGAGTGTTTTGAATCTATTTGTTAAAGCTAGGAGACATTCTCTGTTTGGACATGGACGTCTGCAGCAAATGTTCTTTTTTATACATGGGAGATGCAACATTAGTGGTCTGCAAGCTTTCAGCATTAGTTCTCCTCATAACTGCGAAACTAAAGCAAAGTTGGGACAATCGACCTCATTTGAAATAAGGATAAAAATATTTCATTTGGCAAAACTATTATGCCTCTATTTTACTTTTGAATTTTACAGCTAAAGCAAAGATGGTCAACGTTACTTTGTTTTCCTCAAACTGTCGGCATGAATGCATATCCGCTCTAATTTTGCTCTTGATTCAATTGTCTATTTCTCCAGCTTTAATTTCAGTCCAGGCCTTATTGCTGGTACACAACAAAACTAAACCTGTGTTTTTGGGAGAACGTCGGCCACCTCTGCTTTACCATCTGCAGCAGCAAACCCAGAGGGCGTGTCCATTATCATGAGACAGCTCAACAGGTCAGTGCTATAGTCAGTCTGCCACAGGTGAAGGGCAGGCAGGGAGGCGTGTGAGTCTGGGCTCAGAGTTCATTAGATTCAGGTACGTATCCAGTACCCCATCCTCGAGGTGCTCTGTTAAAGTTGGGTCTTATGGACATCCTGTCCAGCACCACATTTGGCATGCTTTGGGGTTCCAGTGCCTCAAAGCCAATGACGGGTATCACTCTCTTACTGTGCATGGGACCCCCGAATGGTATTGCAACCCTGGGAGGGAAGGGAGATGATTATTATTTAATGTAATGTTTATAGTACTAATATATAGTATTATTTATTTATCTATTTTTTGTAATTGCATCATTTTTTTTTTCAAATTTCATCAAAAATGTAAATCATCCAAAATAATTTGAGGAAGTTCTGCAGAAATTTGTTCGGGCAGAATTGTCGAGTGTTGGTCACGGGAACCAGACGTTCTGCAAGAGGATTACATACTTTGCTTTATTAAAGGTTTTATGATAGATTTAAGAGATTTTGGCTTATTTTTTATTTTTGTTATGGAGTGTAAATGTAGGTGCTCACCCACCTTCGATAAAGCATCTACAGACAGGACTGACTGTGAATCAGTACTTTCACTCAGCTCTCCTCCCCTCCCCTCCCCTCCTCAACACTAAATCAAACAGTGATGCAATTTTGGTTGAGAGACACCTGATGCCTTTCCGTGCGCAATCAGGGGGGAGGGCAGCAGTTCTTCTTTCTTATTTAGAGTTAAAATAGATCCTTCGTCATTATATCTACATTCGGGGGACCTTGATGCCGGAGCCAGGATATGATTTCATATGGGAAGACACCATGGAAACAGATCCGAATGAAAGAGGGGGCCAGGTCCAGCTCCGCAAATAATCGGAGATGATAATTTGATAGTGCTGCTCTCCGGGTGGGTCTGTTTAGAACAGATAATCACTGAGGATGATGTGACGGTGTGGTGAAGCCTCCAGCTGAACTCTGTTGTCACTTATCTTAGCACCATCCGCCTTTGGCTTTTGTTACTGCAGAGAATAAACTTTAGAGCTCTTACTGTAAGCCTCCTCTGAGGAAATGGTTATTTTAAGATCTTCTTCTTATTGGCTTCAGATTCTTCAGCCCTACATGGATGGTGGCAAAATGTGATGCATTTTTTGGACTCTCTCAGGAGTCTGATGCCTGTGTGGCTTGGATCCCTCTGGACCTTTGTCCTTATCCTTGTGGCTGTCAGTCAACTCTCATAAATTCTGTTTTAGGGTTTTATGGTTATAGGAATATGACCTTGTGATCCCTCTGTTGCTTTTATGATACTGGGGTTTTAGTTCATTTTACTTACAATTTTACAGCAGGTCATGTAGATATAAGTAGGACTGGCTAGGGATTTGCTGTTTGGAAGCTTTTCTGGTGTGTGTGTGTGTGTGTGTGTTCATGTTCACTTCCTCACCTGTTGAAGCATCTGTAATTAGCAGGCTGGAGCTTCTCTGGTTGAGGTAGCTGTGCACTCAGGGAGGACAGAAGCTCCTCGTTGCCTCCCAGCGCCTCACTCCATGGTGAGCGGTAGGATTTGGGAATTACTGTGACATTAAACTTTTCATGAGGAATTTCTTTCAGAGGACCAGAGTAACCTGCAAGAATATAACCAAATTAAAAGGCAGTGGTTCCCACCCCTTAGTCCTTCAGGCTCCACTGCTCTGCACATGATTTTCATGCTCACAACACACTCGAATCTAGAGATTACTAGAAAAATATTCATTATTTTCATCAAACCAAATAGTTTTTAGTTTTTGTCAGGTGTCAGCAAAGGTACCAATAAAGAAACATACAGCAACACACACACACATACAACACACAGAATGATCTACATTATTAAAACAATGAATTTGATGTGAATTTGATATATATATATATGTGTGTGTGTGTGTGTATAATGCAGTGAATTAGGCTGTTTTAACTATTTGGACAGGAGGTGATTCTAACAGAAAGTTGGGTAAAAACATACATATTTACAGAATTACTACAACCACATCAGAAAAAGTTGCAAAAGTCTGGAAAGTGCAAAATAATAATTATAATAAAAGATCACTGATTCTTTCGTTAACGTTGACTATTGTTTAATTACAGAACCCAAGAATTTCCAGGTTTTGTCTCTGGTCTGGTCTCCTTCATTTCAATTCAGGTTTGGAGATGTACACAAGTTAATGTATCTCCACGCATGTCTTCTTGTAGAGCAGTTTCTGAAATAGCAGGCTGAACCCTGGCTGCACATAAGCTGAGCAATAGAGTTGAACTTGAGTCTGGAAGGAAGGACTTTTTGCTATTTGTCCTTGGAAACAGCCCTCCATACCCTCCCTAACGGGCCCAATATGACGCTCAGAGAAGCATTAGATGGGCTTTCCTTGCGCTGCCTGAGCTCATCGGCTTGGAGTGGAGTGAGTCATTTAGGCCCCCTTGGGGGCCAAATATGGTTCCAAACACAGAAAGAAGAGATGGGGGCTTATTTAGGGGTCTGGAAAGGAAACGTTAATTGGGCTCGAAGGTGTCAGTCACCAAGATAATCATGCTGGCGTAAAGGGAATGCATCTCTATGTGATAAGTGAGATTCATTAGGGAATATTAGTGTAAAGTGATACAGCAGCTTAACGGATAAAGTTCTGCATAGTTTGTAAGGCGCAGGCCTGACGCTTACATTAACCAAGATGTGCCAGAATAGACTGAGCACAAAAGCTGTATTAGACTAGACTATAGGCAGCTGATTTGTATTTTCATTAACAGTGATCTCACAGTTGCAGTTAAACCTGAATTGTTATTGCATCATGACAAGAAAATATGCTTCATAAAAATGTGAGTGTGAGCTTCTCAGTCTAGTCAATTTACTGTTACCACTTAAGCGAAAGTGACTATTCGCCATTTGAGCACACCACAGCACTCAGTGCACCACACGTCTTCACTGAACCCAATCACCAAGTGGAGCACTGGGCAACCATACATCCAGCCTAATTCATCCATCAGTGTTGGAGATGGTACTGCTCGCAGGTACCTCAGGTTACCTACTGCTCCAGGACTTAGGTGCCTAGTCCCTAACCACTAGGCTCCCACTGGCAATTTACCTGCTGTGTTCATCTGAGCCTAAAGTCTGTCCTGTGAATCCCCAGGGACTGAAATATCTAAAAAGGAAGACTTCACCCAAAACTGCAAACCCTGCTAACGACAAATGAAAGCTAGTAAGGGGCAGTTTGCATCATGAAAAAGCCTCATGACAACCACCCTCCTACTTGCTTCCACTCATAGCCGGCTATAAGCATTTTTTGAGTGGAGTATTTCTTTAGCATCAATCCCGATCCATTGCTCTACCTGGAGCAAGGACGTTGGGGCTGCCTTTCTTGGCCACAGTTTTCTTCAGAGTGGTGACCAGGCTGTGTTTACCGGGCACATGGTACGACAGGTTTTCCTTTCCTCCCTGTAGATGTGCAGGTGTCTGGCTCTGATCCTGGTTCTGGAGCTGACTCTGGTACTGGTTGTCCTGAGGGAAGAACAGGTGACATTTTAATATTCAAAAATAGGTAAATCTAATTGCAAATTGGAATGATCCATCATATATTTCATTAGCTTTCATCACTGTTTACTTCTATAAGTTGGAACTTAAATGAGTGGCTCATGATCAGATTTGCACAATCTTTGAGCTATGAATTTGCATTAACAGAAATTTGTCAAGTAAAAGGATCTTGAGTGTCATTGGGTCCCTTCACATTTTTGTGAAACTGATCTGATAACTCTGTTGTAAAGCTAAAGAAAGTTTTAAAAATACGCGTCTTGCAAAATACCTTTTGGGCAACTTGATCATTTTATCCAGAATTTTAATTCCCAGAAAACTTCAAATAAAAAGCCTTTTGTGAGGTTTGACTTTTGGTCTTTTGTTGGTTCTGAACTGCCCACAACAATTTTCATCAAATGTCCTCATTACTTTCTGACCTCTAACTCACAGTCAGTTTGTATTTAGCTGATGTTTAAATTTATACCTTGCTTCTTCTCTTCCCTTCTCTAAGCACTGAAGCACAGCTTTAGAAATGGAGTTACTGGATGTAGCCAGAATTTTAATAGCCTCATCACACACAAATGCCTGTCATAAATCCAGGAGTCTTGCATAACTGGCAGCGAGATGAGCCAGCAGTCTGGTCTTTAACTTTGAATCTTTAAGATTCTTTTCTGTTTATTTGGAGTTTTCCATGTATTTGACATAATTTCTCTGAATAATGTTTGCTTTCTTTTCTAACATATCCTTTCACATACTCATCAGCTTCATGGAGCCAAAGCTATACAAGAGGAGAACCCACCATAAGAGTAATGTTCTTTGTGCAAGTTTTTGAGTGTGAATAATAATATATGAGCTTTTGATTTGCAGATATTAAGATATCAGACATAATAGAGTGGCAAAGATGAAGAACAGCTTTGGTGCTCTCTGGGTGAATTATTAGTTCTTATCTGTCTGGAGGCTGAAATAATGTCCTTTTTTACGTCTGGAAGGCCAGGTTTACTGACTGGCTCTGATATTTGGCAACAGCCTCCGATACAGCAGCCAGTGGGACTTATTTTATGTCTTACATATATGAATGTAGATGCATCAGCCGTGCCCTCCACTGTGTATCTCTCCACTCTCCTCTGCCTCTCCTGGAACATTCTGGAGCCTCTGTTTGATGTCAGGTTCAGCTCCTCCATCATCACATCTTTTGGCACACTGACCTTCTTCCCAAGATTCAGGCCCACTGATACAAAAACAGAGACCCATCCCTTGATGAAAATTCTCCCAAAGATGCCAACAGTGCTGGTCTGGGTCAATAGACGGACAAATAACCAGGTTAGAAATCTCTCATAGCAGGCATGATTCAAGAAAAGCGTCAACAGCACGACTGTTTTCCTTGCAAATAACTTCATTGTATTCATTTGGCAATAAATAACTTATTTAATAGCTATTGAGCTAAAGGATATATTAAGCTATACACTGTATTTAACGCTGGGAAAAAAGTATTTGCTGCATATCAATTTTTTTCCTTATTTGTATAAGAGATGAAAATTTAGGTTGTGTGGAAAAATACAAAAATGACATGAGAATTTATTGAAAGATAAACATTGGTTATCCATGTGAGAAAGTAATTGCAGCATCAGCTGCAGCCAAATGCTTCTTCTAACTTAAGAAAAGTGTTTCACCTTGCTCACTTTTTTGCAGGATTGCTTGAAATCAGCCACATGAAATCATGTCTACGAACAGGCAATTGGGTGAAGAAACTCAAAGGAATACTCACTTCAGTGGGATGTCCAGCCTAGGTCAGATTTAACTATGCTTGAAGAGCTGCTAGGCCAAGCGTGCACAGCTGAGCTCACCAGAAAAAATGCAAACGCATACATAGTGCACAGCTTCTTTGGAATATGGTTGGTCATCTCTATTTACGCCGTGATGCAGTGCCCCGAGCTTGCGGCTCACGTGACCCTATAGTATGCTTTTGATCAGCCGCTGCTGTTGTCAGTCATTCAGAGTCCAGAGGCTTGACCCCAGATGCCCAGCTCTAATGCAGTAATATATATCCCTGTCATTAAGCCTCAGATTGAATAGAAAATCTGATTTTCTAGCCAAGCATGTTTAGTATCTGCACGTTCAGTCTGCCCACAAGTTCACGTTTTTGCTTTTGTGCACTGTTGTGTGGTTTAAGATTTTAAAACATACCAAAGTATATTATACACAACACACTTTCATGAAGTGGAGTTGAAACAGGAATCGGTCTAAACATATATCCCATATAGTAAAAATCCCTTTACTTTTGTCCCTTTGTAAAAATCCTTTTACTTTTGTCCCTTTGTAAAAATCCTTTTACTTTTGTCCCTTTGCTTTTGCCCCTGTCTTACAGTGTCCCACACCATCGAGTTCCAATGAAAAAGCAAGCAGTAAAAGAGCTACATTTATAATTGAACAATAGTGGTACCTGCAAAAGGATACATGTTGTCCGGTGACTTATGCTGTCTCATGAGTTCCCGGAAAACATCCAGCAGCAAACAGATACATTTCTAAAATGAACAATAGTGCCCATAGACGGCCGGTAGCAAACAGTTACATTTCTAATCAACCAGCTGCACTCACAATTGAGAAACTGAATAAGAAGAAACCTTGATGTTGGTGGATAAGACAGGGAGCCATCAGTAAAAGGACCTTTGTCTATTGTTGGTGAAGTGGCAAAGGCTGGGGAACTGAGGTTTATTCATGACAGCATTGAATATTATTGGTGGAAAACTATTTATGGGATGGATTTATGTAAATTTGAACATGATTGAAATGTATTTAAAGTCCGAAGTTGGGATGAGCTTTTTGGAGCTGCTCCCACTGGACCACGCCTGCTGATACTCTTCAGTAAATTGGTTGTGCTGCATCTCTCTGACTTCGCTTGATTTTTTGACCTCATTTGATTTCTGACTTAGAAAAAGTTTCGGACTTAAGATCACACTTCAATTTTCCACGACACCCACTGTACAATATATATGATATTCAAATCCTCTCACTCCCTCAGTTTCATAACCACTTATCCTGGAGCCCCCCCTGCTCTCCTCCACCTCCTCTCCGGGTGAAAGGCAGGGAAACACCCTGGACAGATCACAAGTCCATCACAGTGCAGACACACAGACAAACACAAACAACTACAGCCAATTTAGCATCCAGTCCACCTGACGTGCATATCTTACACAGTGGGAGGAAACCCATGCAGACGCAGGGGAGAACATACAGAAAGGACCCGAAGTGTCACACCTGGTAATCTAACCCAGGTTCTTCTCACTGTGAGGCGGCAGCTGTACCCACTGCGTCACTGCGCCACCGTGCTGCCCCTGTTTAAATCCACTGTTTAGAAATACTGGGAAATTCTATTAATATCATGACAATTTCCAGCACCTGTGAAAAAATGGATGCAATGCATATCACTCTTTTAATTAAGAATTAAAAAACGCCTCACAATTCTCCCAGTGTGGACTCTGTAGCTTTGAAGAACCTAATATTATGGAAGTCTCTTCACTCAAAAGGATTTTACTTTATAGCCTCAGTGTACAAGCAGCACTCTGGATCTCCCCTCATCCTCAACAGGTTTCTGACAGCTGCTTAAAGCAATATTTAATTGTCCTGCATGTGTAAACTTGTAGTTTCACAGATGTAACCAGCGTGAGCGTATGACCACTTTAAGCAAATACTCACCATTATAAAAAATACAACCCAAAATGTTTCCATTTCAGTAATGCAAATATGTCTGATTAATGAATTTCTGTTACTGAGGAACTTTATTTTCTCAGTACGTTTCAGATTGCTTCAGCTTAGCAGTGACACTGACTTGGTAGTGACAAGCTGTGTATATTCCTAATAAACAGTTTAGTTATTTAGTTACCATAAATAAATAGGATGCAATGGCTTAACTTCCTGAGCATGACACAAAATATGGTACCATCTTACCAGCATGGCTTCTTTTAATTGCAATGCAAGGCAGAGGTGAGTATTTCTAAACAATGAAAATGCTGGCTCAGCTTTTCAGTGTTTCAGTGGAAACAGTGATGAAGGTGGTATTAGATGCCTGTAACATCAGTAACCAGGGACGGAGGTTGTGGTAGATGGTGCATAGTGACTGCGACGCTAATGCATTAGTGTGATATGTAAAGAGAAACAGAAGAGCCATTGCTGGACCTTATTAAACCTTTCACAAATGCATTACATCAGTTCCTAATTGCAGTTATCACTCCATAGATATTATCTTTAACAGTTGTTTATTTAAGAAAAAAGCAGAAAGAAATGATTTCCTAATTCATATTGGTCAGTCATAAGTTTTACAAAGCTAAAGAGAAATTGTAAGCTTTCTCTGGCTCCTAGAGCACCACAGGGTGGCAGTGAGTAAAGTTTGTTTATTTGAGCTTGAGATGTGTCACTTGGGAGCTGCTATGTTAGATACTAAGTTGGGATGCAGAGTCTCACCTCCTCTGGCTTCTCTGCTGAGAGCCAGTGCCTGCTGCTGCCTCTGCTTGGTTAGACTGTTGTGAGCAGTCTGCATTGTTTTACCCCTAAACACACATGTACACACACACATATACAAGAAGGGAAGTGAAAGTGACTATTTGTCATTGTGAAACACAGCACAGCACACAGTAAAACACAACATTACATTTACGGCATTTAACAGATGCTCTTATAGAGAGTGACTTCCATGTCCTGATTACAGGGACAGTCCCCCTGGAGACACTCAGGGTTAAGGGTCTTGCTCAGGGACCCAGTGGTGGTAGTGCTAGAGGTGGGATTCAAATGTGGGACTTCTTGAGCCATAGGTCCATAGGCAAGTGCCCTACCATAAGACCACCACCAGCCAACAAAATGCATTATTTGTATTTAACTCATACACACCATGCAGCATTGGGCAGCCATATCCAGCAGCCTGGGAACAGTGATGGGAAGGGTACCTTGCTCAAGGGTACCTCAGAGTAACTTTGCAGGTCTGGGATTTGAACCCTTCCAATCTCATGGGCCTAATCCCTAATCATTAGACCACTGCTGCCCTGAAAAGAAAGTGTCATATCCAGTTTCCTTCCACAGTCTTGACCCCTGGGTGTGTGTGTTTGTGTGTCTGCCTTGCAATAGACTGGGAATCTATCCAGAGCTTTTTTCCCTGCTTTTCACCTGATTACTGCTGGGATAGGCTCCAGAACTTCTGCAAACCTAATTGGCATAAGTGGGTTAAATGGATGGATGGATGTATTGATGGATTAATGGATGGACAAATATATATAAGTTAAAACGTTGAGATGCTCTGGGCTGCTCTTACAATTTTTTAATGAATAGATCTATAACAAAATCACATTCCTTCTTTGTAATACTATTTTAGAAGAAACAAAGTTGTGATATATACAAAATGTATTTATTAATTTGGAAAAAGTAATTTACTTAAGATCATAGCATCCTTTTTATTGTTTTCCTTGCAGAATAGTATTGACCTCCATCATCTTAATTCTAGTCTGTAATGTTGAGTTTGTGTCTGACAGCTAAGCTGTAAACACCAGAACATGTCACAGTGAATCCCTGATTAAAAATGAGCAGATGCTCAGACCAATTCACACCACAAGCCGGTCAGCAGGTGTTTTATAGATGAGGAACACACACACACACACACACATAGGCAGCATGCTGGCTCCTCACTTCACTGGACTGTGTCTGAGAAAGTATCTGCAGCTTACCTGTGTGGGTGTGTGGAGAAGGGGAAGTTGTGATGGTGTTGTAGCTCTTGCTGGATCTCAGGGTGGTTGGAGATGGAAAGTGCTTGTATAGACTCACTCTGGTCTTCTGGCCTGTCCTTGTGCTTACATCACCACAGTAATTTTAGCCAAGGGGGCAGCAGGCTATATGGGGCAAGGATTTACACCCAAACCCAACCCCGTTTCCACCATAATAAAAACCTGATCCTTGTTCTGTGTGTGTTTGTGTGTGTGTGTGTGTGTGTGTGTGTTAGATGGTTTTATATACTAACATATTAGTAAGGCTGTTTCCAGTTAAATAATGTTTTACCTCCAATAACACAATGCATCATAACTAAATCCAAATAATGAACTTTTCATTAAAACATCATAAGAATGTCTTATTTTAATGTCTCATATTTTATGAGCTGATTTTAAGAACACAGGTTTAGCTGCAGATTTCTATCGGGGGCAGCGGTGGCCTAGCGATTAGGGAGTTGGCCCCAGGATCGGATTTAATTCCCAGACCAGTACGTTACCCATGAGCAAGGTACCATCTCCATCACTGCTCCCCAGGTGCTTTAATAAATACCTGCCCCCTGCTGTACGTGTGTGTATGAAAAGCAAAGGTTGGGTTTCACTGTGTTCTGCGCAATAACAGAATAGTCACTTTCACTTCACTTTCACTGTGATGCACCTCCTCAGGGGATATAATTTATAGTTTCTGCTCAGTACCTGGTTTAGATAAGCCATGCTTTCTGCAGGAGAGTAAATAACAGTAAACAGTTTTATACATAGTCCCCTTCATAGTGCAGGGAAAAAATAAATAAGATACTTAGGCTTGCTTTTACCATTTGGAGTATGTAGTTAGAAATGTTCAGCATGAGGAAAAAAGTGATTCCCAGCTTTGTAACTGTGGTGGTGTCTGCAGTCTGCATGTTCTCCCCGGGTCTTTGTGGGTTTCCTCTCACCGTCCAAAGACATGCATGTTGTGTGGATTGGAGATGCTAAATTGCCCAAAAGATGTGAGTGTGTTTGTCTGCTCTGAGATGGACGGGTGACCTGTCCAGAGTGTTTCCCTGCCTTTTGTCCTGTGAGAGCTGCGTTTCACTCCAGCACTGGTTCTGAAAATGAGTGAGTTACAAATCACTTTTGTATTTTCAGAAAAGAAATTTTACAGGAGAAGAAAATGACAGTCACTGTATTTTATACATATGGATCATATTATTATTACATGTAGATACTTTTGGACATGATTATTAGCTGATGTCCTGGTTATGTAAAGAGAACATCCTAGAGAAAGTGTGTTTGTGATGGATTGCTTGTGTATGTGTGTGTGCTTGTGTAGGGGAGGGAGTGTGTATGAGTGGGTGTAAGACAGGACAGCTGAGTCTGTCCAGACTGTCATTGCTTCATCTGAGATGGAGAATGGTAAACATTTCAGACACACCTCAGGATGGCAGCCAGACATTTGCGTGTGTGTGTTTGTGTTTGTGTGTGTGTGTGTGTGTGTGTGTGTGTGTGTTTGTGTGTGTGTGTGTGTGTGTGTGTGTGTGTGTGTGTGTGTGTGTGTATGTGAGTCTGTGTGCATATGTGTATCTGCCTGTGCATGAAAAAGTGCACAAGGGCATGACCTGACCTGTACATTAATGTGGTATGCCTGGTGTTGGAATCAGAAAAAATGTTAATTCTATAAATCATTTTTAATACATTTTTAAAACAGATTTGTGGTTGCTATTTCCATCCATTATCTGCCGCTTGTCCCAAACAGGGTCGCGGGGGAGTGCCGGTGTCCAACCCAGCGCACACAGGGCGAGGACGGGGGACGCCCCCTGGACAGGTCACCAGCCCATCGCAGGGAGGAGCGGGACGGGGATGGCACCTTGCTCAAGGGTACCTCAGGGCAACCCACTGGGAAGGGGTTCGAACCCCCGATCCTCCGATCATGTGGCCAGCGCCCTAACCACTAGGCCACCACTGCCCCTGGTTGCTATTTGAAAGTATCAAATGCCTTCCAGTAACATACTTTTTTGGACTGAAGAGTACTGTCTTGGGAGAATAAAGCAATGACACAGACACATCTACAGTACAGTGCAGAAATACTGAATCTCCCCTCCTTACTTTGTATTTCACTCCCCTGAGCCAGTTCTTTTGTATTTTCACTGTTTGGTTGTAAAATAGAGTTTTTATCTCCCATTTTCCCATTTTGTTCAGTACCTGACCAGTTCCAGAGGCTTGTTTTTGTTGGTTAAAACCCAGCCACTAGGGATGCACAAGCCAGTGTATTTCTTCGTGCTGGTCCCAAGCCCGGATAAATGGGGAGGGTTACATCAGGAAGGGCATCCGGTGTAAAACTTTGCCAAATCAATATGCAGACAATGATACAGAATTCCATACCGGATCGGTCGAGGCCCGGGTTAACAACGACCGCCATCAGTGCTGTTAGCCTACAGGGTGCTGGTGGAAATTGGGCTACTGTTGGCCAAAGGAGAAGAAGAAGAGGAGGAAGGCATGTCCAGAGGGAGAAGGAGAGAAAGAAGGAGAGGAGAGTGGAAGTGAGGGTAGGGACTTTGAATGTTGGCAGCATGACTGGTAAAGGTAGAGAATTAGCTGATGTGATGGAGAGAAGGAAGGTTGACATTTTGTGTGTGTAAGAGACTAGATGGAAGGGTAGTAAGGCCAGGTGTATTGGAGGAGGGTTTAAACTGTTCTACCATGGTGTGGATAGAAGGAGGAATGGAGTAGGTGTTATCCTGAAGGAAGAGTATGTGGAGAGTGTTTTGGAAGTGAAGAGGGTGTCAGGGAAGGTGATGAGTTTGAAGCTGGAAGTTAAAGGTGTGATAAAGAATGATGTTAGTGCTTATGCTCCACAAGTTGGTTGTAAAATGGAAGAGAAAGAAGAATTCTGGAGTGAGTTAAATGAAGTGATAGAGAATGTACCCAGGGGAGAGACAGTGGTGATTGGTGCAGATTTTAATGGTCATGTTGGTGAAGGGAACAGAGGTGATGAGGAGGTGATGGGTAGGCATGGTGTTAAGGAGAGGAATCCTGGTCAGATGGTTGTAGATTTAGCAAAAAGGATGAAAATGGCTGTAGTTAATACTTATTTTAAGAAGAGGGAGGGTGACGTATAAGAGTGGAGGAAGATGCTCACAGGTGGATTATATCCTTTGCAGGAGGGTCAGTCAGAAGGAGATTGAAGACTGCTAAGTATTGACAGGGGAGAGTGTAGCTAAACAGCATAGGATGGTGGTCTGTAGGATGACCTTGGAGGTCAAGAAGAGGAGGAAAGTGAGGGCAGAGCTGAAGTGGTGAAGAAAGGGCAACGATGAAGAGGATGAAGAATGGAAAAGCTGTTGGTCCAGATGACATACCAGTGAAAGCATGGAGGTGTTTAGGAGAGATGGCAGTTGAGTTTCTGACCAGATTGTTTAACACAATCTTTGAAAATGAGAGGATGCCTGAAGAGTGGAGACAAAGTGTACTGGCACCGATTTCCAAGAATAAGGCTGGTGCACAGAGCTGTAGTAACTATAGAGGGATAAAGTTGATCAGCCACAGCATGAAGTTATGGGAAAGAGTAGTGGAAGCTAGATTAAGAAAAGAGGTGAGGATTAGTGAACAGTAGTATGGTTTTATGCCGAGAAAGTGCACCACAGATGCAATGTTTGCTCTGAAGGTGTTGATGGAGAAGTACAGAGAAGGTCAGAAGGAGCTACATTGTGCCTTTGTGGACTTGGAGAAAGCATATGACAGGGTACCTAGAGAGGAGTTGTGATTTTGTATGAGGAAGTCTGCTGTTACAGAGAAGTATGTGAGAGTAGTTCAGGATATATATGATGGCAGTGTAACAGTGGTGAGATCTGCAGTGGGAGTGACAGATGCATTTAAGGTAGAGGTTGGATTACATCAAGGATCAGCAATGAGCCCATTCTTGTTTGCAATAGTAACAGACAGGTTGACGGACGAGGTTAGACAGGAGTCTCCGTGGACAATGATGTTTGCTGAAGATATTGTGATCTGCAGTGAGAGTAGGGAGCACCTTGAGGAGAACCTGGAGAGATGGAGATGTGCTCTAGAGAGGAGAGGACTGAAAGTGAGTAGGACAAAGACAGAATACATGAGTGTGCATGAAAGGGAGGAAAGTGGAGTGGTTAGGATGCAGGGAGTGGAGGTAACAAAGGTGGAGGAGTTTAATACTTGGGATCAACAGTTCAGAGTAACGGCGAGTGTGGAAGAGAGGTGAAGAAGAGAATGCAGGCAGGTTGGAATGGGTGGAGAAGAGTGGCTGGAGTGATTTGTGACAGATGGGTACCAGCTAGAGTAAAAGGGAAGGTTTACAGGACAATAATGAGACTAGCTATGTTGTTCAGGTTGGAGACGGTGATGAAAAGAGAGGAGGCGGAGCTGGAGGTGTCAGAGTTAAAGATGCTGAGATATTCGTTGGGTGTGATGAGGATGGACAGGATTAGAAATAAGTATAATAGAGGGACAGCTCAGGTTAGACGTCTTGGAGACAAGGTTAGAGAAGCAAGGTTGCGTTGGTTTGGACATGTGCAGAGGAGAGACAAAGATTATATTGGAAGGAGGATGTTGAAGATGGAGCTGCCAGGAAAGAGGAGAAGAGGAAGACCAAAGAGGAGGTTTATGAACGTGGTGAGAGAGGACAAGTAGGTGGTCGCTTTGAAGCAGGAAGATGCAGAGGACAGGAGGAAATGGAGGCAGTTGATCCACTGTGGCGACCCCTAAACGGGAGCAGCCGAAAGAAAAAGAAGAATAATTTTTTTGTTGTTGGTTAAGCCACACATTTACGTTTATGGCCTTTAGCAGACACTCTTATCCAGAGTGACTTCTATGTTCTAATTACAGGGTCAGTCCCCCTGGAGCAACTCAGGGTTAAGGGTCTTGCTCAGGGACACAGTGGTGGTGGTGCTAGAGGTGGGATTCGAACCTGAGACCTCTTGAGCCATAGGTCCATAGGCAAGTACCCTATCACTAGACCACCGCCACCCTAGTTGGAGTAGTAGTTGGAACCCCTTTGTCTAGAACCTTGTATTTTTGAGCCTGTTACTCTAAAACATTTGTTCCCATTTCTTTCATGTAGTTAACTCAGTATGTCAATGATGAAATAGAAACACAGTTGAGCATGCACAAATCCAGTTGTTCTGGCAGGAACACAGCAATCTGAGGAGCTGAGGAGCTCTGGAGGGCTCTCAAATGGGTAAGTGTTTGTTTGCCAGAGAAAAAAAAAGATTGTTGCACTTGGAGAATAGAAGAGGCATGCTGTTTCAAATGAAGGATACTGGGAATGTTGCTGGAACCAGGCTTTTGTGTGTATCTCTTTTATGTGTGTTTCAGTCATCGTAGCAACAGTGGACTCCTTGTGAGACACCTGACTGTGTTAAAAACAGTATGCACCGAGGGGGATGTACTTGAGCCTGCTTTAAAGCACTTACTGCTTTAAGTACTGAGTACTGCTTTAAAGCATTTAAAGAATGAGATATCTAATGGATTTGCATCCATTAGATATCTCATTCATAGCTTATTTCAGCCTGCTGTAGCTCTTCAAGAGTTCCTTTCAGACATTCCAAAAAAGGCATTTACCTGAAGGAACAGCCCTTATAAACATTTGTGATTTAAAGCCAAATTTAATTCAAGCTCTGTTTAAATTTTAGTCAGCACATAAGGTCAGGCTGCAAGGGAATATAGCTTGTTTTAATGTTGTGTTTGGTGTGAAGTGACCTTATTTGCAGACCTTATAGACAGATGCTTGCGTGTCTGTGTTTCGCCGGTATCCAGACATGGCAGCATTACGTAACTATGCTGACCTTCCCATCCACAGGAGCAGGAGCCCATAAACTGGTGAAGAGTATGAAGATGCTGGACCATGAGATGAAGAAGGTGGATGACATGCTCTACACTTGTTAAGAGACTGCGCAAGGGAGAGACAGCTGTCAGCATGTGTGAGGTCAGGATACACCAGACAAGTCATTAGAACTTGACTGACAGGCACATTTTGTCTGTAATATAGTGACCTTAAAATTATATCAACAGATATATTTCCATAAGATTAAAAACTACTCCACTTTTAGCCCTTTGCTTCCATGATTCTACACAGTGAAAGTGACTATTGAAGTGAAAGTGAAAGTGAAAAAGACTACATATCATTGTGACCATAGCACAGCCTTTTCACCCTTACATACATGCAGCAGGAGGCAACTATTTAAAGCGACCGGGGAGCAGTGATGGGGACGGTACCTTGCTCAAGGATGCCTCAGGGCAACCAAATGATCTGAGACTTGACCTTCCACCGCTGCCCCCAGTGATGATACACAGGATAAGTTTTAATATAATCAGTGTATAGGTAAAAATTACATACACATTTAAGTTTTATTGTCAAAAGATATGTGGTTGATTTCTGTACTATTGTCCTTTTTCAATAGGACAAGCATTGTCAATAGGGGCAGCTTTGGCCTAGTGGTTAGGGAGTTGACCCTAGGATCAGAAGATTGTGGGTTTGAGTTCCATACTAGTAGGTTGCACTGAGTTACCCTTGAGCAAGGTACCGTCCCCGTTGCTGCTCCCTGGGCACTTTAACTTGCTGCCCCCTGCTGCACATGTGCGTATGGTTGAAACGCAGAGGTTGAATTTTGTAGTGTTGTGCTACGTTTCACAATGACAAGCATAGTCACTTTCACTTTGCCAAAAATGAGTGTCAGTTTTCCCCACCATGCTGTACTTACTGCTTAATTGATCACATAAATAGGACTTTAATTATGGTGCTTAAGTATGCGGCATGGGTTTGGGCTGGTGTACTGGAGTGAAGATGCCATTTAACCTCCACTACAACTATGATCTTTGATGCTGACCTTTAGTGTATTGGCCGTTGTTTCAGGCATCCACTCTGGAATGATCATTGCTGGGAGTATAGGTCACAAAATACCTCATTATGGTCTCCATGGAGATTTCAGTTCACACACATCAACCATGGAAAGCACTGGAAATATCTGAGTTTGCATGTCCAGGAGCGTTTCATGGGTGTGCATGAACAACAGTTGTTCTTTGTTGGAGAAAGTAATACTTAATATCACAGTTCTGAAAATATGACTGTAAATTTGATCAAACACAGTATATTAAACACAAAAGAACAGCTTTATCAGGCACTGCAGTATATCTTTATCAGGCACTGCAAGAACATCCATCCATCCATCCATTATCTGCCGCTTGTCCCAAACGGGGTCGCGGGGGAGTGCTGGTGTCCAACCCAGCGCACACAGGGCGAGGACGGGGGACGCACCCTGGACAGGTCACCAGCCCATCGCAGGCACTGCAAGAACAGCTTTTTTTTAATTATTAAAATTGTTATTTCCTTTAAAATGGACAAATGTATTGCTGTGCTGTTTATCAAACCATTTTCATTAAAAATGTCGTTTGAAATGGACAAAAAGTAAATTTCTACATTTTTAATGAAAATGGCAAAAAGTTATGAAACCAAAAAATAGACAGACTTTCAAAAGCAAGACACTCCTTCATTTAAAATGTGTTTTTTTATTGTTAAATTGACATATCCTAATTGGGCTGTTGAGAAAATGTCCACATGTAGTGGCTAATTTCTTTTTTCAGAGCAGTACATAGAAAGTGGGGAAAGACCATTATAATGATTTATTTTTCCATTATTGGACAGTAATGATTTTATTACCATGGAACAGTGGGTTGACTAAATGATTCCTGCTTTATTTTCTATATTTCAGTGTTTATATATATATATATATATATATATATATATATATATATATATATATAATATATATATTTGTGGTCCCCACAGAGCCCTGATCTCAACATCATCCAGTGTGTCTGGATTACACGAAGAGACAGAAGGATGTGAGGAAGCCTACATCCACAGAAGATCTGTGGTTAGTTCTCCAAGATGTCTGGAACAACCTACCAGCCGAGTCCCTTCAAAAACTGTGTGCAGGTGTACCTAGAAGAATTGATGCTGTTCTGAAGGCAAAGGGTGGTCACACCAAATATTGATTTGATTTAGATTTCTCTTTTGTTCATTCACTGGATTTTGTTGATTGGTGAAAATAAATGATGAACACTTCCATTTCTGAAAGCATTCTTTGTTTACAGCATTTTTTCCACACCTGCTTAAAGCTTTTGCACAGTACTGTATATCTATAAATACATTTAGATGTACGTATACATCTTGTTCCTTGATCATAACCTTCTGTGTTAATTTTTCAAAGCAGAATGTAGTTTTATCAATAACGGATTGAAATAACTACTATCTGTTGTTGCATTCAATTCATCATTGGTCAGTTTCTGGCCTAGGACTGCTGCTTTTAAACTTGACACTGGCTTGGTAATCGTATGGTTTTGTTTGTGATGTGGGTGTGAGTATATCAGGCACTGCAAGAGCTGCTAGGGCACCAGACTTTTAAGGGCTAGAAGATCACAGTGGATGACTTACTTCCTGCTGGAATGTTCCGTTCTACTTACATCAAACTCTTACATCAAGTGCCAGGTTTGGTGGGTGTGTTTGAACAAAAACTTCCTCTAAATACACTTGTTAAGCAGTCCTAACTTACAGTGAACTCTTGTTAACGGAACGAATAAAGTGAAAAATAAAGATTGTAAGATTGCTTGGTGTGTGCATGAGAGTGTTTTTCTGTGTGTTTGCCCTGCGATGGACTGGCGACTTGTCCAGGGTGTTTCCTCGTCTTTCGCCCTGTGAGAGCTGCAATAGGCTCCAGCACCCCCCGTGACCCTAATTAGGACAAACAACTCGAAAATGAGTGAAAGAGTGAGAGATTGCTTGAACATTATTATTGGACACCTGGACTAAGCTATTAACCTTTAAGTAGCCAGAGATGACTCACTTTGTTAATGACCAGCCGATCCCAGCCTGCTTTTCCAACTCACTAATAACCAACAGCAGGAGGCCATTGTGTGTATATGTGCATGTGTGTGTGTGTGTGTGTGTGTGTGAGTGTATGTAAGCAGAGTGAGTTGAGCAGATGGTAAGAATAATTTGAGGGGCTGATAAATGAAGAGAATGAGAGGGAGAAGATTGGATGATGTGAAGATAGTGAACCAGGAATTAGTGAATTAACAAGATGGAAGTAAGGGCAGTGATGAAGAGGATGAAGAATTGAAAGGCTGTTGGTCCAGATGACATACCAGTGGAAGCATGGAGGTGTTTAGGGGAGATGGCAGTTGAGTTTCTGACCACATTATTTAACACAATATTGAAAGTGAGAGGAGCCTGAGGAGTTGAGATCAAGTGTACTGGTACCGAGTTCCAAGAATAAGGGTGATGCACAGAGCTGTGGTAACTACAGAGGGATAAAGCTGATCAGTCGCAGCATGAAGTTATGGGAAAGAGTAGTGGAAGCTAGGTTAAGAAAAGAGGGGAGGATTAGTGAACAACAGTATGGTTTTTCCGAGAAAGAGCACTACAGATGCAATGTTTGATCTGAAGATGTTGATGGAGAAGTACAGAGAAAGTCAGAAGGAGCTGCATTGTGCCTTTTTGGACTTTGAGAAAGCATATGACAGGGTGCCTAGAGAGGAGTCGTGGTTTTTGTATGAGGATGTCAGGAGGGGCAGAGAACTATGTGAGAAAAGTACAGGATATGTGTGCAGGCAGTGTGACAGTGGTGAAGTCTGCAGTAGGAGTGATCTCTGAAACATGGGTACCAGCAAAAGTGAAAAGAAAGGTTTACAGGACGGTCGTGGGACTAATTCTGCTATACGGGTTGGAGACGGTGGCATTGATGAAAAGACAGGCAGCAGTGCAAAGGTGGCAATTACATGATGTTTAAAAGTTCATAATAAGAGCAGTTTTGGTAAGACATTGTTTTATGTGTGCCTCATTCTTCAACCTTTACTGTGGCCAGACCAAACCCTGATGATCCACCACCTTCCATAAGTTTGTCAAGGCCATCTGGTTTGGGCAGGTCTGTTACATAATGTTTCAGTTTTGCATTGTATAGTTTCATTTTATATGTTTATTTAGCAGCTTCCTGTTGATAGTGGTCCCCCGTCCTTCACCCTGTGTGAGCTGGGATGGACTCCAGCACTCCCCCGCGACCCCGTTTGGGACAAGCGGCCCAGAAAATGACCGGCTGACTGTTGATAGTGATTGATAGTGTTTTGAGTCAGTGGGTTTGATAGTACTTTGAAGCAGTGGGTTGATAGTGTTTTGAGTCAGTGGGTTTGATAGAGTTTTGAATCAGTGGGTTTGATAGGGTTTGAGTCAATGGGTTTTATAGAATTTTGAGTCAGTAGGTTTTCTGTTCTATACAGGGTATCGTGTCAAAAACTCTATTCATAGTAATCAAACATATCGAAGGTTTTTGGATGAAAATTCTGGATTGTTTCTTTATATTCTTGTGCCTGAATGTGGTGTTAAATATTTCACTCCAACACACAGCTTTTAATATTCACAGTCCGCTGAAGGTTTTAGTAAACTGTATCAGATTAAGTTTATATTCTACAGGGAAGTCAATGCTCAATTTTCTCTGCCTCAGATTTCTTCAGTCTTAAAATGTAATGTAATGCCAAGGTTGTGATATTATGTTTTAATATCTGTCAGTCAGTCATTTTCTGCCGCTTGTCCCAAGCGGGGTCGCGGGGGATTGCTGGAGTCCATCCCAGCTCACACAGGGCGAAGGACAATGGGGCAGCGGTGGCCTAGCGGTTAGGGCGTTAGCCGCATGATCGGAGGATCGGGGGTTCAAACCCCTTTCCAATAGGTTGCCCTGAGGTACCCTTGAGCAAGGTACTGTCCCCATCACTGCTCCCCGGGCGCTTTCAATAGCTGCCCACTGCTGCACGGGTTTGAGTGTGCATGGGTTAAATGCAGAGGTCCAATTTCGTTGTGGTTCATGTGTGCTGTGCCGTGACCTCGCAATGACAAGGGTTGTCACTTTCACTTTAATGTTTTTTCTTTATTCTGGAGTATTAAATTATCTGAATGTGAAATGTACTGTATCTTCATAAACTGTGAAAAGACCATTTATGTAATTGCCAAATATTAAAATGGAGCCACTATCCCACATTCGCTTCCATAATTCATGCTGATCATGAGCCAATTAAATTTCTACAATTTTCTTAACATCTCGTTCCATCTTAGACATTTGTACTTAAGGTTTACGACAACACCTAGGCACTAAAGCAAGCAACGTTTGTTAAATCAGGCTTTAAATCATTCTAAGCCGTTTAGATTTGTGTAAAATATGTAGAAAGTGTAGAAATCACTATATTAAATGATAATGTTGCTAAATGCTCTGTTACTGTTATGAAGCTAATTCTCCCAGGTTCTGCTAATTGATGCTCTAAGCATCAAATGTTAATTTGAATGTGACTAGGTTATTAGAATCGCAATCATTAAATGTAATATTTGGACTTTCCAAGGGTAAAAAAAAAATATTCCCCCAGAATGCCCTTGCTGTGGCACATGCAATCAGATCCAGATATCTTTTTACTAGCAAAGTTATTGTTATTTTAGTTGCTTACCACAGCATATTTAATAAGCTTTTAGATTTTATTTGACAGGTAAATGATAGAGTAAAAATATTTTTTATTTAAGGCTCCCATTTTTAGCAGTTGAAAAATAATTGGAAAAATGAATTATTCATAATATATTTAATACTTGGTTCCAAACCCTTTGAATGAATGAATATAGGTAGCCTGGAACCTATGCAACTGAGCAGGTTCTAGTTTCCTCTGTTGGTGATGCTCTGCAGGGTCTTTACTGCAGCTTTACCTCCCTCTTAGTCTTCACTTAGCAAAAACCATGGCCAGTTGAACTGAGGTCTTTGAATTTTAAGCAGCTACTTCTTTTTCCATACTCTTCTCCTCCGGAGACCATGGTACAGTGTGGCCCACATCAGCACATCTCCTAAAAAATAGTCTATATCTTTAACCAAAGTGTGATTGTCCCTCCTGCACCTAGCCCGGAAAACAGGCAACCAGATTATGATGTTCTAGTAACATTCCTTAAAAGGTTTATTGGTCATGAACAGACTTGCAGTTTCTTTCAAGTGTGGGAAACAGAAGAACTTGTAACTGTCCTTTCACTTCACCCACTGAAATGTCTCTGTTGCATGAGTGTAAATGTAGTCCAGCTGCTTCTCAAACCTCCATAATATGTCATATGGTGTTTCCAAGTGAAGGACCAGAAGAGCTGCGTCTGAAGGTTGCGTCCTCTCTCTCAACACTGCAGCCTGCTTCTGTACGGCTGTCCTTGGGTGGAGAGTGCAGTGTGCAGTGGAAACAGAAAGCATACATAAAGGCCACCAGCAACAGGAAGCAGACCCCACAGAAGATGATGACAACGATGATGTTCTGAGCAAGCGTGGAATCTTCCCCTGATGGGAACTCAGGGATGACTCCACGTTTGGTAGTTATGTCTTGCCTGTCATTCGCTGGGCTGCTTGAGCTGGGATACACAAGGCTCTGCATGGAGGGCACTGAAACAGACATCTCAGTAACCTGGCCTGGGGGTGAAGGGTAACGATCTATCTGACCTGGGCAAACTGCTGTGATGTAGATACACTTGAGGACCTGCAGAGAAAATATTCCATATTTTACATATAAAAGCTAAGAAGCTAAAAAAGATTGTTGAACACGTTGGACTCCATCTTAGTATTCAGACACTCTTTTCCAAAGCCAGGGTGGATAATCTGTAGTATCTGGAGAATTTCCAGCAGGCAGGAAGTGTTTTGGACAAGATACTCTGGTCTTGTGCTTTTTAAGTGTGCCACAATATGCAACACTTTTTCCGTGGCTTACAAGTGTGACACTTTCCTCATGTCAGGATCATAGTGTGTTTTCACAGAATGTTCTCATCAATTAGTTACTTCTTTATCTCAGTTTAGTACAGAAGAACATTACAGCCAGTTTCGATCTTTCCCTCCTCATTTCTGACTAAGTGGCATGAAATAACAACCTAAAGATCTTCATATTACATTAAACATAACATGCACATTATGGGAACATCAATCAAGGGTGGCTGAGACCACTCTGTCTCTCTGAGTGCTATCATCTCAGTCCTGACTCTGTACTTCAGTGGTTCAATAGATTATTAAGCTTTTCAGATGAAATTTGTCGGATATCAGTGCTCAATGGGCAGTTAAACTTATCATCTAAGAAGACTTTTAAAATCCTAACAAAATAATTTTTTTGCAGTACAGATTTAAAAAATGGGCCTGGCTGTTTGAATTAAAAAAAATAATAATTTTGTCTGAAGGTCAGCAATGAAAACCTTTAGACTTGATTAACAGAATAAACTAAAAATTCTGTTTTTGAGTAAAAATCTTTTACTCAAAAATATCACTTAAAAAATACAATTTCCATTACCATTCTACCAAATCCATCGATTTCAACTGATTAAACTGAAAAGAATGAAAAAATAGGATCTTTAAGGATTTTTGCTGCCAACACTGGTAAATGGATACATATGAAATTTAATGCCCAACAAAAATATCTGTCAAGCAGTTCATACATATAGACTAAGTAAAGTGAACACATGAGTCAAAAGTTCTCTGAGCAAGACCACATTCAGGAATTTAAGAATTTCACTGTATTGACATCTACATCAAAAATAAACAATTCAGCAATTAATTTTAGCTTTGGAACAAAGGTTTTTTTTTTCTTCTAAAAACATTACATAGACTCTTAGGTCTAGAGAAAGAAATAGGTACTCACACAGAATTCAGCAAATCTGATAAATCACTGTCACACACTCTGCAACCTTCAGTTCCTTTCTTTCTTCCACTGGGTCGTTAGAGACCTCAGACGCTTCACTGTGAAAGGAGGTAATGTGAAGTGGAGACGACAGGAAAGGAGGGAGTGAGAAATACATATGAGGATGCTGTTCTCGTCAGCAATGTTGCCATAGCGACATATGATGAGGACTGAGAGCTTGAGTATGACATTGGTTAAGGATAATTGGTTAAAGGGAGTGAGAGAGAGTGAAGGCACATAATATCTGATCCCTCCTAGTGGGAAACGCAGGAAAACAGAGAATGGACCCTGGGGAATAAAGTCAGAGAGGTTTTTTTTATATTTCCAGATTTAAATTTAAAACATGGAAAAGAATTTTTCTATAAATTCTTAAAATACTCAATATACACATCCAGCTCTTCATTTGGGAGAAAAAGACCCTCTCACTCTCACAGGCAACAAGTGAAAAGATTAATCATAGATGAGAATCCTCAATATTTATGGTTGTTGCCACTGATTCTAGATCAGAATTTAAGACACAGCTTCTAGTGTCTTGTTTGGTTATATTTGGTCTAGTGGTGTTTGGTCATATTTATAGCTTGCAAGAAGTTATCTTGTGATCTACACAACATTCACAATAGCTTATATTCTCCTGGGCTGTAACCTGTAACTAGGTAAATGTGATATTTTTGTTATGTCTTTTGTCACCACCGGTCATTAATCATGCCTTGAGTAATGCTGGCTTATTTTGGTGACCAGTGGACTTTTCTTATGAAGGGTAATCTTCTGATTAGGATCAGCTATTGACATTCATTCATTCTCTGTTATTGCGCAGGACAGGTAGATGAGCTCAGCTGATCACACATCCACTAATTAGTGCAGTACAGTTTTATAATGGGTAGTACTATTGCCTCTCAAGAAGATCCTGGGTCTGATTCCCAGAAGGGGGGGTGGCCATTCCTGTTCACTCCTGTTTCCTCCCACCATCAGAACACATGCAGGTGGATTGTAGAAGCTAGAGAGATAGATAGATAGACAGACAGACTGCTTTTCCTATAAAGTTGCCACTTAACAGATACTTACCCAGAACTGCAGTAGGTTGCTCTGAGGTACCCTTGACCAAGGTACCATCCCCATCACTGCCCCTTGGGTGCTGGATATAGCTGCCCCCTGCTGCACGGAGTGTATGGTTTAAAAGCAGCTGTTGTGTTTCACTGTGTGCTGTGCTGTGTTTCACAATTTGAAGTTTCACTTTAAAGAAAGTAGTTTACTTAGTTATAAATGAAAGGAGCTGTAAAGGAGCTAGTAACTTATTTTCATTACTAGAGTGAGGCTGGTGATCAAGGGACAAATCTAAAAGATTGTAATTAAAAAAACTAAAAAGCTGCTTTAACTATCCAATATCAAAGACTATGATTAAAGTACTTTCTATATGATTTTCTGTAAAACTGTGAAATATGAAAGGATATCACACAAATGAGTACACTATGTAGGGAGTAACGAGCAGTTTGAAATTCAGCCTCAGATCAAAAGTGATCTGCAAACGAATGTTTAAAGACAGAAAGACATACAGACATTGTTCTTCCTATGTAATTTCAGAAGAAACTAAAATAAAGAAAAAGCATAAATATAAGCACAAAACATTAAGAATTGCCTGATCAAACTGGAAAATAGTTCTGTCATTCGGCAGTCACACTCACTCGGATGATAGTCAACAAAGCAAAGACAAGAGAGGTAAGGGAGAACGCTTTATTTCCTGTGCTGTCTGAATTCATAACCATCCCATTTAATACACACACCATCAGCACACATGCTGTTAAAGAACATTTAAAATAAAGACCAACAGCAGGGGAAAGTTAAGCAAGATGGAAGTAAGGGTAGTGATGAAAAATGGAAAAGCTGTTGGTCCAGATGGCATACCAGTGGAAGCATGGAGGTGTTTAGAGGAGATGGGAGTTTCTGACCACATTGTTTAACACAATCTTGGAAAATGAGAGGATGCCTGAGGAGTGGAGGAGAAGTGTACTGGCACAGATTTCCAAGAATAAGTGTGATGCACAGAGCTGTAGTAACTATAGAGGAATAAAGTCGATCAGCCACAGCATGAAGTTATGGGAAAGAGTAGTGAAAGCGAGGTTAAGAAAAGAGGTGAGGATTAGTGAACAGCAGTATGGTTTAATGCAGAGAAAGAGCACTACAGATGCAATGTTTGCTCTGAAGGTGTTGATGGAGAAGTACAGAGAAGGTCAGAAGGAGCTACATTGTGCCTTTGTGGACTTGGAGAAAGCATATGACAGGGTGCCTAGAGAGGAGTTTTGGTTTTGTATGAGGAAGTCTGGTGTTACAGAGAAGTATGTGAGAGTAGTTCAGGATATGTATGAGGGCAGTGTGACAATGGTGAGATCTGCAGTAGGGGAGACAGATGCATTTAAAGTAAAGGTTGGATTACATCAAGGATCAGCACTGAGCCCATTCTTGTTTGCAATAGTAATGGACAAGTTGAAAGTGAGTAGGACAAAGACAGAATACATGAGTGTGAATGAAAAGGAGGAAACCAGCTATGTATGGGTTGGAGACGGTGGCACTGATGAAAAGACAAGAGGTGGAGCTGGAGGTGTCAGTGATAAAGATGCTGAGATTTTTGTTGGGTGTGATGAGGATGGACAGGATTAGAAATAAATATATTAGAGGGCTAGTTTAGGTTAGACATTTTGGAGACAAAGTTAGAGAGGCAAAGTTGCATTATTTGGACATGTCGAGAGGAGAGATGAGGATTATATTGGGAGGAAGATGTTGAAGATGGAGCTGCCAGAAAAGAGGAAAAGAGGAAGACCAAAGAAGAGGTTTATGGACTTGGTGAGAGAGGACATGCAGGTGGTCGATTTGAAGGAGGAAGATGCAGAGGACAGGAAGAAATGGATACGGATGATCCACTGTGGCAACTCCTAAACAGGAGCAACCAAAAGAAAAAGAAAAAGAAGTAGACCAACAGGAGGGGAAAGTAAAGTCTGTTTAGCCTGATTTATTTGTTTTTGCTTTAGATATGTAATTAATTTAGTTGTACAAGCCATATGGCTGCTTTAAAACACAGCCAGCCAAAAAAGCATCTTTTTTTGAACAAGATGTTAAATATGGGCCACGTACAGACAGGCAATACACAATGTCCAGGCTGGACATGAACAGGCAGCCCTTGTGATCTAGACTGAACCCGACAGGTGTTTAGATGGGCGGTGAACACCAGGCAGCTTCACTTCTTCCTGTTCACAATGTTGTTGCAGATCCAGTTCATACCATCCTGTGAATGCAAAATAGGAGAAAACGATAAACGTTGATTTCAAAGAGCAAAAATTTGGTTACAACCTCTCTCAAGTGCTCACAGTCTGTGTTATCATGCTGTGTCATTTCAGTGTTCTTCTCTAAAACTGTAAATCTAAAAAAAATCTAAAAAAGAAAAAGATTCTAAAAATATTTAAAAGCTGCAATACGTTTTAAAATGTGACAGGCCTCAGAGAAGGATTTTCATTAGGACCTTCTAACCTCTGTTTTACACTCACCACAGATACAGCTGATTCAAATGTTAATGTCCCATTTTATAACTGAGGTCCAAGGGTAATATTGTGAACAGATGCTAAAACTCAGTGGTGTTTCAAGCTTTAGTACTATTTGACCAACTGTGTGACACCAACATCTTTGTTACTGAGTTTTATTGACTTGCTTCACCCACACCCATTGCTGAAAAAAATCTAACAAATGGCAAAACAATCTTAAAAAAGTCTGGCAACTGAAAGGTAGAGCAGCAGCATCAGCACTAGAACTGATTTTTTGGTTGCTTCATTCAATGGGATTCACACCAACCTCAGATCACTATATATATCACACCAACACTGAACTCTGGAGCTATGAAAACATGGATCTGGAATAATGAATTACTGCCAGATGAATGTGAGTTTGACTGATGACAAGGGAGCAATATTCAGAAAGCATAGCTTCTATACAAAAAACTTGATGAGGAGAGATAATGAGGTGGGACTGTTTTGCAGGTTTTGGTCTAGACCTGTTAGTTCCAGTGAAGGGCATTGTTACTGTAACACCATACAAAGACATTTTAAACTATTAAATGCTACAACTTTCTGGGGAAGATATTTTGACCAAAGCAAGGTCCATAAATGTATGATTTGATGAGTTTGGTTTGGAGAAACTCCACTGGTGGCACATTCTGCTGGAACTGAATGTTTAACATATACATCTAAAGATCAGGTCCACATGCTTGCTCTTTATTAAGGAGACAGACTTGTGGATGTGGTTAAGGAGATGGTTTACTGTTTACTGACTAACAATGAGCTATAAAAATGAACATAATTCTGATTAATGTAATTGTAATTATTATTGTTGTTCAATGAGATATTTGAGTTAAAATGTAGGTAGTAAAAGTCAAATGTCATCAGAAAAATTAATGGTCAAGAACAGAAACACAAAACCAAAGTACAATATTATTAGTACATTACTTCTACTTAGTTACATCCCATCCCTCAGTACTTTAAGAGTACAAAATAGCAAGATCTCAAATCAGTTTTTGTGTTTTTTTTTCTTAATGGTCAACAGCCGTGGGGAAATTTTGATGTGATTGGAAAAATAATTAAGAGATGTTTTCTACAAAAACAGTGTGATCTCCAATCCACCCATCAATGAAAAGGACTTCTATGATACACCCCCATCCCACCTTAAAGGTGCAGCAATAGATGGGCTAAAGTCTTTAATTATAAGCTTTCAAAATGATTCAATGACTCAATGTTCAATGTTCCTGGTAAAATGTTTCTGGAAAAACTGGTAAAATGAGTACGAGTACATCATGTTGTTTTCATGATTCTGTACACCCTCTGAGTAATCAGTATGGAGCTGAACAAAGTTAGGCCTATAGTGCCCCATGGTGTCGGTCACCTGTACTCCCTCTCCGCTCATGGCAGAACAGGCCTGGATCTGCCACACTCTGTCTCTGTAGGTGTGTAGGTTTAGTCCTTCTGCAATCTCACTGGCCGGAGATGCTGTGGCCAGATCCTGTTTATTTGCAAAGATCAGCACAGGAACACCCTTCAGGTTCTCCTCATCTATCAGCTCAGACAGCTCCTGCAGGCACAGCATGAGGAGAAATTAACCATCAACAGGGGCAGCGGTGGCCTAGTGTTTAGTGACTAGGCCCCAAGGTCACAAGGTCATGGGTTTGAATCCCAGACCAGTAGGTTGCCCTGAGGTACCTCTGAGCAAGGAAGCACTCCCATCACTGCTCCCTGGGCACTTTATATAGCTGCCCCCTGCTGCATGGTGCGGGTGAAAAGCAGAGGTTGAATTTCATTGCGTCTCACTGAGTGCTGTGCTGTGTTTCCCAATCACAATTAGTCACTTTCACTTAATCACTGATATCTGAAGTATTACTGCTTCTTGTCATTTAACAATACCATATTATATTGGAGTACTCGCATTTAGTGTCAAAAAAGGAAAAAAGGTCCATAGTGCCTTATGTAATGGTACTGATCATGTCCTGATATTGTCATATTATCATATTTTCTTTCTGATTGTGATTGCAATGTAATGTTTGCCTACAGTAGAGCCTTTTGCATCAATGGTGTAAATCTGATGGAAAGTCTGGGGGACCTTCCTGGTGTGTGTTATTTTTAGCCTTACCATTCCTGTTTCTTCGAATCTCTTCTTATCTGCACTGTCTATTACATAGATCTGGAAACAAGCAAAGAAACAAAACTTTTAATTTATGTGTCCCGGAACTGCACAAAACAACTTCGCAGGTATAAAATATCTACTAGATAAATTGAACAAGATATTATTAATTGGGAGGGAAATCAAAATAGACTACCAAGGTGTCATAATAAATGCAGATGGAAAGCAGAGGGATGCTCCACTGTGATGTCAAACAGCAAAAATAACATGCAAATCTCTTCTTCTAAAAACAATGCTGCCTGTGAGTCTTTATTCAAAACCAGATGGCTGACATAGTACAGGTGAAGCATCATCCATCCATCCATCCATCCATCCGTTATCTTAACCAATTATCTTCACATGGGTCGAGATGAATGCTGGAGGCAGCATTCAGAGAGTGAAAGGTTGAGTAACAGCCTGGACATGTTAAGAGGTCCCTTGTAGTGGAGCGACATTATCACAGAACAAAAAATAGAGTCTATTCCTCCAGTTCTCACCAGTAAATCTGTGTTTTCTAAATATTTCTTCCAGAAAGGCCTGATCTTCCGCTGCCCGCCGATGTCCCACACATTTAGCTTCATTCCATGAGAGGCCACGCTCTTTATATTAAAACCCTAAAAGACAGAATGAACCAGAATCAGTTCCATCATAGTTACAGTGAACATACACTACAATATGTAGGGAAAAAAAATCTCTCTGTTTTCTGTCTTTATATGATGTTATTCAATAAATATTATAAATAAAATAGCTTTGACAATGTAAAATAAATGTCTCCACAGTAGCAACATCACAGATAATCAAAACCGATAATAACAAAACTGTCCAAAGGTTTTCAGACAATCCTGGAGAGAAAATGGCCATTTTAAAGTCTACCCATTACTGACATGAACTGTGTGCACAGCTTGTATAATCTCTACAGAAAAGCACTACACACCCCCCACATTGGACAGCGAATGTAATCAGTGGAAATAAAATGTGACAACCCCATAATCTTCACCTTCACATTGCATTGCAGTAGGTTACAAACAAAGAAATTCTAGCACAGGCCTGGGTTCAGTGTTAGTGAAAAGTAACACGTTTTCATTGTGAAAGGAGCAGTGATGGGGACAGTACCTTGCTCAGGGCAACCTGGAATATTTATGATAAATTAGAAATACAATTTTCTAAGAGAGCAAGTCGTAAAGTGAACCTGGTCAAAATAGACATTTTCCATCATTCAACAATATTTAGCATTATTCATCAACCATTCCAATTGCATGCAGAATTATTGCTTTTGCATAATATTCCATTACAAAGTAATGACAAACTGGCACCAGCAAGCAGGGAAAGAAATAACAATAAACAGAAAAATCAGCTTCACTTTTCCAGTCTCACTAGGGCTTTACTTGTTTGAAATGTTCCTGCAGGGGAATTTTGCAGTTGCTTTGTTTTACCTGGGTAGGTGTGATAATGCTGAGGTCTTCTGAGGCCAGGCTCTTTAAGATGGTGGTTTTTCCAGCATTGTCCAGCCCAAGCAGAAGTATCCTCACCTCCTGCTCTGATGAACCTTTCAGTTTCTCAATAACTGAAAGCAAACCCTTGGAGAATTTGCAGCAAAGATCAGCTTTCACTTTCACACTGCAGTCAACACAACCATCCTACTGGTTACTATTAACCTAGCAGCTAATTTTCAGAGCCTGAAATGTCAGAAAAGGTTAGCACTGTTTTTCCACTTATCCCAAACCTGACCTAGTAGTAATGCTTAATCAGTCACCAACATATCAGCAGTGCATTAACTGACATAACACAAGCTTTTACATGTGCGAATGACTGGCATTTTATTCCATTTTTGGCCATGCTGTGAATTTAGGATTAATTTAGGACTTTCTTGTGTTTTTTATCATGCTGTCGAGGAATACTTCTCCTGGTTACCTACAGAACTTTCAACATTTTTGGCTCTCACTTTCAGGGCAGTTCTTGTACCTGACCAGTTTCAGAGGCAGTGTGGGATCATCAGTGTGGGTTCTTAATGAAATTGCATGTTTGCACATGTAGCAAGATATCACTGCACCTACTGCCTCATTCTCCATGTCTGGGTCCTGTCACCACTACTGTGAACAATCCTGACTCTGAAATGACACATCTAACCACTCAGAATGACTCCATTGTGTTCCATCTTGTCTCCATCTAACTGTTTAATTAAGCAGAAATGTAGAAAGAATGATTCAGTGAATACGTGAGAAAGGTGCTAATATAACTGAAACCTTGATTCATGCAGATTAGCATTATTACATAAACACTGGCAGATTGTGTGCCATTTGACCAACATAGCCTTGCTCTTTGCATAGGAAAATAAAAACAAAACTGCACAATTTATTCTGACATCTAGACTGCTGACCAGAAACAGATTTAGCCATAAAGTTAAATGCACTAGATTATAATTAATCCACTGAGCAGACTGGCCACAGTTTAGATTACCAAAAGTGTTGTTACAAGTAAAACAGTTGTAAATATGACAGAAAGGCACAGAAGCTATAATACAAGGCTGACTGTTATACCATGAGGTCTTTTCAGCCAACACACCTTTGACTAATGGTCAGGTGAACATCCTAGACATCCATTTTCATGCCTGTTTAAATGTAAAACATGCCGTAGATATAGTAATCATAACAATAACTAATATAGCTGTCCTCTCTGACCTCTGTCTGGATTAATCCACACTAAAGTGTCAGTATTTACACAGACTGAGTTAAAGTCCAGGTTGGTAGACTCTCTCTCTCTCACCTTTTGAGCTTCTCCCATTGTGCCTTCTGTCCCAGGTGCTTCTACATTCTCTGCTTTTCTCCCCAGGCCAGCTTCTGTGGTTTAGAAAACTCCAGTAGCTGCTTAAAAAGCTCAACTCTGATTGTGTGTTTTCAGGTGTATATTTGTGTATCTATATGTTGCCCCTGTGGTTTGTGTAGAACAAAGGAACATAGGTCAGTTAGTGTTGGTGAATTGTAGAGCGTGGAGGAGGGGTGTTAGGAGATTAGAAGAAGGACAGAATTAGCCCTCATCTCTCTCTTATTCTCTCTCTCCCTCTCTCTGTCTCTGTTTTACCAGGATTATCTCTCTACCAGCTGCCACTGTGGGAAATCACCCTGACTGACCAGCCCAGCTCATTATAGTATATATAATCTACTGTAGCACTGCATTGTGGTGTATATATACATACACACTATATATACACACAACTGGGCAGTTTCCAATGACAGGATTACTGTTGACTAGATATTATATAGTGTGTGGTGCTGGTATGAGTGTCTCAGGTACATCAGCATTGCTGGGATTTTTACACGACAGTGAGATTCGCTTCTTCAGGATTTCCAGCCATCTGCAGCTACCATCAGATACCATCACAAACAAATGGCATGTAAATACAACCCAGGGTTTTCTAATAAAGGAACCACTGAGTGGAGGCACAAAGTGTGGAGGGACAGCATGTGGAGGGACAATGAGTGCGACAAAGTGTGTTTCTAAAAAAGGGGAAAATGAGTGGCCAATTCAGTCTGCTCTTCTGTTCTAATTAATCCTAATTTAAATTGAATGACATCAGCTGCTTCAGTGTTACTCTTTTAAGAACCGTGGCCTAAAAGTACCATGTATTGATCATTTTCTACAGTGAATAAATCTTTAGCTTTATTCTGAGATCATTGCACCCATGCTGTTGCTGCCACTATTTTAAGCAAACTTAACCTGTTCAGGGATTAGGAGTTTCCGAGTCTTCTCTCAACTGTGAGCTCCTGCCAGGTTAATGTAGGATAGGTGTACTTTTGCGTGGGTTACACAATAGCACCTACAGCCATAAACACTAGCACAGCTCTATTATCTTCTTACTTACACCAGCTAACATGCTTCAGTTTAGGCTACAGGCTCACTTTTGCCTTCTTCCACACAGTTCTTTCACAGTTTCCTCGGCAGTGGTGGTAAAGGGCACAAACCTTTCAGAAATGGATCAATGGAGAACATAGCTTCTATCTTTGTATCTTTATTAGACTGACAAATGACCATATAATCAAAGCAAACAGCCTCTTAATCTTCTAAATATGTGTGGTAAGGCGTTAGAAGTAGTTTGATTTTTCTCAGTTTTGTTATGGATCTGTATATCCACATTAGTGGCTTGTCTGCTGCTATTATTTACACTCAATTTATATAACTGTTTCCATGTAGCACAGTGACTGTATTCAGGAAACATGGTTTTCTGCTGCAAGGTTTACAGAACATCAGCTTCAAAACTGTGCAGTGTGTCTGCTCGTTGAACGAGAGGTGAAGGCTATTCAATCAGAACCCAGGTTCACAGTGGTGTACTTTCTGCAAAGCCAATTAATGAGATATCAAAAAAAAAAAACCCATCCACAATATTAAAACCATGAAGTATGAAGAAAAAGAAAATTGAAAAATAAAAAAATATCAAATGATCTTACATTCACAACATTATATACTGTATAGATTCACAAAATAAATATGACATTAACTAAAGATCTCAATATTTGCCTTAATTTCTTTTACTTTGTGAATGAGAAACCTCAGAAAAGAGCTGCTACATAAAGGTCAACTTCTTGCTCAAAATGAATGAGACATTATGTAAAATGTCTTCGTCTCCTCACACTTCAGTCATCCAAGTATGAGCTGGAATGTTAAATTGGGTATAGTGCAAGTTCAGTAATGCACTCCATTCCATTCTCCTTTCACCAGTAGCCTGTGGTGGTGGTGACAGTGGCGGTGGTGGAAATATTTTGCATGTTGGCTTCCCTCTGCCGTTTCCTAGCCTCCCTTTGAACTAAAGAGAAAACAAGGGGGAGGGATTGGGTGTGTTGGGCATGGTTGGTTGGGGAGGGGTGCATTGGTCAGACACAAAGTGCTAAAATGGTCTCCACATATTCTTATGCAAATGGAAACATGATCTGCCTTTCCCTTCAAGTGAATTGAAAAAGTGAGATGCAGCTCACCCATATTTCTCCTCATCAGAAGTTTCATGGAGACTGCGAGCAGGATGATGATGACCAAAGCTGCTACTCCACAGATTAACAGAATAAGCCCATTCTGTTCTGTAAAGGAAAGCACTCCTTAGGTGTCAGTTTATAAGCTACAGTTATATGCAACTGTCCAATTTCTGGTTACATTTACATAGTTAATTTTCAAAAGTGAAAATATCAACATTAACAGCTCTTCACTGACACATTCTCTGCAGAAAACACACAGAAATATTACAGTTTATCATCCATCCATCCATTCAATGTCTGAGCTACTTATCCCAACCAGAGATGGGGTGTGGTGGAACCCATCCCAATGCTCATAGGGTGAAAGGTGCAGAAACACCCAACAAAGCTCAACAGACCATCATATACACTCACACTGTTACACCTAAGGGGCACTTTAGCATCTCCAATCCTCCTGACCTGCATGCCTTTATACTGTGGGATGAAACCGGAACAAGAGAGAAAACCCCCACAGCCCACCCAACACACCAGGAGAAAATGCAAACTGCAAACTGTCTCAAATGAGAATTTAGCCCAAAATCTCACAAATCCCAATAAATATAAAATGTGCCAAAGGTTGATGTTTTATTGTTCTCCAATATGTTTAATTCAGAAAACAGACTTTTAACTGTGCATTACCCTTTGTCATGTAAATAGAGGGCGTGTACTTATGTACACACATCATTTGAATGTGACTCTCATGTCTTTGCATGTGACTATTCCTTGAGCTAAAGTCCTTTTACTAAAAAGACCAAACATATAGAGACACTGTGTTTTAAACTATAGCCCAACTGCACAGTTTAACACCCCCCCCCTCAGAAGCAAGGAATCAATATTGGAATCATTCTCACCACAGCAGTCACCCTGACATTTTAGTGGAATGGTAGTATACAGAAGTGCAAAAAAAATGATAAAAAATGGGACTTTGTGCACTTACTGTCCCTTGGGCCCTTTGTCAGTGCTGAGTCTGATTACAAGACAAGTGCTGGATTTTAGGTCACGGGTCTTGGTGTAAAAACTCTTACAAGGCCATTGTGCCTTTACACACTCAAACACACACACACACACACACACACACACACACACACACCAGCTACACACACTGTCAGCATGCTACCATTCCAGAGCTCATTGCTATGCTGAGAATGACACACCACTCAAACAGACTGGCAGAAAAAATGGTTGGAGAAAAATGTTTATATAATTACCGTTTACTGATATTTCCATTGGAGCTGAGGAAAAGTTTCCACACGGACTCAGTACAGTACAAACCAATGTCATGCGCTCCATAATACGTAAA
This sequence comes from Hepsetus odoe, assembly GCA_017165825.1. Taxonomy (NCBI): domain Eukaryota; kingdom Metazoa; phylum Chordata; class Actinopteri; order Characiformes; family Hepsetidae; genus Hepsetus; species Hepsetus odoe. The sequence continues at coordinate 22,500,269 of CM029372.1, read as the reverse complement.
TGAATAAAACTTTTTTCGCCAATCTTCACCTGGTTGTTCATCCAAATAAAGCTGGTGCTCAGGTTCTGAGGCAGGTCATGACGACAAGTCACATTAAGATAACTGCCTATGATAACCGTGGTGCTGTTGTTTATTAGTACCTTAAATTCTGGGAACAGGTTAAACAGTAAGTTAATGCATACATTTTACATACATAACATATACATATACAGAAATCTGGGCACCCCAGTCAAAAGATATGTTCAGTTCATTGGATGAAGTGTAAATAAGTACACATCTTGCACTGTTACTGTATTCATGGATTTAACTTAAAATAAAAAGAAATCTTTTATTTTTACTTTATTATTTATTATTTTACCATGTTTAAAAACAAAGAGAAACAGTGCACTTTGCAAAAAAGGCCTTATGTGTTCTCTGCATATGAAGTGTGGCATCCAAACATTTACATTTCACTGCATGTACTGAGAAGAAAACAGATAAAAGTGAAGTGCAAGTGGTTATTTGTCTTAGTGAAACACAGTCTTTGCTTTTCATCCATACACGTGCAGCAGGGGGCAGCCATATCCTGCACCCAGGGAGCAGTGTTGAGATCGGTACCTTGCTCAAGGGTATATCAGGGCAACCTAGTGGGCTGGGATCCAAACTCATGACCTTCCGATCCTGGGGCCTAGTCCCTAAACACTGGACCGCTGCTGCCATAGAAACAGGGACATGAAAGCTCTATCATGCAGCACAATATGAATCGCAGGCCAGTCGAGTTCTGACCAGCACTTTTGAGTCATTTGGTGAGGCTGGTGTGAAGAAGCAGCAACACTCAGGGGCAGCGGTGGCCTAGTGGTTAGGGGAGTTGGCCACAGGATCGGAAGATTGTGGGTTCAAACCCCTTACCAGTAGGTTGCCCTGAGGTACCCTTCAGCAAGGTACTGTCTTTGTCACTGCTCCCCGGGCACTTTTATAGCTACACGGTGCTTGCATGGGTTAAATGCAGAGGTCCAGTTTCGTTGTGGGTCATTGCTGTGACCTCGCAATGACAAGAATAGTCACTTTCACATCAGATTTTTGTGTTTTGGACTGTTTTTCCTTTTCTTGACTACGGATTATGCAGGTTTGCATATGTTTCAGGTCACAGAAGATAAACTAATATGTGACTGGATCTGAGTAATAAAGAGAGATACCTTTTCTGCAGCTGTTGGAATCATCTAAAGGAGAAAAGAACTTGGTCAATTGTGGTTAAGGGTAAAATACTTTTACAAATAAAAGTAAAAATTGTTTTCATTTTAAAGAAAGAAACACTTTGGTACTGACCGCAGATGCTGGTGTTGATGGAATTTCCACTGTTGGAACCCTGTGTGCAGTTTTCTACAGTTTTCATAGACATGTAACTTAGTCGTGGGACAGAAAAATCCTGACAAAAATCCTGTTAAAACTAAATTAAATGCTGCATTATACAAAACAGGAGATTAAAATCAGGGTTTTTTCATCTGTCAATGAAGTTCATGTTATTAGTAGTTCTATTCAATGCATCTCATCAATGAATTTAACCTTTTTGTTTAATTGTTGGTGAAAAAAGGTTTTAATTTAAAAATACTGATGACAAATATGTGACAAAGCAAAGCAATGGTCTAAAAAAAACAAGTCACTACTTTTTTTTGCTGTTGATTTATAGCTTCTGACCTGATATTTCCGATATTTCCATCACATAACAAAAACATAAACAACTATGCAAATTCCTTTAGTCATTTTAGATGCACATAATATTAGACTTAATGTGAACGTTACACGGATTTTCTCGGACACTGAAAATAAAACAACTTGCACTTAATGGAAATTTTAGAAATTTTAGAAATGAAAGAGTTACTACTGGGTGTACAACATTATTATTATTGGATTTTATATAACTAAAATACAAAAATACAAACTATTTTTTATGGAAAAAAATTTTAACCCTGTTTTAATCAAGCTATGTTGTTATGGTTGCTGATTCTTAAATCTGCTGATAAACCTGCCTAGTTTCAAATAATTACTACAACACAGTTCAACTCTCCCGATTATTCTCCTCTACTAACTGATCAGAATGAAGAGGACTTTTCCCAGCTTTCTGTAAAGCGTATCTCACCTCCCTAACAGTGGCAATAAGGTGCAGGTTTGAGGTGGAGAATGGAAAGATCAGTGATCTTGGCAGAAGAATCATTATGACAAAATGTCTTGACCAACAGCTGTTATAAATGTTGACATTAACATCTGTATTACCTGCACTGGGTGTATTCCAGTTCAGACACTGAACCGGAACGCAAGCATGGTTTGGTAGCACGTGGTCTAGAGAGAGAGAGAGAGAGAGAGAGAGAGAGAGAGAAACAAATGCTTGGGAGACAAATTCAATTTTTTCCAATTTCATTAGGTAATACGTTATGAGAGATAGCAGATACTCACATAGCAATGAGGAGATGAAAAGATACAACAGACCTGCACCAACTGCCCCCATTTTTGAGCTAGAGTCATAAAAAGAGTAATTTTCTGAGAAAATGAGCTAATAAGAAAAATTCTTGTATGTGTACAATTTATTACTTTATATAGTCTTCAGTATGTATCAGAGTTAGGCCTCCCGTAAATGTGTCCATACCATGCAAAAGAGTTATTCTTTTATCAACTTTTACTTTGTGCTGGAAAGTAAATCTTGCTCAAGATTACCTAAAACTCTGTAAGGACCGGATTTTAAAATCTGTTCTGCCTTGCCAAAAGGAATCTGAGCAAATATCTCAAGGCCCAATTACTTGCAGTCTATGTTACCATAATTCAGATGTTATGAACTATGAACAAAACACACGCACACGCACCTGCACACACACACACACACACACACACACACACACACACACACACACACACACACACACACACACACAAAGAAACAACATTGCCTGTGGAGGAAGATTACTCGGACCTTACCTTTCTGAACCTGCCAGCCTGTAAAGCTGATGCTGTGGAAGGAAGCAGTTGACAAAGGAGGCTCTCCCTTGACTAGTACACACAGTTTCCCGTACACTCACTGGTGTTCATGCAAACCAGGGCATATCAAGAATTACAGGCATTTTTGCAACAGCAAACATCTTCACAACTGGTCTGCTTTGCATATGTTTGGATTCCAGGACACAGGCCTACAGATATCCAGCAGATGCAGTTATTTTTTTTTTTTAATGTAAGCCTTTCGTACAAATGATCATCTTATCAAGGGGGGCTTCCTGATGTAATTTAACCAGGCTGAATTCTGAGGAACTGCGATAGGAACTGGGCAAAACTATGACACTGAATGGAAGTATTATTTAATCACTATGCAAATTCTGCAGCGCAGGTTTTGTTTCTTTCGCAACAGAGTTTTTTTCATCAAGCCAACAGTACCACTCCTTTTCATGCCAGGGGATACTGTGACTTCCTTTCTTGTCCAAAAGATGGCACTGTAACATTCAGGGAAGGTGCTCTCATTAATTACCTGTTGTCACCTGCTGCAAAAGCAAGTGGGAATTCACACGGGACACTCACAGGGAACTCATCCTGGCAGCTCAGAGTTCTTCATTTTAATTTGGCTTTTAATCTGTTTGCCCATAGAGAATGGTGGCAGTGAGAGGTTTAGCCAGGGCCTTTGTCTTTTGTTGGGCCGTAGGAGGATCTTTAAAGAAAAAGGTCAGCACCAGGTTGAACCCTAAAGTGCTTTCTACTCAGCTTACGGTAAGCGAGAAGGAAGTTGGAGGATTTTAATAAAGAATGATCAATATTTCTGCTCTGAGTGAGGTTAATGTAAGCTGACACATTTTCTTTCTTTCTATGAAAGTTAAAAGTAGGCCCAGTGAGATGTTGCCCAAATTACTGGTCCATGCCACACAATGGAAACACAGGTCTAAGAGTTTGTGTTTGCTGAGCATATCTTTGTAAGCAAAGCTGCTTTTTTTCAGAGTCAATTGGCAATAATAACACTTTTTTTTCAATTTTATTTGTTCTCCATGGAAATAGTAAAATATGTCTTTCCATGGAAATAGTACCACGTCTGCAACAAGGTCATCGAAAAGTTACTTTAGTCTGCTAATAAGTGTTTTTGGCTGTTGTCTATTGTTGTCAAACATTATTAAATATTTGATCGGCATCCAATCTTTTCACAGCTTAGAAATGTAAAGATATATCTGAGATATGTGTCTGTTTGCAAATGGACAGAACATTTATTCCCTGCTTTTAGGAAAACTTTAGTTTCATGAAAAATGTCATCATTTGTTGTTGGTTTTTTTTTTTTTTTGTTTCCCCCCCCCCCCCCACCAAAATTTGATTACATGGAAATATTTCAGTAGTTTATAACCTGCAGAAGCACTTTAGACACAAAGCCTCAAGCTATTGATTTTGAAGCTGGATCATGTCTGTCTTTGGTGCATTTACCTTCACTTTGTGATGAATTTTATTTACTTTAATTTGGACTTGAGTCTTGCTCTACTCTGTGGTGTTAATGAAAAGAGATGATTAAGAGCTAAACATTACAAACGCTGGATTATTCAGAACTACGAGCAGATCTTGTGGATGGACGAAAAGTACATTTCGGTTTTTGGTAGTAAGTGAAGGGTTTGTTAGGCGGCTGATGGAGGAAAGAGCAGCAAGGACTGTGTTGTTCCTACAGTGAAACATGGAGGTGGATAGGTACACAATTCTTTAGCATCTCTCAATTCCTTGAGGCTTATGCATCACAGGACAAATTTTTATTCTTCCAAAGCACTCTTCAAAATCATGCCAAATGAGGGTTTGAACACAACTAGCACTACCACCACTGGGTCCCTGAGCAAGAGCCTTAACCCTGAGTGTCTCCAGGGGGACTGTCCCCGTAATTAAGATGTGGAAGTCGCTCTGGATAAGAGCGTCTACTAAATGCCGTAAATGTAAGTTACTTCCAACAATTGCTGGAAAGGGTGGTGTAGATCTGTGCTGCTGTGATAAAGAGAAGCTGTGGTTAATAGGATGAGACTTGAACTTAAACACTCGCATTCATTTGCTTGCACTACGATGGATATCATTTTGCAGCAGGGAACTAACCTATTACTTCTTTTTCTTCTATTTTTGTGCTTTTCTAAGCCAATATGTGGTGGTGGTCTAGTGTAGGGTACTTGCCTATGGACCTATGGCTCAAGAGGTCCCAGGTTCAAATCCCACCTCTGGCACTACCACCACTGAGCAAGACCCTTAACCCTGAGCTGCTCCAGGGCGACTGTCCCTGTAATTAGGACATGGAAGTCGCTCTGGATAAGAGCGTCTGCTAAATGCCGTAAATGTAAATATGTGGTCTGCAGGCCAGAGTTTTTTAGTATCTCTTAAACCAATAGAATCCTGACTTAAGAACTAAAAACATCCACATTCCTCCAACTGGGTTGTTCCAGTAGTGGCATGTGAGCAACGTGTCATTTCCGAAAACTTTTTTTGTTTTCTTTTTTTTCTTCTCTTCATAACTAACAAAGCGCGTGCGTGTGTGTGTACTGTGATTTGGATTTGAATGGAGGTCTCTGCCCTGGCTTGTGGTTGGCTGAGTAGATTCTCTTTTGACGCAGCCCAGGTGCAATGTGATGGGCGTAGAGGCAAGTGGTCGTGCAGTTCATGCAGAGTTGCTCAACAGTGTCAAGAACAAGAGGTTTTTTAGTCAGAGTAACCACTTCCCCTTGTGGTATGTTGCTATGGCAAGACTTCCCTTTGAAACAGGAAACGACAGAGTGCTAAGTAATGGGCGTGAAGCAACATTACCATGGGGTGCACTTGTTTTTTTGTGTGACATCCTAACCTTCCTTTGGATGGAAGTCAGGCCGATGTAGCCATGTCAAGCAGAATGAAATCTCTGGCAGTGCCGACCTGTCAGCTGGTAAGTCTGAACTTTGTTGTTGAATCCCTTTCTAGCGGTTCTTGGGTGCCTGGAAGACTGTCTGTGAGACTTGGTGCTTTAAATGGTTTGGAGTTTTTAATGATTTTGATAGCTGGGCCATCTTAAAAGGCTGAATGAGTCTGGCTAAAGCAGTGGTGCTGAAGAGTGTTCTTTAAGGACCTTCCCTCTTGATTTTCCTGATTCTGTTCACCAGATTAAAAACCTTTTTGAGGGGAATTAGGTGGGTTGAGGAAGGTACCATGTTCTAGTGTTGTGGTTCAGAAGATAAACCTGGCTTTGGCTTTTTGTGGTCACACAAAATGAAGATATCCTTCTCTCAGGATGTTATTTTTGGGGGGAAATGTAATCATAATATTGCTTAATGACCATTTTGGCCATTACACCGATTTTGACGGAATGCGGTAATGCAGCCGATTAAAGTACATTATACTGAAACAGGCAGCCATTAGGGCAATTAGGCCTGTCATTATTGATTACATTAGCAGTTGAGCTGAGTAAACCATAAACATTTTATGCCCACAAACATTTTACGTCATATTCATGAAATTTGTTCTAAAAAAACTATAAATGCATATGCTTCCATAATATATTCCAGGCCTGAGTTTCCTCTCCTTAAGTGATGCTCCAAAAGGCAACCTGGCTGCAAACAGCGCTTCTTTGGTAATAAATGTTCGGACTCCTGTAAACTGAATATAGTTCAGCCGTGTCTCACCATGCTGCTATACTCATGCTGCGCTGCACTCCATGTGGGATTTTCTTGGTCAGCTGTTCACTGAATAACATCTGTGATTAGTTTGTGCCATTCACAGGTTCAGCACATTAAAATAATGAATATATTGACTTACTCCTCTGAGCGGTAGTGTTTACCAATAATCAAAAGGCTGTTCTATGGAGCCCTCATAGTTAAAGAAGAAATCCACACTTGAGTGTTTCTAAGGATTTCTGATAATCTGAAAACTGTAAAATACTGTAGTATAAATGATTGCAAATTGTCACAATGTATTTATTCATTTATCCAAACATTTAAAACCTCTCGCAATACGTGCAATATTGCAAATTCTCTGTACTAGACTATGATTCACCATCTTTAGTATTACCATTAAAAGAAAAGTAGCATTGTGACGGTAACTATTTCTATATCTCTACAAGTCAGTTTAAGTTATGAGCTGATCAGTATTAGTATCAGTGTTTTTACTTTAATTCAATTTCTCTCTCTCATGTGTGTTTATATATGTAGCACTATAATCAATATATTATTCTGCTATCTGCAAACATTTTGCCCATTTAAGGCAGCTGTGTATTGAAACATGTTATTTCACACTATGTAAGGCCTCTTGCAGAAAGCCCTCGTCACAGCCAAAGCTGGTGTGGTGATGCTTGATGATTGATAAGATATCTGTGGCTGGCTTGCAGGCTTTGTGCTCCCGTTGTGACACTCACAGACTGTGAAAGAAGATGTGGGTTGTCACCTAGAATGCTGATGCTTTGTAAACCGTGGACGGGGTGGGGTCCGGTGGAAGTAGTTATGAATCACTGAACAGACAGATTCAGAACAATTAAGCTCTCCTTGTTGCTATGGTGATTAGAAATTTGAGCGTCAGTGATCCAAAAGTCTGGACAGGTAGATATAGGAGACGCTCCATGAAAGAAAAAAAAACTCTGCAGACGTCCGTTTCTGTCGACGCGACATGTTTTGTTGACCATCAATCAAGAAACTTGTGTGTGAATGTGCTGATGGTGAATAGACAGACATTAATGTAGGCTAAGAATACTAGTTCTTCTCACGTCCCAAAGACAGTACGTTCAAAAAAGGCAGGTTGCTTCACGTTTAGGGGCACTGAACATTGAGTTGGTAATGCTGTTTTAAAACTTTGACATACTGAATAAACAAACCGTTTGACACTTTACACTTTACTTTACGCTATAGCTAAAGGTGATAAAATGTCATAAGGTTTCAGGTTCTACTTTATATCAGGTAAGAGACTTTATCAGTGTCCTACAAGACTGCGTGTGTGGTTTTCAGTGGCCTTGGATATTTTTGGACACGTGCCTCCACCAAGTGTTGAGTGAGTGTGGTTTTGTGTGTCGATGAAGTTAAATAGAAGACTCATGATGAAGGTGGCGTCAGATATGGCAAAGTCATGAGAATGAAGATGAAACGCCCGTTTCCTGTGTGACAGCTGCCACTCTCCAGTGAGCAAAGTGCAAAAACAGCATTCAAAACAGACCGCTCAATAACAAACCGTTGTCATCTTACTTCCCCGCCCCTCAGGATGACTCTCTGCACACTTCGTCTGGCAGGTTTTTCACTGTTTGACTTTGTGTGTTTCTCTTTGTTGTGTGTTGTATGTTGCAGACGCAGGCAGTTTCTGATGGAGGTAAGTGTAAATTTTGGTGTTGATTTTTCTTTTTTCTGAAAGCTGGCTGTGAAGGGAAAAGGTCGTTCTACTCATCTTGGTATCAGTCAATTTAAAAAAAAAAACTAGCAGGATTTGTTTACGTCTCCATATTTTGCATTTGTAACAAGTGAGAGAAATTGATGGATGACTGGAATGACAGATGATGGACATGGCATCACTTTAAAAAGAGTCCACTGAGTATTTGTACTGAAGGTGGTGTTGAAGGACAGTGATAAGTCTTGCAGCAGCAGGACTTTTTCTGCCAAATGGAGACGGAGAGAGAGATATTCCATTGTGGTTGATGGATGGACTGCAACTCTAAACGTAATTTTTTTTTTTTTTGTTTTTTTTTTTTTGCGCTTCTTGTCTTTGGTCAAACACAATCATTAAAAGACAAAATGTTTCCGCTTCCCTTAACATATAGTGATATTTTGCCCAAAAACAACATCTGGTTGGTTTGATGACTAATGATGACACTAATGCTGTCATTATAATAAAGCTTAAAAATAATCCAAGGAATGCTCCAGCGTGTTCAGACTCCTCTGTATTTTCCATGTTTGTAGCTCAAGGCTCATTACTGCAATTTCAGTGTTTTGAGATTGGTCAGCAGGACTTTTGTTCTTTACAGGGAAAGACCAGGAAAAAATTGTTTCCCTATAACTGTCCTTTTCCAAATGTCCCTGTGATTACATCACTGAGATGTAAACAAGAGCATTCAGCATAACTCGGTCTGAAACCGCTTGCATAAAATGCCTTACATAAGGGGTTGTAAATGTCTTCACAATGGTTCCTTTCACCACAACCGTGAATTTTGACTCCAGTTTTCTGAGAAAAAAAAAATAAAAATCTCTTGCTGACTTTTGTTTACATCTTAACCAACAAATAAAGCATACATTATTTTACAAATTATTTTACATTTTTTAAAATGTCTTTTAAAAATGACTACTTGTTTGTGTTCCCTTCTCTCTCTGTCTCCCTCTGCGAAGAGCTGAACATGTCCAGGATGACGGGTACAGGCAGCAGCCCCAGTCTGAATGGGAGCACCTCTGGAGGTGCTGGCCCTCCTGGAGTGGATGGTCCAGCCAGCAGGGTGGTCAGCTGGGCTGTGTGCTTTGAGCGGTTGCTGGAGGACCCAGTTGGAGTCCGCTACTTCACAGTAAGAGCCTTAATCAAACCTGTCACCTCTGGCTAATCTGACAGATATTTTATTATTATTTTTTTTAATATATATAAATAAAGGAACTCACTACACTAATTGTAGGGCATTGCATCTGCATTACAAATCATGAGCAGAGTCAGCCTTCTATCTGTCTTTACCTTTCGTTATGCTCCCCATCATTTGACCTGATGCCATCGAGCCTTTCATTTCTGGAATTTGCTTTTTTAAAATGCACTGAAGCTAATGCAGCTCTTAAATGATGGACATTTACAAAAACTACATGACAAAGTTGTGCTATGACACCTATCTAATTTGGGGAGCAACTTGATTGGCTTTTGATGATGCACTTCTAAGATCCTGAGTAATGACTGTGTGTGTGTGTGTGTGTGCGTGCATGTGTGCAGGTTTTAGAAAGGACTTTCTGCCATTTTTAATGGGGAAGATGGATGCCAGTTTAGTGTGGGTTGAGCTTGTCTGTCAAGTAGCTGTGGTTTGACTGATGAGAGTTGCACAATTTCGTCTTTCTTCATACAGTGTAGATCAGCACTTTTGTCTGACTCTTTTGTTTGTGTAGTCATTTATACTATCATTTGCAAAAGTCTATAATTTAGATAGAACTATCTAGAATAGATCTAGGTCTAGTCTGGGTGTCTGAAAAGGCTTTGTGACTAATTTATTTGGAAAATTGAGACCATATAGTTTGTGCAAAAGTCATTGTCCCTTTTTATATTTTTAATAGTTCTTCCGCTATAATTTGTAGAAAACCTGCTGCAAAAAAGTGAAAGTGTCATTGTGAGAACACAGCACAGCACACAGTGAACCACAATGAATGGATTTCTGCATTTAACCCATGCACACAAACACACACTGTGCAGAAGGGGCAGCTATAAAAGCATTTGGGGAGCAGTGACGGGGATGGTACCTTGCTCAAGGGTACCTCAGGGCAACCTACTGGGGTTTGAACCCACAATCTTCTGATCCTGTGCCCAGCTCCCTAACCACTAAGCCACCCCTGCCCTTAATAAAAATTTTTCAATAAAGATTTTCAATAAAAATAAGCGTAATTTACATGGGTGTCTTCTGAAACAGTTCTGAGGGAGCTGTTTATCAGCAAGCAAATTAAGTTGTTTGTTTGTTCATGTCCAGTAGTTCCATATAAGCACCATGGATTCCCCCCAATGCTGTGGATTTTTTGGTATGTGCAGCTCAATGTGTGTAAATGTGATTCTCAGGCATTCCTCAAATCAGAAGTGAGTGCAGAAAACATCCTCTTCTGGCAAGCATGTGAGAAGTTCCAGAAGATTCCACCTACTAATCTGGATGAGGTACTGTAACTTTGAATGCTCAGTTTCATGATCACAGACTGAGCCTTGTCCTGGTCTAAGCTGTGTTAGGACATTTTTCTGTGCACTTTTTATTGCTTTCTAAATGCACCTGTTAGCACTCTTAAACTGGTCAAGAACCGTTACGTTAGGTAACGACTGGTCAAATGATCATCTGGGTTATAGCCATTTTGCAGAGATTAGTAAGTGCTAGAAGAGCTCCAAGGAAGGACAAACAGTCAGTGAACTAGCAACAGCATCACGGGTGCCTTTGGGAGTAAAGGCAAGCTTCTCTGGTCCAGTTCTGCAGAAAAGCTACTGTAGCACAGATTTCTGGGGAAAAAAGAATGAGGATAAGTGCCAGAACACACATTGTAACATGTATCACGGTGTATACATAAGGGATGGTGTAGCTGAAGACCAATTAGAGTGCCCATGCTTCCCCCATTCAAAGTCAAAAGCCCTTGTAATGAACATATGAGCTTCAGAACTGGACAATGGAGCAAGCTGGCCTTGTCTGGTGGTCATGTTTTCTTTTACACCATCTGGATGGCCTGGTGTATATGTCTGGGGGATTAAAAGATACCCAGATGCACTATGGGAAGAAGGCAAGCTGGTGGAGGCAGTATGATGCTCTGGAGAATGTATTGTTGGAAAGCCTTGCTATTTTGACGCTTAACACCAACCTTAATGTTGTTGCAGACAGCATAATCCTTTATTTATAATCCCACGAATGAGAATATAGCCCTTTAATGGAAGGTAGCAGCTTTTTTCAGCAGGATAATGCTCCCTGCCGTTGGCTTGAGTAACATGACAAATTCCCCAGAACTCCGTGTAAAACATCTGTGGCAGGACAAACTGGTCTGATTTCTGGGCCCCTCCTGCAAATTACAGCATCTGCTGCTCATGACTTGGTGGGAAAAACCGCAGCACATCTTCAGATGTATTTCGAAATACATGTTTAGACTAGTCAACTTTATTTTTTGGTGCAATTAAGGGGACCTACACAATATTAGACAGGTGATTTTTAATATTGTTATTCAGTCAGTTCTAGCTTTGGTCATTAGATTATTTCAGTTTAATTCGTTCAGTGCACAAGAACAATGTGATGAAGTGTAAAACCAAACAAACCTTCAGGAAACTTGTAAAGAAGAACTGGAAGTAATAGCACAGTAGTTGACTGTAGAGAGACCAAGGTCTATGTGGTGTGCCACAAGCAAACTCTGACCAAAGCACAAAAAAAACCCTCACATTTTTCAGAGGTTAGTTTTTCCATGAGAAACCTGCTCAAGATGATTGTTCTGTAACTCTCTTGGGCTAGAGCTGTTGGGTAATTTCCCAGTTTAGAATCAAAAAAAGTTTAAAAAAAGGTTTTTGTAAATGTGATTAAACAGAGAGATCCTCAGCGGCTAAACATGTTTAGAGGAGATTTCTGATCATCCATGTGTTTGAGAGAAAGTGTGAGATCTGGGGCATACATGAATGTATTAACAGGAGGTATTAGAGAGGAAGTAAAACTTCTTGTAGAACTGGCTTATTTTTCAAAACATGATTGCCTGACTGTAATTTTAAACACATGCAGCAAGACTCAGTTTTGCTAGAATGTTGTGCATGTATTGTTTTATATAAACCCATATATCTGGCGCCCAGGGAGCAGTGATGGTAACTTGCTTAAGGGAACATCAGTGTGACCTACTGGTCTGGGATTCCAACCCACAGCCTTCTGTTTGTGGGGCCTAATCCCTAACCAGTTTTCATTGTGAATAAAACTATTCAGCCTTGGTTCTCTTTGGCTAGTGTTATACAGATTTTTCCCTTGCTCAGCTACAGTGCAATGAAATTCTGACTTGAATGCCTTTTTGCAGACTGTAACAGGCAACCAGTAATTAACAGTTAGTGCCTACATCCACTTATGACATTTGTATGGGTTCATTTGTAATAAACAAATCAATGTTTCGGGACCTTTTTCCACCTCTTTTATGCTTTATAATTAAACAATCCCTGTTTTGATTGGCTATCCTTAATCAATAAAATCAATTAAAATAACCCTTAATATAAAAGCATTTTATAGTAAACCCTCTAATGCCTTTCGGCTGGATCTGCGGGCTACGTTTCTGCAGACTTGATAAGTAGATATATATGCAAATGTTTTTTTTTTTTTTTGGTAGCTTAGTTTTTTTCCTGTGGAAGGTATGAAGTTTATAATATGGCTTCAAATGTCAAAAAAAAAAAAAAGGGGGTGGCCCTTTAAACTTTACTCTAGTAAGATTTGTTATCCTGCTGAATGGAAGTTGTTAAGGCTTTTCTGCAGTACCAAATAACGAATGCAACGTAACTTGGCTACAGCTCAAGTGAGAAATTCCCATGTTGCTCTGACATGAATCCTTTCATATGGTAAATAGAGCGCAGTCACCTTTCCATGCTCGGACATCTGCCCTTTCAGTCTGAGGGTTTTTTTTTTTTTCTTCTTCCTTTCTTTCTTATTTGTGCTCTGTGTTCACTTCAGCTGAGGAAGGGAGCCCGCGCCATCTATGATCAATACCTTTCTGAATCTTCCTTCCATGCTGTCAATATAGACGACACGGCCCGCACTGAGGAGAGCGATCTAGAAAATCCCACACCAGAAATGTTCAACAAAGCACAACAGCAGGTGCAACATATGCGCGCGCGCGCACACACACACACACACACACACATGGTTGATAAAACTGTTGTGTAAATATGTCATCTTATGCTGTGTTCTACATTTGTTTCCTCCCTTGGTCAGATCTTTAAGCTGATGAAGTTTGACAGCTATGCACGTTATGTTCGCTCTCCGCTCTATCAGAGCTGTATGCTAGCTAGTGTGGAGGGACGGCCGCTCCCTGACCTCCAGCCTCAGAACAAGGGATCCAGAGAGAGTGTCACACCTACCAATAACCGGAAGGTAAGTGTTTTTAGGACTGAAAGTAGTAAACAAACACCTGGGTTCAGGTGCATTAAAGACAAGAAGTCCCCTTTTGGAGGAGCTATGCCTAACCAATTAAGCAATTAACCACATTCCATGGTCCGTGGGACACCGAAGCATACTTAACAGACCAACATGACTAATTTTGGATTCTAATAACAAGAAATGTGCAGTGGTACAGTGGTCAGCCCTGTCATCTCATGGCGAGAGACTTTGGGTGCAGTTCCCAGCCGAACCTTTCAGGTCTCTTCTGTGTGGAATTTGCATGAGTTTCCTCCACAGACCTGCACATCAGGTGAACTGGATATGCTAAAGGTTCCCTGTATGAGTGTGTTTCTCTGTGTGTCTGCTTTGTGATAGACTGATGACCTGTCTAGAGTCCACCTTTCACCCTACGAGCACAGGAGTGTAGGCTCAAGCACCCCCCCCCCCCCCCCCCCATCCTTCTCTGGAATACCATTTAAGATGATGGATGGATGACAAGAGGAAAAAAAAAAACTTGGGGGCATGAAGTTTAATCACCATAGTCAGGATAAGTGATCAAGATGATGAATGGAAGGCAAGAGACCTTGAAAGAAGGTTCATTAAAGGGGCACAGAGCTTCAGATACAAAAAAAAAAAAAAAAACCTAAACAAAACTGGCTAGTGTTTCAATAGGACCAGTGACTGAAGTGACATTTGTATGTTGATCTATGGGAAGGATATCAGTAAATAATGGCCATGTAACGGTTCTGAACTGAAACTGAAATCTGTGGTGTGGGAGTATGTGGAGAAATGCTAAAATGTTTCTAAACCAATGGTTTAGATCATGGTCAGATCTATCAAGCAAGGCTTTTCCCATCACCTGCCCTCAGCAGAAATTACACAACGAGCCCTGCATCATGTTCAGGAAGAACGCACTTAATCCTGCCTCATCACACCAGGTCTTAGTAGAAAAACTACTCAAATCAGTATCTCGATTCTAGAAAAAAAAAGAAAAACTTTGCTGTTAATTTCTTTATACCACAGAACACACAATTTGAGTCAGTTCCTAAACACTTTCTCTCTCTCTCACTCTCATAGCCGCTTGTCCTAATTAGATTTGCTGGAGCCGATTCCAGCTCATCCCGGGGCAGATAGATAGATAAACACACACACTCAGACCTCCAGGCGATGTAGCATTTCCAATTTTTCTGACGTGCAAGTCTCTGCATGATGGGAGGAAACTGGCGCTCCCAGAGGAAACCCACGCAGGCACAGGGAGAACATGCAAACTCCATACTGAAAATATCTGTTGGTGACCTAGTGGTAGGAAACTTGCCTATAGGTCTAGGACCAAGTGGTCACCGGTTCGAATCCCACCTCCAGCACTACCACCATTGGGTTACTGAGCAAGACCCTTAACCCTAAGTTGCTCCAGGGGGACTGTCCCGGTAGTTAGGACATGGAAGTTGCTCTGAATAAGAGTGTCTGCTAAATGCCATCAATGTAAGTCCGAACTGTCCCACATGGGAATTGAGCCCAGGACTTTCTTGCTGTGAAGTAACAGCGCTACCCACTGCACCACTGTGCCACCCTGTTCCTTAACAAGTCAGTGTTGTTTTGGTGGCATGAAATGGATCTACACAATATTGGACAGGTGGTTTTAACAACTTGCAAAACTATTATACTGCTTATTCTGGAATGAACAAGCCAAATTGATCTCTTGCCATGGCCTATTAGTCCCACAAGGATGCTGGACACCACCAGGACTATTAACATGATTATGCAGTGAGAATTAGTTTTATTGTTTAGAAGGATAACTGTGATGCTGGGTCGATTCCCTCTAATACAATATAAGGGAGAGTTTTCAACATTTTAGGAAGTAAATTGGAGAAAGGGCCTCTATCAAGCAGACTGTATATTAAGGCATGTATTGAAACTTGACTACAAAAACAGATGTTTTAGGAAAAGGGGGGAAAAAAAAAAGCAGTGCATTTCCATTAATTTGCCTGTTGAACCTACAGGAGTTTAGCCCTGTCTCACTTTGAAGTTACTGAGTAAGTTTCATCCCAGACTATTTATGTTGCAATATTTATGAGCAACCGATTATAACAAGTCATTACCATATGCTAACTTTTATTCCAATCTCCTAAATTGCAGCTAATGTTCCTGGAGTCCACATAAATGGCAATGCTTCCCACATTATAATTAGCTTGGTCTGCACATGGCATCTATTTTGGCTTCCCTAGATAAACTCTTCATCAGTATTTGGGTGGACAGATCAGTTTTTACTATTACAGATTTTCCAAAAAGAAACCCATTAGATTGCCTGCCAACCTCTAAGCCACGATAGTTTGCATTCTCTCAATAATATGTTTCACATCTAACAGACTTCAACCCATGCAGGCTAGTCATTTTTTTTTTCTCTTCGTTGGGTGTGACAAGGATGGACAGGATTAGAAATGAGTATATTAGAGGGACAGCTCAGGTTAGATGTTTTGCAGACAAAGTTAGAAAAGCAAGGTAGTGTTGGTTTGGACATGTCCAGAGGAGAGATGAGAATTATATCAGAAGGAGGATGTTGAAGATGAAGCTGCCAGGAAAGAGGAAAAGAGGAAGACCAACGAGGAGGTGAGAGGACATGCAGGTGGTTGCTTTGAAGAAGGAAGATGCAAAGAACCAAAAGAAATGGAAAAAGATGATCTGCTGTGGTGACCCATAATCGGGAGCAGCCGAAAGAAGAGGAGGAGTCATTTCTTTTTTTGGCAGCTCCTAGCCAGACTGCTGGGCAGTAATCAAGGTGACACAAAGCTAGTAGCTGTGTCAGTGGAATACTAGATGCAGGGGTAAGAAAAGTGGGACTTAGTATATATTATAATATTATAATATATTATAATATTCTACCTAGTTCTTAAAGTTCTTTGTGTTTCTCACATGATGGATGCCCATCAAGTGTGTTGCCACACAGATTTACCTCTTGAACCTTTTCAGTGTTGGAGCTTCTGAGTGGAACAGCTGATAATTATTAGTGCATTTTTGGGACTGAGCCATGCCATCAAATAATAGTCACAGTTCAGATCGAAGCCTTTTTCTAAATTCAGTTGTTATTTGATGAAAAACATTTAGTTGTATCAGCTGTAAATGAAGTAAAATACACTCATCACTCAATATTCATTAGTGAATGTTTGAGAGGGGCAACTCGAAGCAGTTCATCTGGTAGATGCCAGGCTGTGAGCATTTGGGGGGAAAACTGCCACTAAAACCACAGCATGTATCCGATTGGATAAGCGGGTGTTTGCTAAGGGATCGAATGAAGTAGGACAATGGCATATACGGTGTGTGTATGTGTGTGTATCACAGAGTATGGAAGTGAAGGCACCATCATCGGATAGCAAAGTCAGCAAGAAGAAGAAGATAGAGAAGAGAGGATCATGGGGAGGTACTGTATGGCTGTGCAGTTTTGAATCTGAAAAATAATTTATTTACCATTTTCCAACCCCATATATACCAGAGTCAATTAGAAATCAAATCAGTTACCAATTACAACATTACTACTATTCTGCTTCTGCATGGGATACAGTTTGGGCTGACAAAGCAGCGGAAAATCCTTAAATTCTATACTTTTTTTTTGGTTATGTTTTCTGAGGAGCTGATTTATGTGATGCCATGAGAACATATTTTCCTGTTCAGCCTAAACCATTTTAACTCCACCTGTTTATTTTTAAATTAGGCACAATATAGAGCAAGCAGTCAGATCACGGGCCATAATTAGTCTCAAAAGCTAAATAATGAAAGTCTGTTAATGAGGGTTAAAAAAAAAAAAATAAATAAAAATATAAAAAATGAACCTTCATACCAAAAACTTAGTGGGCAAATACCAGTACAATGTTTATGGAAAAAAAAAGGCATTTTTTTTTTTAGCCTTTATGCTTGAATAGTCTTGCTCTTGTAGACTGGATGCTAAACTAGACATTTGTCTGTGCTATTTATTTATTTATTTAATTTATTTTTATTTATTTTTTTATTTATTAATTATTTTTCAGCGGATGTGTCATACCGGCATGTGACGGTATCTAGACAGGAGTCTCAGATTTCGGTGAAGTCCACCAGCAGTGTGGAGTTGGGCTCACTGTCTGGCAGATCTGAGGTATGTATGAGACTCACACGTCATCTTAACAAATGCAGACAAGAACAGATATTTAAGATTTGTCCTCAAACAAAAGCTGCGGGGCAGAGTACACTTGAGAGGTGATTCACTCTGTGATAAATGAGGGCGAAAAGTTGTCCAGCTGAGACAAGTTTAGTTAGTGAAGGTTGTTTAGCTGTTCACTAATGTTTTTCAGATGACATAATTGGCTATTCTCCACCAAATGGCAATGACCAATGACCAGGAGCCTACATTGGGGGGGTGTTGTAGACAATGTAAAGAAAGATCCAACCAAAGACGGTCTTAAAACATAAAATAAATTCCTGAAAAATCTGAGTGACCCCCCCCCTTACCTCACTCTCCCCATCAGCTTGTCCTTGTCACAGCTGAAAAATGAAGTTAATTTGCAGGTTAAATCTCCTCTGTCAGGGAGGCAGCTTGCCGGTTCTCCACACTTTTGTCTCACTCATTTTATCCTTTTACCTTGTGTTACTCTTTCTCACCCTCTCCCTCAGAATGGCTGTTCGAGTCCTGCAGGTTTGGAGTCGGACTCTGCAGCTTCTGGAAAAGGAGAAAAATACTGCTGCGTCTACCTGCCTGACGGCACTGCGAGTCTGGCTCCAGCCCGGCCTGGTCTCTCTCTGCGGGAAATGCTGAGTGGCCTCTGTGAGAAGAGAGGATTCCCTCTGAAAGACATCATCATCTACCTTCATGGCAAAGACAAGGTTACATACATTCTGCCCTTTGTACTATTATTATGTACTATAATTCGTTTATTTATGCAACACTGTGTAAAAGAGACCACCCCTTTACGTTGAGTATCTAAGTGTTCAGGTTTGTTTCGAGTATTTAGTGCACGCTTTGTCTGTAAGCTTCCTTTTTCCCCCAATTTTGTTGTTCCCAAAATCTCCAGTAACAGTTGTCCTGCTTCTTGTCGACACAGTTTCTTGTCGCAGTTATGTTTGCATTTCCTTCCTTTAAGTTAATTCCACTTGCTAATTTATGCTCATCAGCTTGTTAAACCTTCACCCACATCTGTCCAGAATTGATATGGTGCAAATTTCCTTCCTCTTCCCTTTCTATTTCCTCATTCACCTCTTTCAGACAGACTTTTCACTTTTCTTCTCATGGTGACAAGATGAACAAACATCTGTTCTCATACATGAAGCAAGAGCTTTTTCACCACAAGGATAAAAGCTGTTTCCTTCATGTGCATCTAAAATGAATGAAGAAAGAGAGAAATGTGAGCGTCAGTTTAGGTGTGTGTGTAGCTGATTGAATGCTAGTTTGTGTCCATTTGAAGGTAAATGTATTGTTGGCGAGAGCTTTGGCAGCAGCCAGAACAGGTTGGTAATGATTGAAAGGAAGGTAGAGAGAGTGTGTGTGTGTGTGTGGGAGGAGGGTCTTAGAGGTTGTTGTGGTTTTCCGTTAAACGTTTCTTTCACTTTTTGGCAGTTTTTTTGAAGATGAAAAATGACAGTTGTATCTGCAAATTAAGTAGAATGGATTTGTGATGTTCAGCTTGTATATTTAACCAGAGAATATGGTCCAGGGGTTTTTTTAATACTTCTTCTTTCTGAAGTAAGGGACATGGTGCATCATTAATGATTCTTGGCAGCCAGTAAAAGCCAGTTTTCCAGATATGAAAGTACTAAAGTGAACGGATTTTCAGTGAATAATCACTATTGACAATGTGATTTAACCCAAATTTTCTTGAATCCCCATCCCCAAAGCTGGCAATCTCATGGTTGATTGTAGGAGCACACTTTGCACAACACTTGAGAGGTGACTTGAGTTAGAGTTTTGCATAAACTTACCCATGCAAACACAGGTGTGACATTGTAAATAAAAAAAGCATTTATTGAGAAACCACTTTTAGGTTCAAATAGTGGCTGGTTTGTTTTAAACAGGGGGATGACCAAATGGGATCACCCTCCTGCTCCCACACCACCTACCATTAGCCTACCCACCTTCTGAAACCATGACTTTCACGGGTATCGTTTAGGTGCTGGATCATTGCAGTTACCATAACATGGTAGTGATGTTTGTTTTTGCTGCACGCACAAAATGAATGGCACATTTAGTCCACTTTATTGAACACATCTTGCCTGTTTTTTTTAAACATCCACTTGATGTTACTCATGGCTGCTGAGTAATACTGCTGGGATTTGATGCCTGATATAATTGCAACCCTTGTCATCAGCTGACAGTTTAATGGGAGTGAATTGTGTCCACGTATCTGTCATTAAAGGCATGTTTGGTTTTTTTTTTCTTTCTCGGCAGCCTCTCTCATTGGACCAGGACAGCTCTGTACTCCGGGACCAGCAGGTCTCTCTGGAACTCAGAGTGACATTAACGTGAGTTAGAAACATGCAAGCACCCATATTTCTGGTAGTATGTAGGCTCTTCGCTTGCTTTTTTAGTTATTTATAGTAACACACATTATTCACACAAATGGCTTTATAAAGTGTTTGATGTAGGTTTTAAATTTCCATCTTTCAGCCTGACAACAATTTAGCACCTTTTTAAAATAATGGGCAGTCCTGTCATGTCCTGCTGCCCCCTCATTTTGTGCTTTACCTTTTTGGTGTATGTGTGTTTAGACTGGAGGTTGAATTTACGGGGAAGACGACAGGATTTATGGTGAAGTCCAGTAAAACTCTGGGAGATGCTCTCTCCTCTGTTTTGCAGAAGCACAACCTCCGGCCACAGGATGCCGTTGTCACGCTGGTGTGTGATATTTTGCTAATATTTGCAGAATGTGAAGATTGGATATTCTTAGGCCCCCTGGTATCTTCTGCCATCTTCTCTACCATTTTATTTCTGGTCAGACTTGGTGACCGTATCTCTTCTGTGTTCAGAGTGGATCAAAGGAGCCCCTAAACATGGATACCAATGTCTATCGCCTGGCCAACAAGATACTCTGCCTGGACCGAGTCAAAAGTAAGTCATCAGCTGATGTCTCACTTGTGCTCTCTCTTGCACTCTCTTGTAGGCACACATCGACCTCACACTCTCATGACCTCAGTCAGATTCTCTCGCGCTGTCTGTTTAACTTGTGTAGTCATGTCAGTGTTTCAGTTCATGATCTACTGCAGGGCCACGTCATATCCCAACCTTTTCATCTGTCTGAGAGTTTAGCTCACTCTCCAGTTACTGCATGCTAATACTGCTTCATCTCTCACTCTCTCAGGAAGGGACTCATACAAGGCACTGCTGTGGTTTCCGCTAAGGTTTATGAACGAGGACTGCACAATATTTCCTTAGTTGTTAGAGACCCTGCTCTTGATGATATTAATAGTTACAGTGATATTCGTCGTGATATTTGAAGAGGTCTCCAAGATGCACATCAATAAGTTACTAGGATTGTCTCTTAATTCAGATAATGTTTCAGATAATCTTTTAATTGGTCAGTGTTTGAGAGGCAGCAGAAGTTTGCTTTGCACAAGACCATTTTATAATTACAACATAGAAGGGGCAGTCACAGGGTTAAATTCACTGCGGCTTGGCAGTCTAATCACCTGCATTCTGAAGTTGCTGTTAGGAAAGCAACAGTGCATGGAAACATTGTGAAATCACCACGTGAACAACCTGATGAGGTGCGTTTTAAAGAATGAACATTTCGTAGGCAGCTGCTTGGTGTTAACACGTTTTGCCTCCAAAACCAAGCCACTCCAGCACATTCATCTAAACCAAACTCTGCTTTTCACCGGCACACCGCAACTTAGTTTTCTTCATTCAGATTTTTTCTGAATAAAGAATTGTGAGCCCTCTGTAGATCAAATTGAGTCATGGATTGCGACACCATTGACAACATCCTACACAGAACTGTGAAGACAGCAGGCAAAACTGATGCCTAAAACTAAACCTAAAACTGTAGGGTACAGAAAAAGGAAGAGTATTCATGATTATTCTTCCCACTCATGCCCTTTCTCACTTCTATCGAAGCTATTACAGTGTTAAATTTCACCACATGTCTATAATTCTCTGTTAAGCCTTTACAGGCTGTTAGCCCATGTGCACAGACCACTGAAGATGTTCATAAATGTAGTGACTGATCATCACACGGAGAAGCTGTAAACTTGTTCTACTATCCAGACCTCTGTTAAGCAAATTCTTTAAGAATATTTAGGCTTTGAGGTCATTTTCTTCTTTATGAATGTCTTTTTTTTTTTTGGAAACGCATATCAAAAACTATGTCAAACTTCTGTAATGGAAGTACTGGCCATTTGAAATCCATCGTGATCTGATTGGGACATAAGTAGGCCTTTCAGTGGGAAAACTAGGCACTTGATTATATTTGCTGAGAACAGTTTTTCATGTGTGATGTTACTTGAATAGGTTTTTAGCATTTATGTTACTATTATTTTTCTTTGATTGCACAAGAAGGGGAAAAAAAAGATTTATATTCTAAGTGTAGCTTAGATAAACATGCCTAAGGAAGAGTGGTCAATGTGTGTATGTTTGAACTTCTCCCTTTGTCTACTGCAGCCTCATGGTACAGTAGAAAATTACTGAGAAAGACACAGTCTGTAAAAAAATTAATCTCACTTGTGTTAACAGCAACTACTTTAAAAAAAAAAAAAGAAAGTGAGGGTAAATAAATTTAGGGAAGTAAAGGAGGGCTATGTACAGCAGGCTTAGCAGGTAATGTAGCAAAGATACTGTACATATTCATGAGAGGAGATAGAAATAAGAAAAGAACTACTAGAGGAACTGTTCATGAGCAGCAATACATTTTGTAAAAGGTTTCTGAGACTACACTGGAAACAAATAGTGGGATATGTTTCCTCTCTAAACTGGAATCAGCTCTGTTTTAGAGAAGTGGTGGCCTGTTTTTGTGACCAATCTCGCCATCGTCTTTTTTCAGTCCAGATAACTGATTGGGTCCTGGAGAACTTGCTGGGATTAAACTATAAACTGTCTCCTGCTAGCACTTTTATATCAAAATGCAAAACTGTTGAGCAGCTGAACAAAGAACTGTTGAAATTGCCAGACACTTGAAGAGTGTGGTGTGTGGTGTCTACACAAAGACATTTCTTGGCCCTTTTCATACCGCTCACTTGTAACCTAGACATTTGCTTGTGTTTCCAAGCTATTCTGTTATTCTTTCATCACCTGGGTTCAGGAGGTGAAGGAGGTGCCTCTTTACTCAGCTAAGACTTTCAGGTCAATGTGCTTAGGACGCCTCACATGGATGGATGGATGTAGTTCGGTTTCAGATCTGGCTTCTTTTAATGTGTGTGGAACTACATTTGCTCTCCTGTGAACAATTAGCTCTTGTATCTCCAATGGCTTTTAGACAATGTGTAAGTGTAACTGGAACTTTTTCTTAAGAGCATAAGGCATAAACCCAGCACTTGTATAACCCAAAGTGCTGATCCCTGGGTGGGCCTGTTCATCCATTAACCTGGCATACACTTCCTGTAACTGCACTGAGGAGCTCTGTCACTACAGCTGGAGTGTGAAAACCAGACTCTTTTTGTGATATGAAAATGTGTTTGGCCATTCTCTTAACAGCGGTTCATATACTGACTGGCATTTGTCTGCACCCACTTTTGTAGACTTTTTTTTTTTTTTTTTTTTTTTTTTTTTTTGGTGGGTAATAGCCTCCTGTGCCAGCCTGGTCTTTGTAGCACACCTTTTCCTGATTCCCACCTTGACTGGGAAATTATGGCCACTTTAGCCTGTGGATGTTATAATTTAATCTAACCTACCCCGCCCCCCCAACCCACACACACACACACACATCATAGTTACAGTGATACTGCTGGAGCTAATATGATGCATCTGTGTTTCAGGCAGTGGTGAAGTGAAGGGTTCTTCATCTACGGATATGGTTCGAATGAGCTCCCGGCCTAGAAAAGTGCATGAGATGGATGGTAATTACTATAAGAAATGTATTTATTTATTTATTTATTTTACTTAACCAGGGCCACATCACTGCATAGCTATTGTTTCCCCCTCTCAGGTTTAAGAGGACAAATCAGTCTGTCACAAGCTTCCTTTTCCAACCATTTTAATACATACTTCATAGAAATCCAGATCTTTCAGAAGGTATGTTAAAAATGTGTTTCTCAGGTCTGGTGGAGATGCTTAATCGAGCTCAGTGCAGCAGGGCAGACGACCAGCGTGGTTTGCTGACCAAAGAGCAACTAGAGCTGCCACAGTTCCTGCAAATCCCAGTGGAACAAAAGGATGGAGCAGAACCTCCAAACCATGCTAAGCCTGTTAAGCCAATGGAGGACCAGGGGACACTGGCAGTTACTGAGAAGAATACAAACCTTAATAAACAGAAGACTGAAAAAGACAGTGAGAATAACAAGGGCATCTCCAGCAATGGGACCTCACTTTGAGAGGAAGTGTGTGTGTGTGTGTGTGTGTGTGTGTGTGTGTGTATATATATGGACCACTGAAAACAATGGACATGTCAGAGTGTGTTTCTTCACACTGCCCCTTGATTTGTGAAGACTGTAAACCACCTCCTGATATTGTATTAACTTTGTACGTTTTATAAATCTCTTCTTTAACATGTGCTTAATTAATCTGTTAAATCTTTTATAGACAAAACTACAAGCAGAGAAGTTTATTTTGTTGGAACTAGTCCTGTGGTGTGTATTTATTTTCTTATATTGTGGAATGTTTTTACTGTTATGATCAAGAATGAGTGCTCTTATATTTATTTTACATTTGATACACTTACACATTTCATGATTTTCCTTTATTGTTCACTCTTGGATTTGTTTCACTTGCATGGATTTGTGTGTTAAAGCATGAATGTAAAAAAAAAAAAAAAAAAAAGATTGCATCTTATGAATTGTTCTCTGCACTTTTGCTTTTCCTGGTCTAATACAGTGTAATACTCAAATGTGAATGGCTGTGAATGCTTTGTGTTTTGTTGGTGAGCATTATTTAGGACTGCCAAATTAGGAATCCGATATATGGTTCTTCTTCCTCTTAGTTTTTTCCACATAGGTATTTTAGATGCTTTTTCAGTTTTTATCTGACACATCCACTATAACCTGCTTTGGTGCACTTGACATAAGATTAGATAAAACTGAATGTACCATTTTTTTAATTATGGTAAATTAAAGATACAGTAATTTTCCCCTCTGCCAGAGTTGGATCAGGTGGTGGCCACCACAGTTGTGTCCACTCTGCAAGCGAGCTCATGGCACAAAGATTTGATGTAAGATAAACAGATGTCTTACATGCATGAATGAGAAACTTTAGAGTCAAACCTCAGTGTTTGTCACTAAAGTGTTTTGCTAGGAGTTTTATTTTGGCTTTTTTTGGCTTGTTTTCATTTTCAGTACGAAACCTGCATGATGTACAGATTTTTCAGACGGCTCCCTTGTAACCTAGCAGTGGAGCTCCAAGCTGTGTTTAAAAGCTCTATGTTCAATTATCTAACTATGTTCACTTGCTTAGACACGAGTGAAAGCATCCTTTCAGGCATAGTTGCTCTGCATCCTTAGTGAGGGTAACTACTTGGTTAAGTCTGTTGATTTGAAGTCAAAACACATTATTGATTCTATGAAGTGTGATTCTAATCTGATTTCTACTGTTATTGGCTATCTGATATCATTACTGTGCACCCCACAATCATTTTCTTTTGGAAATTTATTTTGTTTCTATATATTGTTCATGATCATTACTGATTATTTCTGTTTGCAGTTGCAATGCAGCAAATGTATTTTTTACACAGATCCAACCAGGTTTCACTTCTCTTTGAAACTACTCTCCATGGGATCATTGCTTTAAGCAGGCTTGTGGCAGCCATTGTCAACTGGTTAGAGAAGAGGGCCTCCAACCAAACGGTTGCCAGTTGGAGCCCTTGGACCGATAGGAAAAATGTGGGGGAATAACTCTTTCCCACTGCATCCATGACTGAAGTTCCCTTGGGCAAGTCCAATAACCACTTAACTGTCTCCTGGTTCAGGTATTGCAGCCATCTCCTTCTGCTGTGTGTCTAGGAGGAACTGAATGCAGAGGAAAAAATTCCTGCTAACTGTTTAGTGTGTCTGTGCAAGCACAGGAATTTAATTCCTTTGTTGAATGTGTTCACCTGAAGAGTTGGCTGAGTAGAAAATGGACTGTTCATGAATGACTGCCTGACAGCCACCATGATGTAAACAGCAAAACCAAGATCTCTTTGCTCAAGTGCAAGAGTCCATGCTTATGCTGCCCTTTTTTTTTTAAAAAGCTATTTAACTTTCCGGGCATTGTTGTGAAAATTAGCAAATTTCCAAATTTATGTTGTGTTGATAACAGGTCATTACATTTTTTTCGTTTATCAATATAAAATCCATCATGAATATATGGAGATAAACTTTCTGGGATATTTTTGCATGGTTATATTAAAGGGAAAGTCTGCACAGATTTTATGACGATGGCTGACAGCTGTCCCGGCACCGGACAAGAAAAGCTGTTCCAGACGACTGCCAAAGAGCCTTAATCCCCGCAGCCCCTCTGGAAGTTCCTGCTTTGGCTTTTATCTTGAGGAAAATCATCATCATGGTTCTTCCCAAAGAATGCATCGAGTTGGCGAGCTCCGTTTTGAAATCACTCTGAGAAATAGGACACCTAGTTTCTAACTACAGGACTTTGACGACACAGTTTAAGAGTGAAGGATCCATGAGTCAAGAAAAGCTACCCAGATTTTATAGAATGATGCTTGGCTGTTCATTTGTAGTAAATATTTAAATATAATTTCAGTGTTGTGAATTTTGTAACTGATTATAGTTGAACTTAAAGAAACATTGACTATGCAGTCAGTCCTAATGGGAAGGAATTAGACGCTGCAACTGAATGGTAATCATGAATATACGAGGAGTTTTTTCAAATGAATGTTTTTTCAAGGGTTTATCAGTTCGTTTATGTTAATGATGCTCTGATTATGCTGAAATGCATCTGCTGTCCCATTACCACAATTTCTCTCTTTCCTCCTGGTCATGTTTTCCCTGTGACTAAATTTTGCAGGAGCAGGCTAAATGGTATTGACATTTACATTTATTACCGGCTATACTATTCCAGAGCACCGTACGTTAGTGCTTTCTATTCTTCATTCTCGTTACCTGCTAAAGATTAGCAACTGTTGACTATTTCTCAGCCAAGTAACAAACTTCTACTCTGTAACTGAATGAGGTAAAATAATTAATTTTCCCCCATATTAGATAAAACTGAGGATAGTCATCGTGCATTTGAACCCAGGGTTAAGTTAAATGTAGGCCCTTGGCATTTACGCAGGACATGTACACTCACCATAATAAGCTCCCCGGTCTTGACGTTATGATTTTCTGTGCTTTCCCCAACAGGCACATGGCCAGGTCATGGTACAGACTGATGACATCATCTGGCCTTGACACCTCCCACATAAAGAGGTGTGAGGAACATGCTGCATCTTCTCTGATGCTGTTGGCTGTGTTTCAGAAGCATCATGCTTAAGTGTGCGACCATTCTTTAGTTAGAAAACGAGGGTGGGCAAGAACTTGATTTGACTCAAACCTCCCGCCTACCCAACTAACTGGCAACACAGGATGTCTGCATGCTCCAAGGAAATTGCTTTTTGGTCATAAATAATAAGGTTTATATATATTTTTTGGTCCTCTGATTTAAAAATACACATACACTCAACAGCTAAAAAGTTAAAGAAGAACGTTAAGACCCCTCCTCACCCAGTTCTGCTTCTGAAAACAGGGCTTGCAAGTTTGTTCCAGCTTTGTTAGAGGTTTTAAGGAATAGACTGCATTCAGCCACAGCAGGTGCAGTTTAGAAATGCATTGTAGCACTGTTTTGCTTTTTGTCTCGTAATCCTAGAGAGACCAACTCTCTGATGTAAACTGCATGCTAAAATCATCACAGCTCCCAGAAACTCTCCTTCCACAGAAATGAGTGAGTGAGTCTCAGCGAGTCTTTCAAACCGTGTCACTGCTGTGCTGAAAATGACGAAAAGGAAAAACAACTAGCAACTAGCTCACTAGTGGTCCTGCAGTGGTTCTGATCATTTGTGAAAGGGGTAAAGGGGGCTGGTATAAACAAAGTGGTGGACCTCAGTCTGTTGTCTTTCCCGGTCCTGGAGCAACGGTGTGCAGCAGAGTCTGAATATTTTGAAACTCCCGACCTGACGTTTCGAAAGAGTCTACTACAGTAGAACAATTTACTGGCAGGTTGAGTGGAAATCCCAACAATTTGGTAGCAGACCATCCCTTCAGGACCAGCACTAGTGAACCCTGATGTAAATATTCAAGATCAATTAAAGCATAAAGTCAAAATCCACTAAGAACCAGTATTTTTAGGGGTTGCTAGAGGGTTGTTATTTATTTGTGCGAGGGCGGATGGTGTATCAAATTATTTGATATACATGGGAACCATCATAGTCAGTGTGTGTCTGAGCTGGGGGGTGTGAGCAATTGTCAGGTCTGTGAAATTATGAATGGCCCGAGAGGATGGTGGGGTGTGTGATTATGTGTGTGCGAGAGAGGGAAAGAGGGAGAGGGAGGGATGGTGAGAGGAAAAGACGTAACTGGTGATACGAAGAAAAAATTACCCACCAGCAGCACAGCCCCTCTGACAAAGGTGGAGAAAGAGAAGGTAAGAGATGTCCTCTCTATTCTCCAACATTTGTTCATTTCATCATAATTACATACTACCAGTCTGCATTTATAGCCTGGATTAAAAAAAAAAAAAAAAACAGTCATTGTTTTCTGTCTCAGAGGAGCATTGTTTTTTGGCCAATGATGTGAAGTGTAAATGAATTCCGAATTCTGCTTTATTAGACTATTGGCCATCTGCATGTACATTATAAGGTGTGTGTGTGTGTTTAAGAAAGAAAGAAAGAGAGAGAGGCTCTAGGGTCATAGACGTAAATTTGTATGCAGCACACTTCTCAAGATCGGTGAAGGGCAAGGTAGAAGGTGTCGAGGGGCTGTTCAGTGCAGAGTTCTTCGACTGCTGGCAATGCCTTCAGGATTCAGTGTTACCAGTACATTCTCAGAATGATCCCAAGAGGGTCCTTGAGGATCCTCATCTTGTCAGAATGCTACTTATACATGCCGTCAGGCTAAGAGCCAGTAAAAGCCTACAAAAACAGCAGTATATTCAGACAGCTTAGTGCAAGCCTGACATTACGGTGGGAGTAAATAATACACATGACCTTCAGAGAGCACATGTCTGCACACTGGAATGCCCACTACTGTTAATTTACTGAATATAACATCAAGAAAAATATCATTCAGATCCAAATTTCCATTAGTAGAGAAAGAAGGAAGAAAGCTGCTCTCCGTTTTTGTCTAGTAGATGTAACTCCGTATATGCATGCAGATTTAGTGCCAAGCCTTTAGTCCAGGCCTTTAATATCTAACATGGTCAAAACAATGTCTATATGAGGTTTAAGTAGTATTTTAGCATTAGTTTTTCACATTAATAATTTTTTGTGTTTTTAACAATATATATATAAAATTGTATGTATGTATTCCTTTACAACTGCTATGTTGCCACATTCATAATCAGTGACACAGGGACTTGCCTAGTGAAGTTTTTGATTTGAAGTTTAATCCTAATTACATAATTCATCCTAACCCACTTTTTTAGATCCAAAATATTGTAATAACGAAGTATGGGTAGGAAGACTTGCAGAGTTTAGAGACAGAGACCGAAAAGTGAAAGTGACTATTCTTGTCATTGTGAAACACAGCACAACACAAAATTCAACCTCTGCTTTTCACCCATACACACACGTGCAGCAGGGGGCAGCTATTGAAAGTGCCCGGGGAGCAGTGATGGGGACGGTACTTTGCTCAAGGGTACCTCAGGGCAACCTAATGGTGAGGGAACCCGCAATCTTTCGATCCAGGGCAACTCCCTAACCACTAGGCCACCGCTGCCCCGAGGGAAAGGATCTGACGGGAAAGTTCTGCTGGAGTTTTTAAACATTTATTCCATTTACTCTCCTCCTAAATAGACACACATAATCTGTCCTATCATCTTGAACATGTAATGACGATGGTTCATCTGATGCCGCTCAGTTTGTGATCAGCTTCTGGTCACAGGACACAAACATGGTAGTTGGTAGCTGTTATGTTCTGGAATAGGGCTCAGATTGAAAGTGGTCCAGCCACCAAAAATATGTAGCCAGCCATGATTCACAGGACAAAAACACACAAAACAGCGGTGGCCTAGTGGTTGGGGCGTTGGCCGCATGATCGGAGGATCGGGGGTTCAAACCCCTTCCCAATAGGTTGCCCTGAGGTACCGCTCCCATCACTGCTCCCCGGGCACTTTCAATAGCTGCCCCCTGCTGCACGTGTGTGTATGGGTGAAACGCAGAGGTTGAATTTCGTGTTGTGCTGTGAGCAAGGTGCCGTCCCCGTCACGCTCCTCCCTGCGATGGGCTGGCGACCTGTCCAGGGTGTGTCCCCCCTCCTTTCCCCTGGGATGGACTCCAGCAGCAGCACCCCGTAACCCAGAAGCAGCAGAAGTACATAGTAAAGACACAGCAAGTTTATTCTAATGAAAATAATAATACACATAATTAACCTTCCACTGTATGTAGTAACTTTTCAGTATGTGCGAAAAGGCTGTTTTATTTTTAAGGTCACATATTTTATATTTAAATGCAAACTTTCCACAAATAGCAGCTTCTTTTGGCTGCTCCTTGAACACACTTTGAACACATTTTAGGGGGGGACCACTTCCTCTTTTTCTCTTTCCTCGCAGCTCCATCTTCAACATCTTCCTCCCAATATGATCTTCGTCTCTCCTCTGCACATGTCCAAACCAACGCAACCTTGCTTCTCTAACTTTGTCTCCAAGACGTCTAACCTGAGCTGTTCCTCTAATATACTCATTTCTAATCCTGTCCATCCTCGTCACACTCAAAAAAGATCTCAGCATCTTTAACTCTGACGCCTCCAGCTCTGCTTCCTGTCTTTTCATCAGTTCATAAATAAATGCATATTTATACATAAAAACACTTTTTGTAGATTAATGTATGAAAAGGGAATAGTTTAGATGTTATCTTGTTACTGTCTTTATGGTGGATTCTGACAGGCACACCTGTAGTGAAAATGACTATACTTGTAATTGTGAAAGGCAGCACAGCACAACATGAAATTCAACCTCTGCGTTTCACCCATACACACACATGCAGCAGGGGGCAGCTATTGAAAGCTGCCTGGGGAGCAGTGACTGGGATGGTACCTTGCTCAAGGGTACCTCAGGGCAACCTACTGGTGAGAGAATCGAACCCACAATCTTCCGATCTGGGGCAACTCCCTCACCACTAGACCATCGCTGCCCAATATGTTTGTGACACACAATCTTAACCGGTTTTTTTTTTTTTTCTTTTTTCCCCCCAATTACAGATCATATGAACTGTGTAATGACGGATACAGTGTATTGACAGTGAATGACAGTTAACAGTGTTTACATTCATATCAAACTCTTGTTTCGGGGAAGTGAAGAAAAATTCACTTGCTGATTAAAAACTTTGCAGGTATCTTTCATACTTAACTGAAAGTAACCATGACAGCTGACCAATGTTTGATGGGGAGTGTACATGGCCCCCATGGAAAATACAATAACAAATCTGTGTCTTCAGGCCTTGAGCAGTCTGAACCTGCCTGTCCTCAGCACCTGGGGTGGTTTCATGCTTTGCTTAACAGTTGCTTCACTTTTATTTACATTAGATTGTATTACACACACAGACACACACTTGCATTGTATGTACATGCTTTTTCCTATTAACTGATGTGAACTTGCGCAATTGCAAATACGAATACTTATGAGTGATTCTGTGTCTGACTTAAAAGAGAGTGACGTGTCAGTGATACATACACTGAGGAAGTGAGAGATTACTAATGTTCCCAGTAATTCCGGGCACATCTGAGAGAAAGGCTCAGTGGTATCCTACATGAAAGGTACACACTTCCATTCCGTTTATCTACATGAGTAAGTCAACAAAAGTGAAGGTGACATTTAGGACCAAAACAGCAGTGCATTGTGGGTGTGCATTGTTGGTTAGAAAGTAGAGTACAGGAGGCTGAACTGATTTAAACAGAAATCAAAGTCTCTGAAATGGAGAGTCATCAAAGTGAGTTAAAATTCTCATATGTTGAAAAACAAACCCTCCTTTTAGTAACTAAAAGAGACTAATGGGGCCGCAGTGGCCTAGTGGTTAGGGAGTGTCCCCAGATTGGAAGATTGTGAGTTTGTTGCCCTGAGGTACCCTTTAGCAAGGTACCGTCCCTGTCACTGCTCCCTGGGCACTTTCAACAGCTGCCCCCTGCGGTATGGGTGAAATGCAGAGGTTGAATTTCGTTGTGCTGTGCTGTGCTGCGTTTCACAATCACACGGGTAGTCACTTTCACTTTTTCATAATGTGTACATGAACATGTTCACATGCATCTATAGTCATACGTGGTCCTTCAGCTGTGCATAAACAGGTCATGCAGAAAGTTTTCAGCAAGTTTTTAAAATTTTGCCATGTTTCACAATGAAATGTATTTTTTGTCACTCTGCACACACTGCTCCACGATGACTTGAAGACTGAAGGGGAGAAAGGCGTGGATCTAATTTTGTACAAGTCTGAAACATAAAATATGAAAAGACTTTGAACGAGTTTGAATACAGTTGGGATGTACTTTATCAATATTGCAACAGTTTAGCCAAACCCACTGACATTGAAATAATAAGGAGTGTTTCAGCCCAGACTGCATTTAGAACTGCATTTAAAAAATGTTACAGGGCAGCCAATCAGAAAAGAGTTAATTTACACGTTAATTATCATGTCAGTACATGCCAAGAGAAGGAAACAAAAAGATCTTTGTATGAATCAACCATCGCCTCATTTTGAGAGCAGATAACGGAACCAAAGCTCTTATTTTTGACTATCTTCATCTTCTTATCTTCATCAGAAACTGCAGTAATGCTCGGAAGAGTGAAATGCAAAAGAAAATGCAACAAAAGGTGATCAGAGAGTTTGATCAGAGACATGGGACAAAAAAATAGGTAGAACCCAAACAGAAGACAAAAAGACAAAATGTGATAGCATACTGAGATCATGGAAACACTTCAAAGTACCTACAGTTTAAATAGTCAGATTAGGAGGTATCAAATCGGGTGTGTTCTAGGAGAAAGAAATTAAACCAGTCTAAACATCACTGCAGTAACATCATAAATGGAGAGCCACCATGGGAACTCATTTTCCATGATGATGAAGTCTGACAGTGTGTGGTTCATCACTCTGTTTGTTGTCTATGAAGGCCGCTTTGTGACTCAGCAATGCCAGTCTGATCCTGGGCCATTTCATGTGCATTTCTGCTTTTCTCCTTTAGATGATGAAGTTTTGATATGCATGCACTCACTTTATTATTCAGGAGACCTGGACACCCACACACCCAAACACCACCAGCTCATCCCATCACACAAGAACACAGCATCACTGATCCACAGCTCATCGCTGACGGGAACCTTATTTGTTATTGGGCGTGGCAACCACAGATTCATGTGAGGCCACTCTATTGGCTTTACTATGAAGATTATGCAACCTATGTGAGTAACGTGAGCACCTGAGATTATCAGAATAGGTTTATTAGAAGTGGTTCTGCTCACGGGCTGTATCCCAGAATGGACGGATATCCATGTCCTCACAGTAAAAAGACTAAGTGATCTGTGGTGACCTCTAGTGGTGATGAAGTGTTTGTAAGACTGTCAAATGCCTGCTTATTCCCATTTCTTTCTTTCTGTGCTGTTGCGTTGCCAGATTGACAGACAAGAGCCCTGAGTGAGTGTGATAAAGAGCTCCCTGCACCCCACTGCCACTCTGCACCTCGCTGCAATTCGCCAACATGGAGCAGAAGGTAAACAAGGAGCTTGGGTCCAGCTCACAGCACTATCACAACTCAGAATGTGCGATCTTCTCCTAGACATCAGGGTCGATCCATGTGAAATCACAAGCCCCCCAGAGGGACCTCAGATTAGATAAATATGTTCTGACAGTAATATCTCTGTACACAATCCCTGATGTGGACAATTTATTGCATGTTATTATTATGATATAAAATCATTTTTCTATATTGATGATTTAGTATTTGGTACTAAATCATTAATACAGAAAAGGGGAATTTGATGTGTTATTATCTCTGAGCTATTGATGCTAGGTGCATGTCAAGGTTTTAGGTATTTACACAAGATAATTTTACATTTCAGCCTTAGGATCTATATCTCTTTATTGAACTGATTAATCATCATAGATTAGTCTTAACACATTATCAGTTTTTGAAGTCTGTAGCTCTCAGTGCAGCTGCCATTAGTATATGTTCCAACTCTGGCTCACAGCTAATGTTTCTCTGTGTCAGTTTACCTGGCTAGTCTGGTTATGGATTTTCAAACAAATATGTATGTTGATAATTTGAAAAAAGTGAAAGTGACCATTTTTTGTCACTGTAACACAACACAGTGAGACACAAAGAAATCCAACTTCAGCTTTTCACCCACAAACACTGAGGGACAGATATTTAAAATGCCCAGGGAGCAGTGATGGGACAATGAGGGTGACCTATTAGTCTGGGATTCGAGCCCACAACCTAGTCTGGGGGACTAGTCCCTAAACACTAGGCCAACTCTGTCCCATGTTTATATTTGCATTCAGAATTTATTTCAGAGTTTATTTATTTATGGAGACTATACATTTCCCTCAAAGGAAAAAAAAAGACTATGACATTAGAATTGTTTTAGCTGATTTACTGATGAAAAAAAAAAGTGAAAAGTGACAACCCTTGTCATTGCGAGGTCACAGCACAGCACACATGAACCACAACGAAATTGGACCTCTGCATTTAACCCATGCTAACACTGTGCAGCTATTGAAAGCACCCGGGGAGCAGTGACTGGGACGGTACCTTGCTCAAGGGTACCTCAGGGCAACCTTCTTGTGAGGGAATCAAACACACAATCTTCCGATGCGGGGGCAACTCCCTAACCACTAGGCCAGGATTAAATTGTGGAATCAGATCAAGTCTGTCTTTCTACATGTTCATGAGATATAACTGCTTTGGTTTATGACATAAAATCTGAACAATACAGGATAAGTTAAAACTTAACACTGTTCTTTAAACGTTTGTTTGAACTAAACCTATAAATGTAGGTCTTATTAATCGACTTTTTTTGTTGAATGACTGTCGGGCCCTTGGTGAGATAAATGACCCCAACCGGAAAATTGCCCCTACTCTGATAGAATCTTAACCTCAACACCTCCTAAAAACATCTTCAAAAAGTAATTTATTCCCCAGACATCCTCGCCTCAGAAACACATGGTGAAGAGCAGGTCCAAGTCCACTGAGGAAATCCAGCAAGCTAAGAAGGTAAGGGGTGCATACCAATTTTAATTTCACTCTATTGTATGTGTTTTACACAAAGGGCCTCATCAAAGTTCCGACTTAAAGATAATTTATCGAACAGTCAGTGACTCACTCATAAGCACAAAATTTGATTTTATTTCATGCAATTGCAAAATGCCTGTACCCTTGTTTTCCTTGTTTTTCAGGCCTTCCACATCCCCCAGAAGTCTCTTCCTGGTGGATCTGACTTAGACAAAGTAAAGGTCAGCCCACAGTTCAAGTAGGGACAAGTTAGCATGGACTTACAAAGTGGACTGCTATTCGTCATTAATGTTTACCATCAACCAAATGTGTCAATAATTACTGCTGGTGTGGTTAGGCAACTGTACTGTATCACTAAAATGGCTTAACAATGAGTTGTTTCGACCCTTCGTGTGAGAGAGGTCACTACTGCATTTCTGTCATTTCAGGAAAGCCCTGAAGAATCCGAAACACCAACAGCGTCATCGGAGGAGCTAAAGTAATACTTGGAAATCTCAGCACACACACACACACACACAAATACACACTCTTAAACTCCATTACAAGAGCTAAGCCGTCTAAACTGCATGGAAGGCTGTTTCAATCAGAATTCAGCAGAGAAATGCAGCCGCTACTGGAGTCTCTTTCAGTAACTCTTCATCCTTCATGTACATCTGACTCAAA
Organism: Hepsetus odoe; assembly: GCA_017165825.1. Classification (NCBI taxonomy): domain Eukaryota; kingdom Metazoa; phylum Chordata; class Actinopteri; order Characiformes; family Hepsetidae; genus Hepsetus; species Hepsetus odoe. The sequence goes on along the minus strand of CM029372.1, from coordinate 22,464,391 downwards.
GTTCAAGAGAAAGATGAAGCTATTGATCTGCAGCCACATGAGTTTTTCGCGTTCAGATGCAAGCTGGTCATAAAGGAGTTTCCAAAAGTGTTTCTACATGGCAATTTTTTGTGTATTATTTATGCCTTGAAATCACAATTCTAGTTGCATTCAGTCATATTGTCTTCACCAAGAGCCAAAATGTCACTAATGCCAGGCCTGTAAATTTGACTAGTTGCATAGACTGGTCGAATAACAAATCCAGTAGCTGGCGCTGTGGACAGCAGTCGACTAGTTGAGAGCAAAGACCAATGTACAGCTGTAGAAAAAGCAGCACTTAACATCCAGAAAGATGGTTCAGAGAACTGCTCAGTGGAAGCCTGTAAGACTATAACTACGTCAAAATAAATCAGTTCCATCAAGCAGGGCACAACATTGTTAAACAGAGTCTCCAAATCCAGACTTTGCAGACTTTATGAACCCTCCACTATAACGGTAAAGAATTATTTGACTATTTGCTTCTTTTAATGACAACAGTTACATAGCATTTAGCAAGACCTAAATACTAACTGTTGACTAATTGATGTCCCAGTTGTGGGAATCCCACTCTCTGCTATGGATTGCATAGATTTTTTTTTTCAATGATTTACTTCTACAGGAAGCAACAAATCTTCACCAGGCAGACCTATTTTAAATGTGTTTAAATGCAAATAATAAATGCAGTGCGTTGAATATACTTGGGAGTTAAGCAGTCTTTAGCTTTTCTGATGACATAATAAAGCAGGCTTGGTGGATCGTTCTTGTTTGGGTTATAAATCAGCAATGAGGAATCTTCACAGAGCAGTTCTGCTGAGGAAGCACCCGTAGTCTAGCCTTTGACCACAGCTTTACACAGTCCCGACTATTCTCGTTTGATAGAACTACTACATATGACCTATACACCCCCTTCCATCATATGATACCCCTAATCCCTGCACAAAACCTGTTATTTTATCACTTCAACTAAAGAGGCAATCTCAGATACACACTTTTCCATGCTGTGCTGTTGCAATGCATGACTGCTGTAGCGATCAAGTGAATGTGCACAATAAAGCAGATTGGTGAGCTTGTCCATGTGGAAATAAACTTTATTATCTTTGTTGTCAGAATGTTCCAAAATATGCACTTTTTAAAAAGATTTAGCACAAAGTCTTCTTTGCATTTTCATTTATGGCATCTTTGCACAATGCTATAGAAGTACCATTGTAACCATCCATCCATCCATCCTTCCATTCACATGATGTAAAGGTTATTTATAAAAAAAAGCCAACCTTTTGCTGTAGTTGATGTGCATTAATTAAGTTATTTAAATGAATAAATATATATTATGTATAACAGGAGAAAACTCACTCACCCGGACAATACATAGAAGCCTTGATGCATCGACATTTATGTAAATGGTAAATCCAGATGGACTTAAACGTCTAGTCATGTTAAACTAGGAACGATGATTTAGGGGTAGCGTAAACTAGCATTGTAAGCAGAAACGTGGTTGGCATAGAAGATTGCTCACAAATGACTGTTTCTACTATGTTATCTTTGTAAACACTTTCAAAGTTCAGAATGTATCTGGATTTTCTGCAGATCAGGTTGTAGTGATATGTTTTTTTTTAAGGCAGCTGAGGTGTGTGTGTAGATATCTGAATCATAACCTATTTGAAGGGGGACATTATGTTAATGGATGCGTTGGAAGCAGTTTTGGTTGGGAAGTCACAGTATTTGATTAAAAAAGTTTTTTCGACACTGAAAAAGGAATTACTTTTACTTCTTGAAAGAAACGAAAGGTTGCTGACTTTTGCACAGTAGTGTATGTAGAATGCGTTATTATTATTATTTTCATCCAAGTGAGGAGAGGTTCTAAGTCTTGCATATTTAACAGATGAATGTAGTCCAGGTGCTTTAAATACTTCTGTGTCTGAAGCATTTTTAGCCGAAGGCAAACAGTGCGTCATTGGGCTTCTTGGCTTATGTTCTTAAAGCTGGTTTCTCAGACATAGAAGCTTAGTGCTTAAGTGAACGGATTTTCGGTGGATAATCCCTATTGGCAATGCAATTTAACCCCAAATTTTCCTGAATCCTGAATCTATAAAGCTGACAGTTTAATAGATGTTTGTAGGAATCACCCACACTTTGGTTCATGACACATGAGAGGAGTTAGTTTCATGTTCACGCAGACAAAAGCTTATAGTGATCAATAATTAGAGCCTTGAGTGCATTTAAAACTTCTTCACGCACACAGCTGTCTTGGTGATTATCAGCATTCTTGAGACCCTCAGAGTCTGAAAATATTTCAGCATACAGCTGGAGAGAATCAACAGCACCAGCGATGACTTAAAAAGAAATAATTTTTTTTTTCACACGGGCAGCTTCTGTGGCTGTCTTTTGGGTTTTACATGCATTGCAGTCACTTTATTTTTAAACATGTGCCCATATACCATGTTTAGGGCTTTACCATCATAACCCATGATGTTCTTGCATATGTTGAGTGTATGTAGGCTTGAAGAGGTTTTACTTTCAGAAGATCCTCTAGCAGAAAAAAAACTGTGCTAGCAGCATAGTTAAATCAGTAATTCACAAACACAATTACAGTATTTTCCACTTACCCCAAATGTAGCAGAGCTGCCAGAATCTGTCTGGAGTCCTAATTATATTTAAATTTACATTTACGGCATTTAGCAGAAGCTCTTATCCAGAGCGACTTACATGTCCTAATTACAGGGACAGTCCCCCTGGAGCAGCTCAGGGTTAAGGGTCTTGCTCAGGGACCCAGTGGTGGTAGTGCTAGAGGTGGGATTCGAACCGGGCACCTCTTGATCCAGAGGTCCGTAGGCAAGTACCCTACCACTAGACCACCGGCACCCTTGCGAAAGAAATTATGCTTCTTTATTTAAAAAGAAAAAGGCTGTATATACATACCCAAATCATTTTAAGAGGAATCCAGTCCAGGATCAGCACTACCTACATCTGCTATGTGAACCAGCCCTGCTGCTATCTGAAACGGCTGTTGGGGTGAAGTTTTGTTCATATTTATAGCTCACAGGACATCATACTGATTTTCAAACAAGTATTTACTTATTGGTGTTTATTTAAATCACATCATTAGCGGGATCTTTTAAGCTTGCAGTATAAGCATTTGGAAACAGAAGTTTTTAATTCAGAGGATTTAGTTTTCTCTTAATCCTTATCTGCTCAGTTACCATGGGTGATCATTTCTATGTGGTTCGCATTGCTGACTTCATACAGTTAGGTCCATAAATATTTGGACAGAGACAACTTTTTTTTTCTAATTTTGGTCCTGTGCCCAAATACTGGGTTTCCTCCTTTTTAATGCTCTGCCGGGCCTTTACTGCAGCGGCTTTCAGTTGCTGTTTGTTTGTGGGCCTTTCTGTCCGAAGTTTAGTCTTCAGCAAGTGAAATGCTGCTCAGTTGGGTTCAGATCAGGTGACTGACTTGGCCATTCAAGAATATTCCACGTCTTTGCTTTAATAAACTCCTGGGTTGCTTTGGCTGTATGTTTTGGGTCATTGTCCATCTGTATTATGAAATGCCGCCCAATCAGTTTGACTGCTTTAGCTGGATTTGAGCAGACAGTATGTCTCTGAACACCTCAGAATTCATTCGGCTGCTTCTGTGCTGTGTCACATCATCGATAAACTCTAGTGTCCCAGTGCCACTGGCAGCCATGCACGCCTAAGCCATCACACTGCCTCCGCTGTGTTTTACAGATGATGTGATGCTTTGGATTATGAGCTGTTCCACGCCTTCTCAATACTTTTGACATTTAATGTGCTTTAAAATAAGGAAATTGAGAGGCTAACTGTTCGGAAATTGAGAGGCTAATTTGTTCAAAGATTATTAAAACTTTGCAACAATCCTCAGCAAATTTCTGGTGTTTATTTGCTTATTTTTTATGGGTCTGGCACAGTTCGCCAGTGTGGGAGGGTGTGTTTCAGTATTGTTTGAGCTGTTCCACTAACAGATTAATAATAAAACTGCAGAAATAAACCTCTAATGAATAATATTCCAATTCATATTTAAAATTCAGTGGATTTTAAGCCTTATAAACAGCTAATAGTAAATACCCTTGGAAATCTGAAAATAATAAATGTTTTAAAAGTACTTATCTCAGATCTGAGCAAAACATTCCAAAGCCTGTCTATTTTTTTTTGCCACCCAGTGTAAATCAGAGAAGACAGAAAATCAAAAAAACATGGCCTTTATTTCTTTTTTTTATATTTAAGCATCACCCACAGAACCATCGACATTCTTGTCATTTTGGCCCACAGACATGCTCTACCAGTCTCTGAAAACATAGAGAATGACAACTGGATAAGATAAAGAAAACTGGTGATTTCTGTAAAAAAAAAGTTCCAATTCTTCAAGATTTTATCCTCAAATGATGATTATATCTGAGTGTCCTCAGGTCTTATGATAGTGACTGTTTAAAGTAAAAGTGTATCTGCAGGTCTAATTGTAATCAACAAAATTACAAAGCAAAACCATAAATAAACCCAAGGTTTCTAAGGGTTAAACAGCGTTGAGTGAGATACCCTAAACTAGACACCAGCAGGTATTTTAAATGGAACCTGGGCCGGTAAGACTTTTAGATCTTGCAGAGTAAATATCCTGTATTGTTAAAATATTTTGGTAAAAAATGAACAAAATGACTTATTTGCTATAAAAAATACATGCATTAAAAGATTATTATTATTATTATTGAGATGTTCATGTTTTGAGAAATGCAATACCTGTTGGGTCAGATTACATGGGATCACATTGGTTGCCTAGGAGATGTGCATGAAAATACTGATTTGGGGTTTGATTTTCATTGAAAAGCGATGAAGAAAATGCTTCTAAACATAACTTCCCTAGAGAGAAGAAAACACTTGTAGAGCAACAGAGCATAACAAGTAAAATTAAAAAAGCTGATTAAAACATCCCTGCTGTGTTTTACCCTCGAAGCCGGATGAATCCAGTCGGCTCTGTTAATGTATTTTGGCTCAATTCAAGCCTAGCATTAACATTAATTTTTGGATGACAGCTAAAAGTACTATATGTTCCCACAATACGTTGAGGATGCATAGAGATCCGTTCCCTCAGACAACTTTCAGGTATGGTCCACCAGTGACCAGATTACCCAAGGCACATGTATATTGCAGGTGTGAGCAAGGCCTTTTTGAAGCAATGGTATCTATTTAACCGCCTCCACCATCACCACCTCTATTCCCTGCATCCTAACAATTCTTAGTCTTAGTCCTACTGACTTTCATTCTCCGAGAGCTCTGTGCATTCTTTAAAAACAGTACCAGCAGACAATTTCTTCACTCCTCAGGCATCCTCTCACTTTGTGAGATTGCTTTTAACAGTCTGGTCAGACATTCCACTGCCATCTCTCTTTAATACCTCATCTGGACCAACAGCCTCTTCATTGCTGTCCTAACTTCCATCTTGCAAATTCGCTGCACTTTATGGTTCAGTTTCCTTATGTCATCCAACCTTCTCTCTCTGTCATTCTCTTAATTCATCAGTCCCTCAAAGTATTTCTTCCATCTGCTCAGCACACCCTGCTCGCATGTGAATTTGATTCCATCGTTACTTTTTATTGCACAAACAGTTCTGTCTTTCTGCCTAACCAATCAATAAAGGTCCTCTTGTCCCTTCTTAGTGTCCAGCATCTCAAACAACTCACCAAATTCTTCATCTTTAGCCTTCAACGTCTCCTTTGCCCTGTGCCTCCTCTCTCTACTTTCTTCATATCTCTATACTTTTCAGAACTTCCACATTCCAAAGCCAGGTTTCCTTTTTCTTCTTCTTTTGCCCCGATGTCACATCAACCATCTTTCTAGTGTCTCCCTCACCATATCTGCAGTAGTTGCCCAGCAATTAGGTAACACTTCACTACTCCCAAGTCCCTTTCTTCTGCCTGAACTCCACCTAACATTCTTCTTTCTTCAACTTCTACTATTTAATCCTTACTCTGCACTCACCCCATCGTCTTAAAGACAACCATCCTGTTCTGGGGAGCTGCACTACTTTCTATTCTTTTTAGCAAAATCCACTACTATGAAACTGCATTTTTCTCCTTGACACCATACACTTACATTTACATTTACAGCATTTAGCAGATGCTCTTATCCAGAGCGACTTACAACAGTGCTTTGTTTCCGCATCATTATCTTGGTAACCAGCTCAGATCAGTAACTGCTGATTAGCTGGTACAACCTAAGCAACCAGCTAAGTGCCCCTGTGACAAGTAAATACACCTACACTTTTTTTTTTTTTTTTTAAAGATAAAACAGGAAAGAGAGAGCAGAGGTTTGAGGAAAAGAAGGAGCAGAGGTAGGAGAGTAGATGGTTTGGGAAGATTATTCCCTGAGAAATTCCATAAACAGGTGGGTCTTTAATCGACGTTTGAAGACAGCAAGGGACTCTTCTGACCATCAGGGGGAGTTCGTTCCACCACTGAGAGGCCAGAACTGAGAAGAGCCTTGATGTGTGTCTTCCTCTTTTTTTCAATGGTGGGGGTTCGAGATGAGCATTGCTTGATGGTCTGATGGTCTGTTTGATAAGGGCAGTCAGGTAAGACGGAGCAAGGCTGTTAGTAGCCATTCCTACCCAACACCAATAAAGCCTACACCAATCACCACTCTTGCTCCCCTGGGTACACTCTCTGTCACTTCATCTAAATCTGAATTCTTCTATTGCCTCCATCTCACAACCAAGTTGTAGTGCATAAACATTAACAACAGTATCTCACAAAAGTGAGAACACCCCTCACATTTTTGTAAATGTTTATTATATCTTTTGATGGGACAACACTGAAGATATGACACTTTGATACAGTGTAAAGTAGTCCGTGTACAGCTTGTGTAACAGTGCAAATTTGCTATCCTCTCAAAATAACTTAACACACAGCCATTAATGTCTAAACCACTGGCAACAAAAGTGAGTACACCCCTAAGTGAGAAATGTCCACATTGTGCCCAAAGTGTCAATATTTTGTGTGGCCACCATTATATTCCAGCACTACCTTAACTCTCTTGGGCATGGAGTTCACTAGAGCTTCAAAGGTTGCCAGTGGAATCCTCTTCCACTCCTCCCTGATGACATCATGGAGCTGAAGGATGTTAGAGACCTTGCGCTCCTCCACCTTCTGTTTGAGGATGTCCCACAGATGCTCAATAGGGTTTAGGTCTGGAGACATGCTTGGCCAGTCCAGCACCTTTACCCTCAGTTTCCTTAGCAAGGCGGTGGTCATCTTGGAGGTGTTTTTGGGGTCGTTATCATGTTGGAATACTGGCCTGCGGCCCAGTTTCCGAAGGGAGGGGATCATGCTCTGCTTCAGTATGTCACAGTACATGTTGCCATTCAATGGTTCCCACAGTTGTCTTTGTACTCCTCACCTGGTTGCCGCCACACACGCTTGACACCATCTGAACTAAATAAGTTCATTTTGGTCTCATCAGACCACAGGACATGGTTCCAGTAATCCAGTATGAGAGAGTGTGAGAGTGAGAATACTAAATTGAACACACCTGCTCCCCATTCACACCAGAGACCTTGTAAAACTAATGAGTCACATGATACTGGGGAGGGAAAATGGCTAATTGGGCACAATGTGGACATTTTTCACTTAGGGGTGTACTCACTTTTGTTGCCAGTGGTTTAGACATTAATGGCTGTGTGTTGAGTTATTTTGAGAGGACAACAAATTTACACTGTTATTCAAGCTGTACACTGACCACTTTACATTGTATCAAAGTGTCATATCTTCAGTGTTGTCCCGTGAAAAGATATAATCAAATATTTACAAAAATGTGAGTGGTGTGCTCACTTTTGTGAGATGCTATATATATAAATATAAAACGTTGTGCTCCACAGTCAACCACATTCAAAACTGAATGCATTTGTTTTTGTAGAAGATGCGTAATCAAAATGCCTGAGTCACATTTGCAAGCTTCTGATTTGAAGAAGAATTATTTTAAGGGTGATTTTTCTAAATGCCATCTCTGTTTGTAAATGCCATCTTAAGATGCAGTTGCCTCAGAGGACTCAACATTTAAGCTTTATAGTGTGGAAACACTCTGTTTTGTGTTTTGTCTCAGAAGCTCTCATGATGAGTGTATTATCAAGTGTCATGCAAATCCTGTGGAGCTCTTTTAGAACCCTTCATGCAGTGCATAAACCCTTGACTTCTTCAGTTAACTGGCCTCCTGCATGCTTCCAGTGATGGTATTTTGAAGCCTTTTTAAAATGTGGGCTTGTTTATACTGAATAAAAGAGTGTGTTTGGTAGATATTCCTTAGTGTACAAACAGTATTCATCTCACAAGTGCTTCAGTCAGTTAAACCATCTTACACACACACAGAGCACTGCATACGGTCTAAAAGGCTTAAGCTCATAAAGTGCGCTGGATGATAATACTCTTTTTGGTTATACATTGAAAATCATTATTGTGGCTTTTTCTTATTCAGTCTTATTCAGTTTTTTGAAGATCAAATTGTGAAGACAAAGATCAGTTCAGCTCAGTTCATCTCAGAGCAGCTCAGCTCAGTTCAGTTCAGTTCAGTTTATTTCAATTCAGTATCATTTCAATGAGTTAGAAACGGTCATGTGTTTTATTTATTTTTTATTCAGTGCAGTTAAAAACAGTTCAGTTAATTCAATCTAATTCAATTCAGTTTAATTCCTGTAACTGTAGTTCACTGCAAGTCCGTACAATTTCCTTCATGTTAACTAAATTCAGTGTTTTTCACTTTCATTTGGCTAGATGCAAATCAGTTCAGTTCACTAAAATGTGGTGTATTTCAGGTCACATAATTCAGTTCAGTTCTGTTTAATCCATTTTAATTTGAGTTCATTGAATTTTTTTTCAGGATGATCAGCAATAGCTTTAACCACAGATAATAAACAGTTAGTTCCAGTCATAAATCAGACACTGTTACAGCCGTACCTGCTCTGTTTACTGGATTTTTAATTCTCAGTAAATTACTCACTGAGTTTCTGTGGTACCATACCTTCTAAAGGGAGTCAGTAAATACTTGAGGTCTTCATCCAGCCAGGGGTCTCATGCCTGTGTGTTTGTGATGTCAGGTTATAGTTTATCAGAGGTTAATAGGTCCACGTCGGTCCAGGTTGATGCTGACTCTGCACGTCCATCACCAGTCATTAACCAACACCTGATTCTATATTCATTAGATCTGTGCACCTCTGGAGTCCAGCCAAAATAAACTGATGCATCTGGCGTCTTTAATAAAATGATTTATTTTGCTTACAGTCTAAAAGTTATGCTTTAATGAAGTCTTGGGTCCATCTTCCCAACATAAAATGTGACCTCTGGATCCCAAAACCAAGCTGAACCAGAGTACAGTTATTTACAGAGGTTAAGGCAGCTTTTCTTTTTAGCCTACTTATTTTGAGCAAATATGCCTGACAAAACATTTAGATTCACAAAATCTGAGCATTTTTATGCCCCATGAATTTTCCCATCTATCTTTCTTGAAGAAAATCCCTTGTTTTGCTTGTCTGTGACACTGTGTTGTATTGTAGCTGGCAGAAACCAAAGTTCACCCTTGGGATCACTGGTTTGGGAGGTCAAATTGTAGCCACAAAAACAAGCTGGTGAAAAACAGAACTGATATTTTTTAAGGAGGTAAGAATACATTGCATAGGGAGTCCATGCTGGATCCGCTGTGCGTCCAGCTGGGGTTAGCTGAGAGATCACAGAGAAGAGGATATCACATGCCATCTGTTACAAAGCAGTTCAATCAAGTTTATTAGTAATATGAACAGAAATAGTAAAATGCTGCAGTACAATTCTTAAGAGCCTCTCTTGATGTGAAATGTTTCTAAACACAATGCGCATTAGTAGTATTACTAATAATGTATTCACTGGTAGAGGTGAGTTACAGCAGTGTGGCATATGTTGATAACACATATGTATATACTTCAGTCTTAACTCATGTAATTACCGAGTAACAACTGTAGTTGATACATATGTGTGATTACATAAGCAACACTGCTGTAATCCAATAGTACAATAATCCGTATTGTTTTTTTACTTATGTACAATAAACTCATACCTCTTCAAAATAATAATCTGTGGTGCATGTAATACTGCCTGAAAGAATCAAATATGAAAAAAAGTGAAAGTGACAACCCTTGTCATTGCGAGGTCACGGCGCAGCACACATGAACCACAACGAAATTGGACCTCTGCATTTAACCCATACACACACGTGCAGCAGTGGGCAGCTATTGAAAGCGCCCGGGGAGCAGTGATGGGGACGGTACCTTGCTCAAGGGTACCTCAGGGCAACCCACTTGGGTGGGAATCGAACCCACAATCTTCCGATGCGGGGCCAACTCCCTAACCACTAGGCCACCGCTGAAATAACTGTGATATTACTGTGAACTGTGATAGTAAGACATTTTTCAGTGATCGCAAATATCACTCCTGTGATACTACATGTATTGGAAAATACAACATATTATTCACAAAAGATGAAGCAGGTAAACTGATTTAACAAATTGTTCTGCAGGCTGCTCAAGTGGTATGTATGGTATGGTACTGTCTTGTTACCATGCCACCACAAGGTGTCATTTTTATAGCATGACACCACATATGTGAATCCAATCAGATCTATATCCACAGACATGATCCTGTTTTACTCTTCATTTTAAACTGACGATCTATTTTCACACTAAAAAATCAAGTTTTGTCGCTATGTGATTAATTCCATTGTCATACCTGACTGGTACACTATTTAGGCCATTGGTTATTTACTTGCTGAGTGGGCACTGAGATGACATTTCGGTTAATGAGTGAGAGAACTTTATTAAATACAGTTCACTTGGATGGAGGTTTCTATATAAACCTAGGATTGCCTTACCGGTGCGGAGCGTCATCCTCAAGCGCTTCTCGCCTGAATAGGAAAACAGCTTTTCAGTCAGGTAAGATTATTTAGTGTATTCATTCTGTATCCACCCATATAGTTGTAGCAATTGTTGCAATGTTGGACAAGCCTTACAGAAAGCCAGAAAAATTCTATTCAACATGATGAGGGGTCATATGTTCGTCATCATACCTACAAGTGTAATAGTTACTGAAGGAGAATTTAAAATCATCACACTTATTCCTTTCTTACCATTAGATCATTTTTATTTAAGACTGGGAGGATTTTGATAGTAGGAAAAATGTTGGCACATATTATTTTATATACCATGCACCTGGAATGCTGGTGCACGGTGATGTATTATAGCATCCCAAGATGGGCAATGTAAAAAAGTCATTACATTTGGTTGGATGATTACAATAAAAAAAGACTTGCCTGGGTAGGCATTTGAAAGTGTATACTCAATTTGTAATGCTAGGACTATGAATAACCACTGTTCTGCCTTCATTTGATTGGCCACATTATTAGAACGTTCATATATTTGAATGAATTGTGAAAACTTTTTAATTTGCAGTACAGTGTAAAGTCTTTCTTCATTTTTAATTAGAGGATCCCCTTGCTGGAGTAAAATGTTCTGTTATGCCTTTCTTCTTTGGCATATTGAGTACATTAAATAAAAGAAACTGGAAAACATGTTTTAATGTGACAGGCTACAAAGTGAATAAAAATATAAGGTTCTAAATAAAGGGGTTCGAATCACTCAGCAATCAGCATCAGCAGTAAACGAATCACAGCCTGATCATCTAGAATCACCTGCACCTGTTTCTCCACTGCTTCTTCATGCCTTAAGTTAGATGCTTTGTTCTGCTTGAAGGTTCATGCATAGATCACTGTGTGTATTAGCAAACAGAAAATCAATCTTCAGAAAGTGATCAGGTACAGGGAATGGACTGAAGATGAGAGCCAAAAACTTTGTCCTTCAGAAAACACAAGAAAGTCTTGCACTGTTGAAGCAAAATATGAAGAATTGAAGGGTGGGTTAAGACTTCTGGGACACTAAGAGGGTCTTAAATAGGATTACGTTGATGCTTTTCCTTATTATTGTGCTAGACTGTAGTAAATGTGGTAGTGTCTGTAGAGATAATAGTAATAGCAGGAATATTAACAGAAGTAGTATGTGATAGTTGTTGTAAATGTGAGGGTTCTTTCCATTTGATCCCAGGTTTCTCAGGCTGCATATCCAGTGCTATTCAAGCTGCCAGCAGGTTCAAGCCTGCGTGAAGATTAGTTGGTATAATTTAAAATGTCAGAGACTCTGCTTTTAAAAATGCATTAGCTGGTCTTCCTTGAAGATGAGTTTCCCACAACCTTGACACAAGAAATGTATTTATTTTCTGATAAGATGCATCTGAAATGAACATAATGGCAGCTGAAGGTAGCTGAAGCAATTAGGCAGGGAGAGTTTGCATCTTCAGTGGCTGTCTGGGATTGCAAATTCCTCCTTTGTTGCTTACAACATCTTAGACAAGCTTGTCATTTATTGGAAAGGTCACAGAGAAGTGCTGAAGAAAGATACAAATTAAGTTTTGGATAATTGATCCCTTGTGAACGACAGCAGGCCACAGTTTCAGCACCGCAGATCCACTCAACAGCTACAATATATATCTTGGCATTCTCACCAGATAAGGTCATGTGGCAGTAACTGTGACTCTTCATGTGTTCAAACTCCCTGCAGTGCTTTACCCAGATGCCATGTCGTCCCGTCCAATCAGAATCGTTTCATCTAACACTGGACAAGTGGGCAGCTGCAATGGTATGTAATGCAGACCAAAATAACATTTGTATATAATTAATTTTGTTTCCTTTCAAATTAGGGTGCTTATACAAATGAGAGTGCTAGAAAGACCTCTCAGTCAGCGATGCCAAGGAAGATACATTTCTAAAGTACAAGGCAATGGGAGGTTCTCAAAGGGTGGTGGTGGTCTAGTGGTAGGGTACTTGTCTATGGACCTATGGCTCAAGCGGTCCCAGGTTCGAATCCCACCTCTAGTACTACCACCACTGGGTCCCTGAGCAAGACCCTTAACCCTGAATTGCTCCAGGGGGACTGTCCCTGTAATTAGGACATGGAAGTCGCTCTGGATAAGAGTGTCTGCTAAATGCCGTAAATGTAAAGCAACAAGTTTAATGTATGAAAGTAAAGAACCCTTTTAAAGTCAACACTTATTGCTTTATGTTCTGCTCTGTAAAGTGACCTTGAGTTTAAGAAAAGCGCTATATAAATAAAAATGATTATTATTAGTATTATTATTATAACACTTGGAAAAGAGCCTTTGCTTTACCATAAAAACCATAAAAAAAGGTTCTGTAGTAAATGCAATGCCATCTGAAAGAGCCAACATAGGCTCTTGATACTTGATACATTTAAATGGTTTTCCAGGTTCATTTTAGAAAAATGGCTACTTAGAGGAGGGCTTCTCAAACATTTTTCAGCCTGTTGTTTGATATTTTTTAAAATTGTTTATTTTTTGTCTTTACTTTTGTATGATAAATATATATATATATATATANTGGAAAGAGCTGTGAAAGTTTCCATCTTTTAATGTTTCCATTCTGCTTTCCTGCCCAAATAGAGGCTTTCCTTAAGCAAGTGTTCATTTTCTATCATATCATAAACTATCATATATACTATCATATATATATATATATATACATACATTACTGTGCAAAAGTTTTGGCAGGTGTGAAAAAATGCTGTAAACAAAGAATGCTTTCAAAATTTGAAGTGTTAATCATTTATTTTCATCAATCAACAAAACGCAGTGAATGAACAAAAGAGAATCTAAATCAAATCAACATTTGGTGAGACCACCCTTTGCCTTCAAAACAGCATCAGTTCTTCTAGGTACTGTATATATATATATATATATATATATATATATATATATATATATATATATATATATACTGTACCTAGAAGAACTGATGCTGTTTTGAAGGCAAAGGGTGGTCTCACCAAATGTTGATTTGATTTAGATTCTCTTTTGTTCATTCACTGCGTTTTGTTGATTGATGAAAATAAATGATTAACACTTCAAATTTTGAAAGCATTCTTTGTTTACAGCATTTTTTCACACCTGCCAAAACTTTTGCACAGTAATGTATGTATATATATATATATATATGATAGTATATATGATAGTTTATGATATGATAGAAAATGAACACTTGCTTAAGGAAAGCCTCTATTTGGGCAGGAAAGCAGAATGGAAACATTAAAAGATGGAAACTTTCACAGCTCTTTCCACTGTCCCCACAGGCCCACACACTGATTATCCCATAATAAAGTAAAACTTTCACAAAGAGGTGACGTGATTTAGGAAAAATGATAATGTGCGGTACTCCTGTGTGTAATAAGCAACACTCTGTTAGGCATCTGGAAATGAAATCATTACTAATTTGTAAATTTTTGATTTCTTCATATTCCTTTCCGCCCACACACCATGTCTTTAGGGTTTAACCTGCATTGCTCCAGATCGCTGGAGTCTGTGGAGTGTAATATGGGCTCCACCGCGGACCTGATCAGCAGCTGCTCTCATTGCCCCAATGGGCGCTGTTCCACATCTCATGAAGCCTGGGAAGGTGGAAGACTTCCAAAAGTTCAAGGTGTGTGTATTTACAATATGCTGCCCTTATCTGTTGTCATGATTCTGGCTTTTTCAGCAATACTGCAGACTCTATCTGGGAAACTAGGAACTATAAGTCTGTCGCCCATTTATATTTGTGATAATTACGTGAAAAAGAAATTGAAATTTTTTTGATCAAAATAATGTTGGATGGCATTTAGTCCTTAGGTGTTACAGTTCACATCATTTTTTATATGAAGTATTTTTCATTTATATCTTAAAATAGTGAAGAAATCCTGACAAAAGACGCCGTAAATATCAAAACATGGTAAAAACCAATGTTCAATGGTGCTGATTTCTGACGGGGATCATGGAGTGTTCCAGTAGTATGTTAAATACTCTTTTTTTGGTTGCACAGACATCTGAAGCTTATAAAAGAGATCCTGGGATTTAGCTGTAGCTCCCAACAGATTTATTAACATCTGTCGCTGAAACCCACTGGTTAGGTTGCCGCTCAGTGGTGAATGTAGAATTTCCAGAAATTGTATTTAACCTAATAATATTGGTGGTAATATGATATGTTACACCTTCAGGCCTTAAAATGGGAGTGTGTTTAGCTTTATTTTATTATACAAAAAATCTGAATGGATCATTAAGCTAAAGTTAATGCTGCGAAAGTGAGAGTAGTAAAGTACTTATATGATACAAATGTCTTCGTCTTCTTCTTTAGGCTGCTCCCATATAGGGGTCACCACAGCGGATCATCCAAATATGATTCTATTTTATTTAAATGAACTAAGCAGTAGTTTTTTCTTTATTCTCAAAAGTTGTTATGCCTTTTCTGTAAGCCTAGAGTGTTCTGCTCTTGAAAGATTCCTTTAAAAGTACCTTTAAAGTGCCGTATGTCTCAATATGATCTCAGTAAAGGAGTTCTAGTCTGTGTCTAACAATCTTATCTATCGCAGATACACACACAAACTGTGTTTCCCTCTTGCACTCATTTGAATTCATTCTGGGAATTGTAAAACATTTGTAGCTATTTGATCAAAATGTCAGGGTATATAAACCAGGCTACATCTCTCACTGTTCCTGTGGAACTGTTGGGGGCTGTAATCACACTTTCTGTTTTGTCTTTTTTGTGTTCTTGTGACTTTTTTCTCGGCTAGTGCCACCTGAGGCCCCCCGAGGAGAAAAGGCAGGAATGAAGTCGTTCCTCATCAGCGTGATGAAACTCCCGCTACTCTTACTCCTCCTCTACTGCTTCGTCTGCTCCCTGGACACCTTGAGCTCTGCTTTTCAGCTGGCTGGGGGTAAATATGGCCATTAACAGCTCTAAATGAATACCCACTTGTAGATTTAGACATTATGAGGGTATTTCTTATCTATAAATATGTTGAAGTTGTAGCACACCAGCAGTTACTACCATCCATGCACTTCTTCTGGTCTTAAAGAAAACCTTTTTCCTGCTTACTTGAAACCTGCATTTAATAGAGATTAATGGGGAAATGCTTACTTTGCATCAACAATATATCTGCGCTTTTCTAGGAGCAGTCATTTACAGATTTGTGCACTTACTGAGATTTTTTAGGGAAGAAAAAATTATAATAGCGAATTTTAATCCCTATAAATAATCATCTTAACGGTGCTGGTGTGCTGTGCTGTGTACTCACAATGAGGAGAATAGTCACTTTCACTCTCATTTTCACTGTATACAATAAGAGCATATACACAGTAATCTTCCTAGATGGAAAATGGCGTTATACGACACAAAGGATGTGAATTAAACAACATGTAGCTCTCAAGTAGATGGTCCTGTATTTTTTTTGCCCAGTGGGGTATCGTTTTGCTGTTCCAAGAACGTGTTTTTCAGAAAGTTTTTAATCTGGCCTTGAAGTGCGCTGTCTTTTGGCTACTTTGTCAAAATGTCCATAATGAAAAATGCTAAACTGGATCTCTTGATTATGCATACATTTCTCCAAGCCAGCTATTGTTGTTGTTAAAATGGTTGTTAGCTACCACTACCAGTTGCATGAGTGTGTCTAATCTGATTTCAAAAGCTGTGCAGAGGAATAACATTAACCATGGACCCCTATCCATATAGATAGACAATGTTAGGGCTGCATCCCAGAATAATAGCCTAAGTGTTGTAAATAATGGGCTTAGACCGCTGAGAGCTGCATGATTTAGCCCTTTTCCAAACTGAGAAGCACATGAAAACTCCCCAGATTGTGCTACATGTGTGTAGGTAAGGTGGCAGGAGATATCTTCAAGGACAATGCGATCCTGACAAATCCTGTGGCTGGCCTGGTAGTTGGAATATTGGTCACTGTGTTGGTTCAGAGTTCAAGCACTTCCACATCAATCATCGTCAGCCTTGTCTCCTCTGGGCGTGAGTATTACACTCGTTCACATCTTACATGCTTCTTCTGAGAAGGGTCGTGGGAATAATACAGCTATGCAGAAATGACACCTAAAACAGTCTCATTAAATGATCTCCGATTAAGAAACATCCACAAAATATCTTAATATAAAGATAAGTGCTGTTTATTTCTCCCTGCCTTCTAAATCTGAAAACGCACAGACTGAAATCAATGAATTTATTTCAAAAGTTTGATAATACTTTTAATATTAATAATAATGTTTTATAGCTGATCTTGCGTAACCAGTTCATTTTCAGCAGCGCTGGGTTTGAGGCATGGAATGAAATTGAGCCGCTGTTAAGTGTGAGTTATCCAACCTCTTCGTTACTCCTTAGAATGGAACAGGTCGTTTTGTTTCTTTGAGACTGATATATGTAAATGGACTCTGTTCTGATTGGCTACTCTTTATTGTGCATCATTTAAAAAACTTTCTAGGATGAAACACTGCTTTATTTAGGCTGAAGCTTATGGGTTGTACAGAAAGAAAAATGTAAATGCAGTTTTGACTTGAACATGTCAACGTTTTTCTAGGTATATATATTTCTAACGGGGCCATTGACATGAAATTTACACACATGTATCACCAGTAATACACACATGAAAGAAGTCAAAACAAATAAGTCATAATTAAGTTATAATTAAGTTATGTGTAGTAAAGTGGAACGACAGTATTGAACATGCTTACTGAAATGTATTGAATACTTTTTAAAAAACGTATTAATAAGTGGCCTAGTGGTTAGGGAGTTGGTCCCAGGATCAGAAGGTCATGGGTTCGAATCTCAGACCAGTAGGTTGCCCTGAGGTACCCTTGAGCAAGGTACCATCCCCGTCACTGCTCCCCGGGTGCTTTCAATAGCTGCCCCTGCTGCACATGTGTGAGTGTGTGGGTAAAATGCGGGAGTGCAATTTCGTTGTGGTTCACTGTGTGCTGTGCTGTGTTTCACAATGACAAGAATAGTCACTTTCACTTTTTAACTAATCTAATCTAATCTAATCTAATCTAATCTAATCTAATCTAATCTAATCTAATCTAATCTAATCTAAACTAATTTTACTTTATATCTGCTTCCTTTACAAGTTAATTCAGCATGTACTCCAGGGGATATCTTTCTGTAGATTTATTATAATGAGCTTCAATTGTTTTATTTATTTATTTAATTGTTTTAAAAATAATATTTAAACCAGTCTCTCTGGTTCGTTCTTTTCTCTTAGCAGATGGTGTTCTGCTCTAAAAAATCACAAAGTGGTTGGAAAGCAACAGAGGATAGAAGTCTGGTAGTTTTTAGAGTAGCTTTTGAAATGGAATTCTTGCTGGTCACCTAAACCTTTGAGTGGAGGAGCTGTCAAAGAGATGTTTGCAAGCACATCTTTTTCATGTAGCTTAGGCAGTAGGATGGGATTAAATGCAAAAAGTGTCAACAAACGGATATTTTGATATTTTGAAAAAACGGTTGTGGCTTAATGCTTTAAAGGGCCCATTTCCTACAGTTTCTGGAACTGCAATTTTTTCCCCCTGAAGTGATCTTCCTTGTTCTTCCTTTTGTTCTGCTTGTTTTTGGTTTTATATACCGTGTCCTATTTGGTTTAAATCAGGGTTGTACGATCACAACAGCAATTTTAAAATGGACCGATTCACATAATTTATGGTTTTCCAGGCTGTATGGGCCCTTTAATCAACAGTCTAACCTGAAACCCAGAAGATGGTACATTTGTTTAACTAACCAGGCTTTCCTCTGTTTCACTGGAGCTATGTACTGAAGCTAATGGCTGTCATGCTCAGGGCTGCAGTGGTTTTAATGGGGTGAACAACTGCGCTGGTTTTAAACGTAGACACAGAAGAGAATAATTACCAGTCATTTGTTTCAAATGCAGAACTTGCTGTTATTGTGTTTAGGGCAGATGCAGTCCTTGGCGTGTTACTCCTTCCATTTAGTTCTTTGGGTCAGTGGGATAAAGAGACTGTCTAGAATGAAAACAATAGGACTTGAATTCAATTTCACCTCACTGCAAAGGGCAGGAATATTACGTAGGCTGAAAATGCAGACATTCCTGAATTGCCTGGGTTTGGAGGGATTGCAGAGATTTCAGGTTATTATTCAGCCCAGAGGCTGAGTAATGTCATCTCTCTGTCTATCATGGACCATTCAATTATGTTCATTTTCAGATGGGGAAGTGCAGTCAGCTCATGAATAGTTTCATTTGTCTATGTGTGCGTGTGTGTGTGTGTGTGTGTGTGTGTGTGTGTGTGTGTGTGTGTGCGCGCACATGTGTATTTTAGTGTTGGAGGTGAAGTCTGCTGTGCCTATAATCATGGGCTCAAACATTGGCACATCCGTCACCAACACCATTGTTGCTCTGATGCAGGCTGGAGAGAGAACCGAATTTAAACGGTAGGTAGATGCCTCTATATCCACGTAACGTCATCAGGCATTGTTCCTTACTCACTAGCGTATTCACTCTTATCAACACCTCCGCCCCCGTAATCATCAGCAGCTGATAGTAACAGGGAAAAGAAATAGGCCTAATCAAAAGCCTACAAATCTGATAATGACTCATGCACAGTCTCTTCCTAAATGAAATCCCTCATCAGTTCAAACGACAGCTTTATTTGAGACACTTCAACTTTATCCATCATAGTTGTTCATGACAAAGGATTAGTTTATTATAATCAGCTATTTCTGGCAGCGGTGACCTAGTGGTTAGGACTCGGGCCCAGGATCGGAAGGTCATGGGTTTGAATCCCAGACCAGTAGGTTGCCCTGAGTTGCCTTGAGCAAGGTACCGTCCCCTTCACTGCTCCCTGGGTGCTTTCAATAGCTGCTGTGTGTATGGGTGAAAAGCAGGGATTGCGTCTTTTTTTGCGTTTTATTGTGTGCTGGGCTGTGTTTCACAATGATAAATAGTCACTTTCACTTTATTTCTGCATTGTTTTGCTTCAGCTGCAGATTTCAGCCACGTTTCGTGTCTAAAGTTTGCTTAATTTCACAAAATGCATTGCTTAAAAAAGCAGTCCACTAAAAATGATTAATTTGCTGTGCCTAAAATGTAATAACATTATAATTACTTCATCATTACTTTATTTTATTATAAAAAAAAAAAAATCAGCTACTCTAAACTTTAGTTTCACATCCAAATGGAAAGTGCATGGACTTGTACATTATTTAGGAAGAAATATCCAGTTGCAGTAAACTGGTTTTGAAAGACATGTCGATATACACTGATGAGCCAAATCATTATGGACTCCTAATCTGGCACCGAGACTACAGCGAGATGCTGATGCGAGTTGGAGCTGCTGTGAATCAGACTTCCAGCACACCCCACAGGAGCTTGACATTTGTTACAAGATAATCAATGTTACTCACATCAGTAGTGATAATATTTAGGGTCAGACCGCTTAGGCTGTTTATGCTGTTTTGCTGATTCAAATGACAGCCGGTGTTAAATGGACCTCCAGAAATAAGACAGAAAAAACAGAAACAGAAGAAATACATTTTGTATCAGAAGATCAACTAGACAGCTGGATTTTTATTTTTATTTTTTTAAACAATGCTCGCTCTGCACTGGTCATTTTGCATTTATATGACAAACACGCACATGAAAACTTTGAACAGAGATACACACATTATTTCCACAAAGTTTTAAATGCAATGTTCTTTTAAAAGGTCAAGCGTGTCCTTCCTGGTCAACTGCATTAGGGATAACACTAATAGAAAGATACTCAAAACGCTTGGGCTCCATTCAATGATTCAACTCTTGCTTTTTGTGAACAGGGCATTTGCTGGAGCTACCATCCATGACTGCTTTAACTGGCTATCAGTGCTGGTGCTGCTGCCACTGG
Organism: Hepsetus odoe; assembly: GCA_017165825.1. NCBI lineage: Eukaryota > Metazoa > Chordata > Actinopteri > Characiformes > Hepsetidae > Hepsetus > Hepsetus odoe. The sequence continues at coordinate 22,443,594 of CM029372.1, read as the reverse complement.
AGGTGGCCACTGGGCTGCTCAGCTTTCTGGCTCGGACTGTGGTCAACAGCTTCCAGCTGCAGAGCGGAAAGGAAGCACCAGAGCTGCTGAAGGTCATAACTGAACCTGTCACCAAACTCATCATACAGGTGTGTGGAGGGTGTGGACTGTGGACATTGAATTTTATGGGAAAACCAGAAAAAGATAAAGGTACTAAAGATTCACTGTTTAATTTTTGGCAAATAAAAGAAACCATTAACAAATAAATAAATAAAAAGAAAAGAAAATATATTTTGACATAGAATCAGCCTTAGAAAATTCTAAATATGGCCAAGAATATATATGAAAGCTGACAACTATATGAGTTTCTTGAATTTCCACTTCCAAAACCAAGGGCATTAAAGTCCATCCCCAAAACAGAATGAATTAATGGTCTGAAATATATTTGCACAGTGAAGTATTCTTAGCCTAGCACAGATTATCTAGGTATCACTAGCCCAAATCCCACACTGGAGGGTTGCTGGGTGTACTAGTTCATGGCTTAATTGCTGTTAATGCTCCTGATCTAGCTGATCTAGCAGGGCAGAAATTTCATGAACTGACATGTGACCATGGTGCCAAGCCCCCAAAAATTATTATTATTACACTTTATTGCCTATTAAGACTGTAAAGTGATGTGTTTCACTTTATACACCTATTTGCAAAGGGTGTGGCTGAAAAATCTAAACTCATTTTATTTGTCCACATACTTTTGTCCTTATAATGTAGGTACTGACATATGTATAGTACAAATAGGTGGGCAGAGGTGGCCTAGTGGTTAGGAATTAGACCCCAAGATCGGAAGGTCAAAGGTTTGAATCCTGGACTAGTAGGTTGCCAAGAATAGTTACATTCAAATAGGAGATAATATTTTTACAGATATTCTTATAGATAATTATATATACAGTATTGTGCAAAAGCTTTAGGCAGGTGTGGAAAAAATGCTGTAAACAAAGAATGCTTTCAGAAGTGGAAGTGTTAATCATTTATTTCCATCAATCAACAAAATGCAGTGAATGAACAGAAGAGAAATCTAAATCGAATTAATATTTGGTGTGACCACCCTTTGCCTTCAAAACAGCATCAGTTCTTCTAGGTACACTTGCACACAGTTTTTGAAGGAACTCGGCTGGTAGGTTGTTCCAAACATCTTGGAGAACTAAGCACAGATCTTCTGTGGATGTAGCTTCCTCACATCCTTCTGTCTCTTCATGTGATCCAGACACACTGATGATGTTGAGATCAGGGCTCTGTGGGGCCAGGAGAACTGATGCTGGTTAGAAGGCAAAAGGTAGTAACACCAAATAATGATCTGATTTAGATTTTTCTTTCCTTCGCTCCCTTTGCATTTTGTAAATTGATCAAAATAAACAATCATTATTTATATTTCTGAAAGCGTTCTCTGTTTACAGCATTTTTTCCACACCTGCCTAAAACGTTTGCACAGTACTGTATATATAGCTCTACACCGCATAGATAAACAGAAAGAAACCTACAGAACCCGTAAACATGCATCTTGTTTACTTGTTACTTCTAGCTGATGCTTCAAATGATTACAAGCACTGTGGGTCTGTGCATGTTCTCACATGTCTGATTACAAGCAGATTACAGCACCGGGAATTCACATGCCTGGTCAGCACAGACTCAGTATCAGATTCTGACTGTCATTATCATTTTATTGAAATACTTTAGTCAGATGTGCAAAGCCCCAGTGTGTTTATCCACATTAGCACCCATTGCATCACTTGATGTATTCAGTGTTTGCTTTGAATGTGATGAAAACTGTTGCTGACATCTGTCCTAGCTGGATAAGTCTGTGATAACGGGCATCGCTTTGGGAGATGAGCGCATGAAGAATCGCAGTCTGGTGAAAGTGTGGTGCGGAAGCAGTGTCCATGCTGTAATTATGCCTATTTTTTTCTTTATCTCCTGTGAGTTAACTCATTAACTCCATTGTTCCTTACAAAACAGTCCACTTTCATAGATAATTTTATAAATCGCTTAGTTTATACGTTTTCAACTTTTTTACACTTTCATACTGTGTAGCATAAGCAGTTTTCTGTGTAACACAATGGTACACAAGACACATTTTCATGCGTGCCTTATAACATCACTGCATGTGCTGCTTATATTCATTTGGTTTTATGTCACTTAAACTTCACTGGTTCTTCTTATTCTCACATGTACCACCTTCTGAAACACTGCAGACCAAGCACACATTTTCATGGAAAAGTTACTCCCTAAAGGCAGTGGCATCTTTTAGCAGATTAATGTGTCCTACTCCAAGACATTGTTCAGGACTGATTTGAGGACTGTTTTGGTGAAGAGTTTTAGGTGTTGACTGGGCCTACAAACTCCAAGGGGTTGGTTAAAAGCATTTTTTACTGCCTGTGGGTCTACCTGGGATATTATTTATTTATTTAGAGTTTATTTACCTTCAGATGAGATACTGTAAAATCCATGGAATGAAGTTTATCAGTATTATGAGTGATGCTTAATCTCTATATTTAGTGATATTGTGATGCTGTTCCTGTTCCAGGAAGCTAAGATACAGAACTAGGCTTCAAGTATTTTGAGAAGTTCCCAAGCCACATTAATGTGTCCACACAACTAGTAAAATCCCACATGCTTAAATCTTTCTCTAAAATGAGCTTTATGAGCTCAGTGTGAGGTTTAATTTAGTTTGGGGGACATAATAATAACTTTTTTTTCAGTTTCATACATTTCATACAAGGCTTTATTAGATCTTTTTTTTCTCTCTGAAATGGTCATAATTTTTGGAATTTGGTCATTTACATTTATGATCTCTCTCTCTCTCTCTCTCTCTTGCTCTCTCTCTCTCTCTTAATCTCTCTCTCTCTCTTAATCTCCCTTCTCACTGTTTTTTGCAGCCATCGGTGAACGATTCTCAGAATTGCTCCTCTGTGGTTGATTGCAGGAAGGACATTAACTTCACCTCACAAGGCAGTGGAGAGAGCTGTATGTGCAGCCTGTGTGAGCTTATTCTATAGGGTAACAGTCTGCATTTCAGGAGTCCAATCAGTGTACATCTATAATGGTTTGCTCTCAAAATTCTGTTCATCTTTTTAGTGCATGCAAGACACTATCAGTGCATAGGCATTGCACTTTAACACTTAGGGACAGATGTACGGAATGGTCCATGCACATTACAAGAATCTTGAAATGGCCACAATACATGGATTTAACCTCTGATCAACTAAGACTCATCACACAAACCTGGGCAGCCCTGTGCACTAAGTGCATGGTTTTAAAGAAAAAATGCAGAATGAAGTTCATTCCCCAGAGGAGTGATGCTACTTAAGAAGAAAGAGTTTGAGGAATATGAACCCATACTGGGGCCACATCATGTCATATTCTGTGTTGTGTTCTCACACATTAACATCTTATTTGGAAGTATATTTGGATATACTTCCAAATACTATATTTGGAAAATCAGTCAACCAATGAATAAAAAAACAATCAATTTGAGATGATTATCATGTGTATACAGACAGTTAAAACAAAGGGACACAGATAGTCAGTAATGAATTATTCTGACTGAAAGCTCACAAAATCACAGTGTGATTAAAGGGATGCTAGCTTTGTCCTAACTGAATTAGAGAACTAGAATGAAGTATTTTCATTGTTCATTTATTTTTTCAGTTTTTAACTGCATGGTCAGAAGGGCAGTGTAAATGCTGTGATAATAGTCTAACTAAGGTCCAAGCCATTGCTAGATCACTCGAGGCATGCGAGTGTAAGGCTGGGGGAGGTAAGATCCCCTTCCAGTGTAGTTTGGCAGTAAATTGTATTTTCTTCTCCCAGGCTGGCATCTGTTTGCAAACTCACACCTGTCAGACCTTTCAGTGGGTCTGATTCTGCTGGGTATATCTCTGCTGGTGCTGTGCTCCTGTCTGATCTTCATCGTCAAAATCCTCAATTCAGTCCTCAAAGGCCAAGTGGCGAGAGTTATTCAAGTCATCATCAACACAGGTAAGAGTCAGCTGGGGTCTGTATGAAGAGAATCAGGGAAACGTGCCTTCAGATATCTTTTCATTGCTTCTATTTTTTTTTATGTTTCCATCTCAAAACATAACATGCTTCGCTGCTGTGAGGTCCAGGGTTCAATCCCCTGCATCTTGGGCCAGCAGTGGCCTAGTGTTTAGGGAGTTGGCCCCAGGATTGGAAGGTTGTGGGTTCAAATCCCTTATCAGTAGGTTGCCCTGAGGTGCCCTTGAGCAAGGTACCGGCCCCATCACTGCTCCCCAGGTGCTTTCAATAGCTACCCCCTGCTGCACGTGTTTGTATGGGTTAAGAACGGTCACTTTCACCAGAGCAAATTCATATTTGTCCATCAATCTACTCCACAATGACGAAACGTTTATAAATCTATTACAAATTATTTGAATAAATAATTTTTTCCCTAATTATTCAGACCCTTTACTTAGCAACAATGACAGCCAACTTTTCTTTTTGTAAAATTCTTCCATTCTTCTTCGGAGGAGCATATCTGCTCTACAAGGTTCGAAGGGGAATGTTAACGCCCAACCATTTAGAGGTCTCTCCAGAGTTGATCTGTTAAGTCTCTCCAAGACCTTTGTTTTAACCAAAGCCACAATGAGGAATGCTTTCTGTCTGCATTTGATGGATTCAATAATGGTCTAATTGAGTGTGGAGTGTTATTCTGATGGTTGTCTTTCTGGAAGGAACCAAGAAATGCAGGACTTTTTAGTTACCTGTCTGAAGACCTTTCAGTGTATTGAACATTTTCTTATTTTTCCCCATTTCTGTGACTACAATCCCGTCTCTCAGGTAAACAACACAATACCCCACCTCCGATTTCAATGGCTGCAGCTCGTCTTTAGACCATCGCATATACAGCACTTTAGTCTTAACTCTTTCTCTTTAATCTGTTTTTTTTTTCTTGCTAATTTTCCATTACTGTTACCAACTGGACAGTCAGGGCTAAAATTTGAGGTGTGATCTTAGCTTAAGATATTACTTTTCTGTTTTATGCTAAAGTAAAACGTTATGAATGTTTAACTGGAGTCTAAAGTGAGTTGTGATGATTTTCCTCTGATCACTGCTGTCATAAAAAAACACAGCTTCACCATCTAACACTAATTTGTTTTTTTCATCGTGCAGACTTTCCCTTCCCCTTTGGCTGGTTGGCGGGATATCTGGCCATGTTTGTTGGAGCGGGAATGACTTTTTTAGTTCAGAGCAGCTCAGTCTTCACCTCCGCCATAACACCACTCATTGGTGAGTTTGTTAAAAGTGATGTGATTTGGATTATTTTGATCTGTAGATCACTATCTAAAGTCATTGATGACTTTTATTATTAACTCCTGCCTTTTACCTGGTTTAAAGCTAGACGTAACATTTTATTTGGATTGCTCTTGCAAGATGCTTACTAGTAGATGCTTACTATACATAAGACATGAAAAACACTGTTATGAGCTTATAAAGCGAGGGGTTACAGGATATATGTACAAGTCATGTGTCTAATAAAGTGACCAGTGAGTAGAAGTCCAGGGTAGGGGTTTCTAATAAAGTGGCCACTATGTTGAAGGACAAGGTTGTTGTTTCTAAAGTGCCAGGTGAGCATGCATGGATCTGGAGATCTATAAATGAGGATACATTGCTCAGTAAACTAAACAGTATCTTATTAATAAGACAGGGAACTCATCAGTGTTCACTAGTGCATGGAACCCTTTAGGAAGCCACAGGAATGTTTGCTTTGATTAAAATAAGCAGACCCACTGGCCTTGGGTGCATAATAATATAGCTTTATGAATGTCAGGACATTCTTTTTCATTTCTGGTTTTAACAGCAGAATTTGTTCAGGATATAATTAGTGTGTGCAGTCAGTACGTTAAGATATAATTACTCTGCAAAGCACAGTGTTAAAGTCCAATACAAGCTTCAGAACTTTTTGTGTGCCCAAGTCCAAAGACAGCACTGAGTGAATATTTGATGATGAAAGTGTAGGAAAGCCTAAATTAAGGAACTCATTTCATCCACAGCCAGTGGTAAACTTTAAGCTTTGGTTCTTAGTGAGCAAAGTTCAAGGGACAGTGATGGATGGCTTTCAGATGTTTGCATGTTAATGGGTGTTACATGTTGACTCTATTAAGATCTGTGTATCAGTAAAGAGCATGCTTAATTCAGCCTCACACTGTTATTATGTCATTGTGTTACTTCGTGCCTTGACCTGCTGACTGCTGCGTAAAGGTACCTCTTATTAACTCTGAAGTGAGTTGCGAGTCTTTGAACTCGTGGTCGCCACGGCAATCATTATTCATTAAATCATAAAATTGCACTCTGAGACTGTAATTGTTAACAAGAAGATCTGGCCTGCCAAAAAGATCTGAACCCATCAACCTTAATTTTATAGCAGAGCCAAGCAGAATTAAGCACCATGATGAAAAAAAGATTGCTTTAAAAAATCTGATTAATTAAAATGCTTCTTCAGGACCTTGCAAATAATAAGATGTGTTTTGTGCCTGCTGAATTCTGAAATGAAGAAAACAAAGTAATGAAAATATTAATTAACCAGAGCTGTTAATTAACCAGATTAATTAACCAGATATGAAACTGCCCAGATATGGGGCAGCGGTGGCCTAGCGGTTAGGCCGTTAGTCGCATGATCGGAGGATCGGGGGTTCAAACCCCTTCCCAATAGGTTGCCCTGAGGTACCCTTGAGCAGGGTACCGTCCCTGTCACTGCTCCCCGGGCGCTTTCAGTAGCTGCCCACTGCTGCACGGGTTTGAGTGTGCATGGGTTAAATGCAGAGGTCCAATTTCGTTGTGGTTCATGTGTGCTGTGCCATGACCTCGCAATGACAAGGGTTGTCACTTTCATATGTTGTTTCTAACTAAATCTTTCAAGAATTGCACTACATTAAATCTCACTGAAGTGCCAGATTAATACTGTTGTTACCTTGCTAAACCACTTTTTTAAGGTAAGATTAAAGTGAGATTTATGACAAATATCAAGCAGACATTCTATCACCTTAGGCAAGACTAGATTAGACTAGGCTAGAAATGCACATGCTTACACATTTTCCCCTAAATCCAAACATAGTTAATCATCCCAGCTTTGTTTGGAGGCTGACAGAACTAACAAGTAATAACAGTTTAGTCACCAGTTTAACTGTGCCAACATGATACAGTTGCCTCAAACTATGATACGTTTTTTTTTTTTTTTTCTCCAATAAACTTCTGACATAGTCTGAACCAAAGTATATGTGATACTAAAGACAGTAATAAATGAAACCAAAAACACAGCCACTTGGATGGACAGGATTAGAAATGGGTATATTAGATGAACAGCTCAGGTTAGATGTTTTGGAGATGAAGTTAGAGAAGCAAGATTGCGTTGGTTTGGACATGTCCAGAGGAGAGACGAGGATTATATTGGAAGATGGATGTTGAAGATGGAGCTGTCAGGAAAGAGGAAAAGAGGAAGACCAAAGAGGAGGTTTATGGACGTGATGAAAGAGGACATGCAGGTGGTCGGTTTGAAGCAGGAAGATGCAGAAGACCGGAAGAAATGCAAACAGATGATCCACTTTGGCGACTGCTAAACAGGAGCAGCTGGAATAAAAATAAATGAAAACAAATGAAGCAAAAATTAAGCCACAATTTGGTTACACTTTGTTTGGATAGTTCACTTTAGATGGTTCATATATTAAAATTTTAAACTAAATATCTATTAAATGTAACTGAACCAAAAATGTAAATAAAAAATATTCTATTAAAATAGCAGCTAACTCTTATCTGACCAAAACCTTAAACTTGAACTTATTTTTAACCCTAACCTCAACCCTAATCTTGTTGATCACACAGTGTGACCCTTATACAGTGTGTGTGCATGTATGTGTGAGTATAAATTCATTAATTATAACTACTGTATGCGCATGTGATACATGTTCACAAAGATGTCAGGAAAAGTATGTTAAAACCTCAAATTTAAGTGTGTTGTGTGTAAAAGGCTTATTTTCACTTCAACAATCAAGAAAACATATCATTTGGGTGTTTAAACGATCATTACTTGTGGCAACTTGTAGTAAAACTGTTAAAAATTAGGTTTTGAGTTGATTCATTGTTACTTTACATGCACTTAAAAAGCGAAAGTGACAACCCTTGTCATTGCGAGGTCACAGTCCAGCAAGCGTGAACCACAACGAAAGTGGACCCCTGCTTTTAACCCATGCACACAAACACCGTGCAGCAGTGGGCAGTTATTGAAAGTGCCCAGGGAGCAGTGACAGGGACGGTACCTTGCTCAGGGGTACCTCAGGGCAACCTACTTGTGAGGGAATTGAACCCACAATCTTCTGATGCAGGGCAACTCCCTAACCACTAGGCCACCGCTGCCCTTGTTTCCTTTAATTTTTTTAAACATTTAGATGAACCTAAATAGCACCTAACTTGACCTTTGACCTCTTTCTGACTCAGGGCTTGGGGTGATCACGCTGGAGAGAGCATACCCATTGACTTTGGGTTCTAACATTGGCACAACAACCACAGCCATTCTTGCTGCCCTTGCTAGTCCAGGGGACAAACTGCCTGCTGCCTGTCAGGTACGAGAAGAGTGCAGACCTTTAATATCATTAATGTTAATATTCAGCGTATAAAAGGGTTATTTGATTAAAACACATTACAGTATGTTCTGTTTACATTTTGACTTATCCGGTTAATTTTCTTATAGAATGGGGGCCTAATCTTTCTGTTGCATTTTCACACATTTTGAAATCCTTTTATTTTTTATTGTGTTACAAACAGTCTGATCCACTGAATTTAATTAAAAAGGTTAACTAACTTCTGAGCACCATGCTTTTCAGTAGAGGCAGGAGGCACGTTGATTAACTGCTGTAGCAAAGGTTATTATATCCCAACCTTTGCTGAGTGCTGAGAGTGAATTACAAAAAACCCAAGTGGTAATTCTGAGGTCAAATGATTATACAGGACCTTTTGGTATAATTTATGACTACCAGATTGAGGGGGCGTCCAAGGAGAGCCAGTCTTAGCAGATCTGGAAAGAAGACAATTAACTTTAGAGAGAAAACACAAGAGAAAAGAAAGGCTAGAGTAACGAAACACAAAGAAAAAGAGAAAGATAGAAGTGGAGGAAAGAAAGAAGGAAAGAAAGAAAGAAAGAAGGAAAGAAAGAAAGAAAGAAAGAAAGAAAGAAAGCTGTTTGGGGAAAAACGAGCGTGTGTTAGAAAGAAGAGTGAAAAAGACCTTGAATGCAGTGAAAAGGCAATTATTTGTGACTGTGATACAAAACTTGAGGATAATGTGTATACTTATTATCTGTGAAGCATGAGTAGGAGAAAGGGAAGGAAAGAAAATAAAAAAAGTGGGAGAGAACTCAAAATGAGTCAGCAAGTTCTTTTCTTTTTGCTTTCCTTCAAGACGGAGAGCTGAAAATTGCACTTTTGTATCCAGAGAGCTAAAATTATGGCTGCTTATCAAAAAAGCAGGACCGAAAAAAGCATTATCATGCCTCCCCCATTTCCCAATGACCAAAAAAAAAAAAATAAATTAATAAAATGTTGTTCCTATCTGCAGATTGCACTGTGCCACTTCTTCTTCAATATGTTTGGAATCTTGCTGTGGTATCCACTGCCCGTCAGCCGTTTGCCCATACGCATGGCAACCATGCTGGGGGAACGTACAGCCAAGTACCGTTGGTTCGCTGTACTCTACCTGATCCTGTGCTTTTTATTGGTTCCCTCGCTTGTCTTTGGCCTGTCTCTAGCTGGCTGGCAGGCCATGGTGGGTGTTGGGGCTCCTTTTGCTGGGGTTGCGACCTTCATTGTACTGGTGAACCTGCTGCAGTCTCATAGCCCCACCCACTTGCCCAAAAAACTGCGCAGCTGGGATTTCCTGCCTTCATGGATGCATTCTCTCAAACCCCTTGACAAACTCATCACCAATACAACAGCTATGTGCTGCAGTACTGTCCGGTCCAGCACAGCGGCAACTGTTGACCCAGAAGCCCCTGGCAGCCTAAATGCGGCCAACATTAAGCCAGAGTCAGTCACATCCCAGAGAAAAGCTCAGCTAGCATTCGACAACCCTACATTGTCCTATCAAGATGAATCACCTCCAATGCCCAGAGTGTTTAAACTGAAAGGGCTAGAGCGATGCAACAGCACACCTTTGTAGAAGTGAACTGACAGCTTAACTTTGCTTCTCAGGATCCAAAGTAACTGAAACCCTTATTCCAGACCTCAGTGGGCCAGTCTGAGATGACCAGAGCCAAACCCTAGTTCTGAAGGGCCAATACCCTACATTATTTTTCTTTTTTTGTCCCCGGCATATACATGTGATGTCTGTGCATATCTATCATTCATCATAATCATTTATAATTAATTTTTTACATTGTCCTTTTCCAAATTTTCTTTATTTCTTAGAATTACGCAGGCTTGTTTTGTTATTGCATCTCTTAAACTGATGACCTCTATTCTGATTGGTTGCGCTGTATTGCTGTTCATTCAAAAAGCAGTTTAGACTTAAAAATGCTTCTAATAAGTTTAAATTCAGCTCATTCATACTGGTTTCTATATACAGCCCATTTATTGAAGGATTGGAAAAATTGTTAACCATTTTTGCAAATAATGTTTACAAATAACATCCTCATATTAAAAAAAATATATTATTTGGCCCCTTTTAGGCTACTTTAGTGCCATTTTGTACAAACACTAATTGGCCATAAGGCTAAAACCCTTGATAGTTGAGGTGAATGACATTGCTTATCTCATTACAGTAGCACCTAAGGGTGGAATGATACAGGCAGCCAATGAAAAGTCAGAGTTGAGTTGATGTGTTGGAAGTAAGAAAAATGAGCAAATGTATGTATCTGAGCCACTCTAAAAAGGGCAAAATTGTGATGGGAAGATGTCTAAGTCAGAGTATTTCTGTAACCGTTGGAATGTTCCCAGTATTCAGTGGTCAGTACCTTCCAAAAAGTGATCCAAAAAAGGTTTAATGGTCCATATTAGGGTCTGCAGTAGTGTCTTAGGCACCCAAGGCTCACTGAAGCATGTGGGGAGTAAAGGTGAGCCCATCCAGAAATGGACCATGAAGCAGTGAAAGAAGAGGGATTGGTATGATGAATGTGTGAGCCATGGGAAGAAGGCAAGCCAGCAGAAGCAGTGTGGTGCTCTGGACAAATTCTGCTTAGAAACCTTGTATTTTTGAGGATGTTACTTTCACATGTCCCACCGTCCTGAACAACGTTGCAGAAGATGTACACACCTCATCGACAATAATATTTAATAATGGCAGCAGGATAATGCACCCTGCCACACAGCAGTTCTTGATGTTAACTTGGTTTCCAAACTCTCCAGATCTGAACCCATCCAAAGCATCTGTAGGCTGCACTGTCTGATCCACCTTACAACTTGCAGGACTCAATGGATCTATCAATGTCTTGCTGCCTGAAACCAAAGCACATTTTCAGAGGTATTGTGGAGTTTATGGTTTCATGAGTCGGAGCTGTTTTGGCAGTATGAGTGGAACCTACACAATATTAAGCAGGTTGTTAAAATGTCATGGCCGATCTCTGTATTTTACGGTGCTAATTTCATTTCTTTGGCACATTTTCAAGGGTATAACAAACCCTTTTGGGTTTGTTATTAGTTTGTTAAACATTATTTTTCCAACTTTATTTACATTTGTATACTTATTTTCCTTATTTATAGTAGTTTGCTTTGTGGGATAATACACCTATGTGATTAGAAAGTAATGTGACGGATGGCTTCCAAGAATCAGCTGAAGACTTTGTGCAGACAAAAAAAAAAAATGCAAAAGGCTATTATATAATTTATGTTAAACCTTTCTTTTAATAATACCTGCTTGAATCTTTTGTTTCAACGCAGACCCTGCTTTCATAAAGGCCTATGCCAAAAGAGGTTGCAGTTGGGATTTAGCCTTTTGTCTGTTTTTCTGATACAATAAATGGTTTTTTCTGAGAAATACATTTATTTTTACTCCAGTTGCTGATAGTGGCACAACAAAGCCTTTTTTCATGGTACAAATTGCTCCCAAATGTGCCTCGTTGGAATCCAGGCATTCAAAACAATGAAAGGTACACATTATAAATCATCTCAGTGAGGTAAGGGTTGAATTCTTTACAGCAAGTGTTTTTATATCTTATTGTATCTGTAGCGAATGTCTGCAGAAATGTATTATGGTACTGTAGTTATCCTGGTGTTAGTGTTTATATTATCATAAATGCTGAGCGGATGCTGCTACTTCAGCAGCAGTGACAGTGCGAGAAAGACTGTGCACTGATAAGTTCAGCCTGCATGCTTCGAAAGAACAACTGACTGAGGGATTACATGCCTGGTGTTTATAACACTAATGTGTGAGATAAGAATCTATCCAACTGGCAGTGTAAAAACAGCCACTGTGTTCTTAAACAGAGGATTCTTTAAGGGTTGAAGAACAAAGGAAGAACAAAAATGTAAAGAAATGGATGCTATTGTGCTAAAAATGTCCAAAAACGCAGTCATCGTTGAATGCACTGGAAGACATTGTTGATCTCAAGTTTGCAACTGTGTATGTACTTCTTACCTCTAAACTCGGAAATGCATTTGGATCAACAGCATGTGTCAAATCCTTTGGTTCGATACATACTTAGAAAGGTGCAATAAAAATGAAATGAAATAAATAAACAAAAAATAAGGAAACAGATCAAGATGTATTTGTGTGGGTGTTTGTTTAGGTGTGCACATGTACAAGCTGAGCCATGTTGGTCATTTTCTCTGCATCTTTCTCATTCAAACCAATCCCCTTCATATCCTCTCTCACCACATCTATAAACCTCCTCTTTGTCTGTTCTCTTTTCTTCTTACCAGATAGCTCCATCCTCAGCATCCTTCTCACAATATATTCCTAGTCTCTCCTCTGGACATGTCCAAACCAACTTAGCTTCTCTAACTTTGTCTACAAAACATCCAACCTGAGTTGTCCTTCTAATACATTCATTTTTAATCCTGTCACGTCTCATCACTCCAAATGCAAATGTTAGCATCTTTCGAATGAAATATATAAAGAAATATATAAAGAAATTAAAGAACCTCCACATAATGTAAAGGTTCTTTACCAAACAGTGGCCCTTGAACTGGAATAAATCAGAAATGTTTAGTTATACAAGTGTATGATATGATTAAATTGTTGCATCTTTTTCTGTGGACTAAGTTAAAGGACATGTCTGAGCAGTTTGGCCTCACTCAGCAGCTCCTGAATTTGTTTTATTACTTAGATTGTATAAGTGAAAACACACCAACCTATGAGCTTCGTATTAAAGATTGACTTTCATGACTGACTTTATGTGATATTTGTAATATGGAATATTCAACAAATGCTTTGAAAATGTCAAACTGCATTGCTATTACTTTGTAAAGGTACCTTTATATCCTTATATACCCTTAATATAAATCTTTTTTAAATTATTATTTGCATTCTAGAGCACTGGGGGTTTGTTTCTACTCTTTTTTAATGTCAATAATGCTTGGCAAAAGGAGAAGGAGAGGAGGTGGAGGAGGAAAGCATGTCCAGAGGCAGGAGGAGAGAAGGAAGTCAAGGAGAGGGGAAGTGAGGGCAGGGACTTTAAATGTGGGCAGCATGACATGTAAAGGTAGAGAATTAGCTGATATGATGGAGAGAAGGAAGGTTGATATTTTGTGTGTGCAAGAGACTAGAGGGACTTGGGACTAGAGACTAGGAAGGGTAGAAAGGCGAGGTATATTGGAGGAGGGTTTCAATTGTTCTGACATGGTGTGGATGGAAGCAGGAATGGGGTAGGTGTTATCCTGAAGGAAGAATATGTGGAGAGTGTTTTGGAGGTGAAGAGGGTGTCAGACAGGGTGATTAGTTTGATGCTGGAAGTTGAAGGTGTGATAATAAATGTTGTTAGTGCTCATGCCCTGCAAGTTGGTTCTGAGATGGAGGAAGAAGTGATAGTTAGATGAATGAAGAGAATGAAAGAGAAAGAAGTTTGGATGATGTGAGGATAGTGAACCAGGAAGTGCAGCAAATTAGCAACATGGAAATAAAGACAGCAATGAAGAGCATGAAGAACAGAAAAGCTATTGGTCTGGATGACATACCAGTGGCACCATGGAGGTTTTAGGAGAGACAGCAGTGGAGTTTCTGACCAGATTGTTTAACGCAATCTTAGAAAGTTAGAAGATGCCCAAGGAGTGGAGATGAAATGTACTGGTACCAATTTTCTATTTAGGTAAAAAAAAAAATGAGGCCAAGAAAGAGCACTATAGTATAGAGAAGGTCAGAAGGAGTTGAAATTGTGCCTTTGTGGACTTTGTGTGAAAGCATATGACAATGTCTAGAGAGGAGTTGTGTATGAGGAAGTCAGGAGTGGCAGAGAAGTATGTGAGAGTGGTACCGAATATGTATGAGGACAGTATGACAGTGGAGAGGTCTGCAGTAGGAGTGATGGATGCATTTAAAGCAGAGGTTGTTTGCTGATGCTGATTGTGATTTGTAGCGAGAGTAGGGAGCAGCTTGAGAACCCAGAGAGATGGAGATATGCTCTAGAGAGAAGATTAATTAAACAAAGAAAGACAACAACACAATAAATGAGTGTGAATGAAAGGGAGGAACTGGAGTGGTTAGGACGCTGGGAGTAGAATTCACAAATGTGGAGGAACTTAAATATTTGTGATCAACAGTTCAGTAATGGGGATTGTGGAAGAGAGGTACAGAAGGGAGATCAGGCCAGTTGAAATGGGTGAAGAAGAGCGACAGGAGAGATCTGTGACAGACAGATTTCAGCATGAGTTCAATGAAAGGGTTATAGGATAGTAGTGATGTGTGGATGAGGATGATGAGGATTAGAAATTATTATGATTATATTAGAAATTATTATATTAGAGGGACACCTCAGCATGGATGTTTTGGAGGCAAAGTTAGAGAAGCAAGGTTGCCATTGTTTGGACATGTCCAGAGGAGAGACAAGGACTATATTGAGAGAAGAATGTTGAGAATGCAGCTGCCAGGAAAGAGGAAAAGAGGAAGACCACAGAGGAAGTTTAGTGATGTGGTGAGAAAGCAAATACAGGCAGCTGGTCTAAAAGGAGGAGGATGCAGAGGACCGGGAGAAATGGAGACAGTTTTCTCAGTTCACCTGAATTAAAACAAAACACAAGCAAATGTTTAATAGAAATCATATTGCTCTCTCTGCTTTAAATGTAAGTCAATCAAATAATTTTTATTCTAACTCATTTTGCACCATTTTAATAGTCAGTCAGTCAGTCATTTTCTGCCGCTTGTCCCAAACGGGGTCGCGGTGGAGTGCTGGAGTCCATCCCAGCTCACACAGGGTGAAGGACGGGGGACACACCCTGGACAGGTCACCAGCCCATCGCAGGGAGGAGCGAGACAGGGACGGCACCTTGCTCAAGGGTATCTCAGGCCAACGCCCTAACCACTAGGCCTCCGCTGCCCCCCCGTTTTAATAGTGCAATCATAAAATCACTTTAAACAGCAACTGGCAATTTCAATTTATGTAGAAAAAAAATAATAATCTAAAATAAAATCAGAGATACAGGGATTCATGCCAATAATGACAGTACATCAATCAACCACAGAATTAAAACAGCCTGACTCATATTATGTCCCTTGTGCCACAAATCAGGTCTGACTCATCAAGGCATGGATTCCAGAAGACTTCTGAAGATGTGCTGTGAGATCTACACCAAGACTTTTGCTGAATATTTTTTAAGTCCTGTAATTTGCGAGGTGGGGCCATGCCTCAGTTTATCCTGTACATCCTAAAAAGTTTAACTTGAACTTTTTCAGAAATTCAGCTAATTTTAAATGTTCTAAATAGTGTTTCTCAATTTCAGTAAATGTATAACTTTTAAAACTACCTAATTTATAAGTTTCTAACAAATTTTTATAACTAATCTTTATGAAAACTGGTGACTAGCTTTAACCTAACAATAAGACATCAGGAAAAGAGCTCATCAGGTTTGAAAAACTTGCAAAATCAGTTTGGAAATCAACACACAGTCAGGTATACTGTGTAGACATGTCCAGAATTCAAGAGCATTGTTACCTTCCTTGAGAGTTCAGGTTGACCAAAAAAAAGCACAACAAAAGCAGAGGAAAATCTAGGACATGTAAGGTCTTTCTAACACTGAAGACTGAACAACAATGGTTCCAAAAGAACATTGCTTCTCAAACCCATTTTGCTGAAGATAACATGAACAACTGGAAAAATTCTAAGTGGTAATTTGAGGACATCTGTGTGGGTGAAGAGTAAGAGTAAGATCCTCATGCAGATACCATCTTCTTTAAAGAAGGGAAAAGTAAATAAGTAAATGGTTTTGAATTGCCAATTTGAAGTCCTGACCTTATCCCTGCAGAAATGTTGTGGAAAGTCCTGAAGGGAGCAGGCAATGTGAGGAAAACATCTAAAGATCACAGAGGTGAAGCTGTTCTCTATGGAGTGGTGGAGTCAGTCTTAAAAAACCCTTTGTTTGGTCTGCCCTGTCCCAGAAGACATTGATTACTATTGTTTAAGGCTGCACACCTCAGTATAGTATAAGCTTAAACTAAAGGCATTTTTTCAAGGCATTACATCAGCAGAATACATAAGCGATCTTATGCTCACTGGTGACACCACTGATTAACTTTAGACTGAGGTATAAAACCTGCCTCTTTCATTTTTCTAGATGTGACATCTCCATTTCAGTGCACAATTTCTTTTCTTTAAATATCTGTCTTCCCTACTTTGGAGCTCCAGGTTGGAAATCCCTTTGTTTGGAAATCTCTTTTCTCTCTTAATACATTTCTAAAAGGTATCTGATGTGCCTGTCTCTGATTTTGCCTTCTCACTAGTGCACAGAACCAGGAAGAATAGACTAAAATTCTTCCAAACCAATGTTGAGGTTCAGTAGGCTGAGTGGTGAGTCATAGCTGGCATCTATGTACAACAGACTGTTAGAGCGGATAACGGACTTGATTTTAAATAGCAAATCCTAGCCTTGGCATACTGAAGCTCAGCTTCTTCTGTTTGTTAAAGGTGTATACCTCCAAAATGCAGAGCTTAACTGTATAAAAACAGCGTTACTCCTGCAGCCAGCCATTACTTTTAATAATATATTTTTTTAATAAGCTTGTATTTATTTTAAAATGACTCTTTTTAGAAGTTCAGTAATGACTAGAACCTGGAATACGTACAACTTTGTAACTATCTGTTTTATTTGTAACAGTGGATGAGGACTCACCAACTCCAAAGCAGATCTTCCAGTGAGTATAAATAAAATAACCTGAGCCTGAACCTCTTCTGTCATGCCTGCTGCCGTATCCAGGCCATGGCCAAGGTCCCGATGCCTGGAATACTGAGCCAGAGCTTCCCACACACCTTCACTCATCACCTCTGATCACCTGCACCTGGGTAGCCCAGTATGTAAGGCCTGCCAGTCCGACCCAGCCTTCTCTGTTCACCATTGTGTATGTCCTTCTGTTTCCGAGACTGCTATCTTTTGTTTGTCAGATTAAAGTACCCTGAAGTGAGACACGCATTTGTGCCTTATTCCCCGTTGTGAACATGACATCTTCACTCTCAGCAGATAAAAGATGTCACTTTGACTAAGCCAACCAAACAGATATTTTTAAAGAAAGGGACCAACACTTAATATTGACATCATTAGGATAAAATAATGTGTGTGTTTTGTTTAAAAGTTTTGTTATAAAACTCCAAATCCAAATAAATTTAACAGAGTCTATACAGCATACAGAGTAACATTTAGTAAAGAAATTTAAATGATTCTGTAACATTCTACATTTTAAACCTAGTGTGGCTGGAAGAGAAATAAAATAATCTAGGACTCTGACAGGAAAGAAGATTGTGTTATCCTACATAAGAAGAAGGGAGGTTCTTCTCTATGATGGAGATACTTTAGTTTTTAGCCCTTTAAAGAACCTTTTAAAAACTGCTATGAGTAGTACCAACAAGAGTTCTGCTGTCAGAAGTGAAATAGCATTTTTTTGTTTTTTTTGCTTAAAGTTTTCTGGCAACAACTGCTGTCTCCTTATATTAACAGTAAATCAGAAGCCTTGGTCTTGCACATCGACTGTTCATTAACGAGTTTGAAATGAAACCAAAACCTCCAATGACTCCATATCTCCAGTAATTGAACTTTGTAAGTTTGGATTAAGATATGCTTTTAGTAAAAAAAAAAAAAATACATTAAAGGCAAATTTAAATTCAAAGACACCGTGCAATTCTGAATAATTTTTGCTGACATTGTTTGCTGACGCTTGTCTGTCCATAATGATGCACAAGATCAGGTCCCTCTTGGTTATGAGTTTAAAGCTGTGGACTTCAATTAAGAAGTCACATGTTCTTTCGAACTCTAACGATTCAGAGGTGAACCATGTCTGTGGGTTTTTGGTTTCTTGACCACCTAAAAGAACAACTGTGGCCTAGAATGTATTGAACATGCCATACATGTGACTTTTTGTGAGGTAATGAGTAACACACACACACACACACACACACACAAACAAACATAATTAATTGTGGCCCCTGAGAGTGAGGAACACGCACACAGGTTGGAGATAGCAGCTGCTTCCAGCGGAAGGTCATTAATAGAGCTTTGAACTTAATGAGTGAGACACTCCAGAGTGCGTCATCAATGCTGACAGCAACCTGGCACAGAAACAACCCAATCAGCTTCACTCCGTCAGCAGGACAATGTGTTAGTTTAACATTAATGGGATCTCTCAGAGGGACCACTACAGGTACAATTGACAGAACTGCTAGGTTAGGTCTATACTCTAAAGGTCAGTTACTCAATTTCAAGACTGAAGTGTCACATGCAATGGGACTCATCAGCCAGGGGCATTTAGTGTTCCCCACTGCAGGAGGCAAGAGTCATTTTATTCTTTGTACACCCATAATTGACTATCAATCAATACATTGACGTAACAGTTAACTCTAATCAGAAGCATTTTGAGTGACGTGGGTTGACGTCATCTATATTCAGCTGTAAGTTAAGTAAAAGTGCCGTTGTTCAACAGAGTTGTGTAATTTTTTTGGCCTCAGTGCAAAGTTATTAATATCCATGATACAGAGATGCTGTTAATTTACAGAAGAACAAGAAATCAGTTCTTGTTTCAATGCAATAGTTCCAGCCATGTGCAAAATTGTATAGTCCTTGGATAAATGGCAGGTTTTGTCGATTTCTTTATTGTGTTTGCATCTTCTACAGAGAACTTATTTCTTCACAGTTTAATACACATTTGCATTCATGCATTTAGTAGATGCTTTTGTCAAGTGAGCCTCACAATTTAATCTTTTTACAGATGCTGGAGAATGTCTTGGTCAGGGGCTTATTGTTGTACCAAGGAAGGCTTGCTCTGGTGCAGAAACATTAAACTAATCAATCAATCAACATAACCCCACTCAAATCAAGTCAGTTTTATTAATATAGAGCTATTGTTACAACAGGGGCAAAACTGGAGGAAGAATCCTTGGGAGGAACCAAGAGTCAAAATGGAAACTCATCCTCCTCAGGTCAACACCAGAAAATGAAGAAAGAAAAGGAAGTGACATTTTTAGAAGTTAAATAGATTTAAGCACTTATTGCTGGTATAGTCTGAATTTGTGGAAAAAAGGTCCATTAGAGTCTCTAGTTAGGAGCAGACCTGTCTGAGTTTGTGTAGCTTTGGTTAGGCTTGGTTTGTGGAAGTAGCTCATGTAGGAGACCCAAGATAAAGTAGCTGATCTGGAGTACATGCAGGAAGAAGAGTATTTTAATTCTATTCTATTTAGAAGACAACAGACTCAGTTGGTGGACTTTCTGATCTGGAGTTCAAGAAACCCTTACGGTAATCGATGGTCCTGGGTGGGCACCTTTTACTTTCAGTAAATACATAAACTACCCACCATAGTGATGGGTTCCCATCATAGTGATGGTGGGCAGTCATCCATCTAGAAATGCTAGTAGTTCTGTATTGAACTCAGAAGGTGCAGACTCTTTTAAATAGTGCAGTTCCAGGACTCTGGCAGTTTTAATTATTGATTGCAAACAACAATGATGGAGCTAATGGTTTAACTAATGGGAAATTGCTTTTAATTGCTAATTAAAATTAAATTAAAATTAACCTGACTAAACTAGTAGATTTTCAGCCTTAAAGACTTAAAGACATTTAAAGTGTCTGAATCCCAGAAAATGACTGGAAGACAAAGATAAAGACAAAGATAGGGGGCTATGAATGAAAAGGCTCTCCCCCCTGTTGTAGTTCATAAAATTCTGGCAACTAGTAGAAAAAAAAACAAACTATTGGAACTTTCTTTTCTTTTTTAGAAAAGAGTGACACCCACTTTTTTGTTTCCCTTACAAAATCCTAAGCCTTTCTTAATTTAAGTTTATCATGTGGTTTTGCTGATATACAGATGTGTCTATTGCCCACAAATCAGTGGAAGCTGATTTCATTATCTATGAATTGCTAAACCCAGAGGGAATATGTACAGTATGAATCGTAGGGGTCCTAGGACAGAGTCCTGTGGGACTCCTTTATTTACTTTTGTACAAACTGATGTTTACCATTTAGACTTAACAGTGACAATCTGTCATTGTTTAACAAAGCAAACAGTGAATCACAGTGAAATGCATCGTCTGGATTTAGCCCATTCACACACATGCAAGAAGGGGCAGCTATGTCCAGCACCCAGAAAGCAGTGATGGGGACGGTGCCTTGCTCAATGGTACTTGACCTACTGGTCCTGGATCTGAACCCATGATCTTCCAACCCTGGGGCCTAGTCCCTAATCACTAGGCCAGCACTCCCGCATTTTAAACCATTAGTGGTTGGTCAGGTACAAGGAAATGGCTTTTCTTGTTATCCCAATGAGGTTTGCTAGTCTGTGCAATAAGACAGTGTGCCCTATGCTGTAAAACACTGCACTAAAGTTGAGGGAAATAGTAAAAATATCTCATCTTCATCAGATGCCTTAGTTTACTTAGTTTAGTTTGCCTCGGTTTACTGTTTTACTAGGGCTGTTTCAGTGCTACAATGAGGCCAAAAAACAGAATTTTTCAAAGATATTATTCTTATGCAGATTCGAACATAAGTGCTGATCCATAGCTTTCTCCAGAATCTTTGATATTAATGGAAAATTAGAGATTGGTCTGTAATTCAATAACCTGAATGGGTCGAGATTCATTTCTTAGTTTGAATGCTTTTAGCATATACCCCACTTTAAGAGATTAATTTATTATTATCAGTACAGTCTGAACTCGTTCAGGCAAGATTCTTCTTCTTAAAGTCTTCTTAAAAAAAGTTCTTCAGGCTTCTTGAAAGACATTCCAAAAATCTTCTTTTGGCAGCCTTTTGTTCCATTCTCTGTTAAGATGATCCCATACAGCTTCTGCCTCAGAAACTGCCAGGTACAGCGAGAGGACTGAGAATGAAAGTAAAAAGACTTGTCCTTCAGTAAGCTTGGAGAACTATTCCTCAACAATACATCATGAAAAGGTGGAACTCAGTCCCTTTTTACTGAGAAAAAACTATTTAAGGTACAAAATTGGACCTAAAGGACCATGCAACACTGTTTCTACTTTGACAAACTAAAAATGTACCTGATAAAAGGTACATCATTCGCTACAGGAGTGCTCCTTCATGGTGGGAATAGAAATTAGCAGAACTTTGTTAATAAGGTTGGTGACCCCTGTGGTTTAGAATTAATGTTACTTTGTATCCAGATCATGACTATAAAAGTTAAAATGCTAAAGCTTAGTAACAGGCTCACACTTTAATTCTGAACTATCCCTGTGTGACTTTTCAGAGGTGTCCTTAAGGCACATATGCTGCAGCTCATAATGTTGACTTTCACTGATGATATTCTCTTCAACTCTGAATTACATAAGTGTCAGCATCTGCTGCCCATATTCACAAAAATGTGCTCTTTCGCAGAATGTAAACTTAGTTTCTCTGTCAGCCATAAAACCTCCTTTTAATTGGTAATATCTGACTGTGCGCCCAGCTCTGAACATGTCCTGAATTTGACCCTTGGGTATATGAGTCAGGTAAACTGTAAGCAAGAATATGTTAAATATAGCTCATGTAATTAAGACTGCAATGTGCAGAAAGTATAAATGTGGCAACATTTAAATCAATGTGTTTACTTTAAGAGGAAACACTTTCAGTCACTGCTTTTTTTAAACTAAGATTCGTTTCCAAAGGTTTAAAAGTATTACTTGCTGCTGACCTGTGGAATGGAAAAATTATAAAGAGGCTTTTTGCAGCTGCCCTTGTTATAGGTCATGGGGCAGCGGTGGCCTAGTGGTTAGGGAGTTGGCAACAGGAACGGAAGATTCTGGGTTCAAACCCCTTACCAGTAGGTTGCCATGAGGTAACCTTGAGCAAGGTACCATCCTCGTTACTGCTCCCCAGATGCTTTCATATCTGTTCCCTGCTGCACGATGTTTGTATGGGTTAAATGCAGAGGTCCAATTTCATTGTGGTGTGCTGTGACCTCTCAATGACAAGATTAGTTACTTTCACTTTCTTTGTTCCTGGCCTCTGGTCTTAAACAAAATAAAGTTAAAAAAAAAAAAAACTTTTTAAAACTGATATCTACAAAAAAAGATACTGAACATACAAAGAAAGTAGATTGGAACATGGTCTGTAACGTTGAAATTTGCTGAAAATGAAGAAATGCTTTTCTGAACCTAACTTTGCTAACTTTCTTAAACTTTCTTCAAAAAATCAAAGAAAGATGGACTAGTCCAGATAAAAGAACTGCCACTCTTTGTGGTTTGAGCTGTTTGAAAAAAAAAAAATTTATTCTCCTTTAATGCTTGCTAGGCTGCGATGGGCTGGCGACCTGTCCATGGTGCGTCCCCCGTCCTCGCCCTGTGTGCGCTGGGTTGGACACCAGCACTCCCCCGCGACCCCATTTGGGACAAGCGGCAGATAATGGATGGATGGATGCTTGCTAGGGCCATGTGGGCCTTGTCACGGTGAGGTGTGTTTTGGGCACGATAGAGGGCGCTCTGTTCTGATTGAGCACACCTGAGCTCATGAAGGCACAGGTGTGCCTCATTGGGGCTGACTATTTGGGGCAGCGGTGGCCTAGTGGTTAGGACGTTAGCCACAAGATCGGAGGATCGGGGGTTCAAACCCCTTCCCAACAGGTTGCCCTGAGGCACCCTTGAGCAAGGTACCGTCCCCATCACTGCTCCCCGGGCGCTTTCAATAGCTGCCCACTGCTGCACGGGTTTGAGTGTGCATGGGTAAAATGCAGAGGTCCAATTTCGTTGTGGTTCATGTGTGCTGTGCCATGACCTCGCAATGACAAGGGTTGTCACTTTCACTGACTAGTCTTTTTATTTAAGCCCCAATGATTCAGAACAGAGCGCGGCTCATTAGTTAGGCTCAGCCTAGACACTCTGTGGTGGTTTTGGTATTTGGTAACTTGGTATCTTGGTTTAGGCTGCAGTTCCTTGATTTTAGTTAGAACTGCAGTCCTTGGTTTTGTTTTGTTTTGTTTTGTTTTGTTAATATAGTTAATAAAACTATGATCCGAACTCCTGGCTCAGCATTGGCGTCCTCCCTGCACCCCGCCACCGTTACAGGCCTAATTAGAGTAATCTTTTATCTTTTATTATCCCACGAATGGGAAATTTAATCCCAACTGTGAGCCCCTGACACAATTCTATCATATTTAATAATGGTAATTTTAAAAAATCATTTATTGAAAGTGACAAGAAATCAGTTAAAACAATAAAACCATTGAATAATTTTGATGATCATGTTACAATGGCATTTGTGAGGGCTGTATTTGGCAGCAAATGAACAGTAAACCTGTGAAGTTGAACTGGTGGCCTGATCTGATGAATCACTGTTATTTTGTCAAGTCAAGTCAACTCAGTTTTATTTCTATAGCACTTTTTATAACTGTTGTTGCCACAAAGCTGCTTTACAGAATCCAGTTCAGAGCTCTGAGTGAGTAAGCCGAGGGTGACAGAGGCAAAACCCCCTAAAACTGGAGGGAGAATCCTTGGGAGGAACTAAGACATGAAAGGGGAACCCATCATCTTCTGGTCGACACCGGATAATCAAGAAAAAAAAGAAAGAGAAAGTGCATTTTAAAGAATGAGTTGCAATAAAAGAGTCCATTAGGGTCTGAAAAAGGAAGTTCAAGTAACTAAAAGTGGTGCTTCTGTTTGAGTGGGTAGAGCTTTTGTTAATCTTAGTGGCAGCAGTTCCTGCAGATGATTCAGTCTGATGTAGCTGATCTAAAGTTCAGGTGGGGAGAGAAGTCTGATGATGGTGATAATTATGTTGATTTGCGTGGTGGACTGAATGTGCATCACTTACCTGAGGAAGCAATGGCACCAGGTTGCACTATGGGAAAGAGCATGACCCAATATTTGACATTGTACACTTGTTTATTTTTACTATGCACTGAAGGCTTTTGGGTTTGAGATCAAAAGATGAATATGAGAGAAAGATCATCTTTTAATTCCTTATTTATGTCCAGATGTGTCAGATGTGTTTAATTCCTTATTTATGTCCAGATGTGTCAATAACCTGTAACAAAGCACTCAGGTTTCCAAGTGTGCAAATGAACACTTGATCATTTGTTGCACATCCCTTGCTTACAAATTAAATTTATGTACAGCTTGGTGATTAGCTAGGCCAGTCTAAAACATTCCACATGTTCCCCCCAAATGAAGACCTTTTGCCAGCTGTGTGTTTTGGATCATTGTCTTGTGGCATTATAACGTCCCAGAAGGTTGGGTGTCTGCTACTCAGCACACCAGTGGTTTTCTTCTTTTTCAGGACATTCCAAATAGTTGTACTGCTGATGCCTAATAATTTGGAAATGCTTCTGCTTGGTTTTTCCCTTTTTCTCAGCTTCAGAATGGCATTCTTTTCCTCCATAGGCCAAACTCAGTTCTTCATGCTGATTTTCTCCTTTTAACAGCAAATTCAGTCATCACAGGGGGAATATAAAGTAGAGTCAATATATAGAGCTATTGAAAGCTGAAGAATTTAACCGGTTTAATAACAAAAACCTGTCAGTCTCTCATATTCAAATATTTTTTTCTCATTTGAACAACAGGGACACTATGTTCTATGATCTAATTGAATATATTAAGATGCAAATCTTCTTCTTCTTTTTCTTTCAGCTGCTCCCGTTTAGGAGTCGCCACAGCGGATCAACTGTCTCCATTTCTT
Source organism: Hepsetus odoe (assembly GCA_017165825.1). NCBI lineage: Eukaryota > Metazoa > Chordata > Actinopteri > Characiformes > Hepsetidae > Hepsetus > Hepsetus odoe. The sequence continues at coordinate 22,418,334 of CM029372.1, read as the reverse complement.
CCTGTCCTCTGCATCTTCCTGCTTCAAACCGACCACCTGCATGTCCTCTCTCACCATGTCCATAAACCTCCACTTGGGTCTTCCTCTTCTCCTCTTTCCTGGCAGCTCCATCTTCAACATCCTCCTTCCAATATAATCCTCATCTCTTCTCTGGACATGTCCAAACCAATGCAACCTTGCTTCTCTAACTTTGTCTCCAAGACGTCTAACCTTAGCTGTCCCTCTAATATAAGCTTTTCTAATTCTGTCCATCCTTTTCACATCCAACGAAAATCTCAACATCTTTAACTCTGACACCTCCAGCTCCGCCTCCTGCCTTTTCGTCAGTGCCACCGTCTCCAACCCATACAACATAGCTGGTCTCACTACTATTCTGTAAACCTTCCCTTTTACTCTAGCTGGTACACGTCTGTCACAAATCACTCCAGCCACTCTTCTGCACCTATTCCAACCTGCCTGCACTCTCTTCTTCACCTTTCTTCCACACTCACCGTTACACTGAACTGCTGATCCTAAATATTTAAACTCCTCCACCTTTGTTACCTCCACTCCCTGCATCCTAACCACTACACTTTCCTCCCTTTCATTCACACTCATGTATTCTGTCTTTGTCCTACTCACTTTCAGTCCTCTCCTCTCCAGAGCATATCTCCATCCTTCCAGGTTCTCCTCAAGCTGCTCCCGACTCTCACTGCAGATTACAATATCATCAGCAAACATCATCGTCCACGGAGACTCCTGTCTAACCTTGTCCATCAACCTGTCCATTACTATTGCAAACAAGAATGGGCTCAGTGCTGATCCTTGATGTAATCCAACCTCTACCTTAAATGCATCCATCACTCCCACTGCAGAGCTCACCACTGTTACACTACCATCATACATATCCTGAACTACTCTCACATACTTCTCTGTAACACCAGACTTCCTCATACAAAACCACAACTCCTCTCTAGGCACCCTGTCATATGCTTTCTCAAAGTCTACAAAGGCACAATGCAGCTCCTTCTGACCTTCTCCATCAACACCCTCAGAGCAATCATTGCATCTGTAGTGGTCTTTCTCGGCATAAAACAATACTGCGGTTCACTAATCCTCACCTCTTTTCTTAACCTAGCTTCCACTACTCTTTCCCATAACTTCATGGTGCGGCTGATCAACTTTATCCCTCTATAGTTACTACAGCTCTGTGCATCACCCTCATTCTTGAAGATCGGTACCAGTACACTTCGTCTCCACTCCTCAGGCACTCAACTGCCATCTCCCCTAAACATCTCCATGCTTCCACTGGTATGTCATCCGGTCCAAGAGCCTTTCCATTCTTCATCCTTTTCTTCTAGGGGCCGCGGTGGCCTAGTGGTTAGGGAGTTGCCCTCACATAGGCAGATTGTGGGTTCGATTCCCCTCCCCAGTAGGTTGCCCCAAGGTACCCTTGAGTAAGGTACCATCCCCGTCACTGCTCCCTGGGCGCTATCAATAGCTGCCCACTGCTGCACAGTGTTTGAGTTCATGGGTTAAATGCAGAGGTCCAATTTCGTTGTGGTTCACTGTGTGCTATGCTGTGACCTTGCAATGACAAGGGTTTTCACTTTTCATCGCTGCCTGTACTTCCATCTTGTTTATTTGCTGCACTTCCTGGTTCACTCTTCTCACATCATCCAGTCTTCTCTCTCTCTCATTTTCTTCATTCATCAGCCCCTCAAAGTATTCCTTCCATCTGCTCAACACGCTCTGTTCACCTGTGAATATGTTTCCATTTCTATCTTTAATCGCCCTGACCTGTTGCACATCTTTCCCAGATCTGTCTCTCTGTCTAGCCAGTCTAGTCATTAAAGGTCCTTTTCTCCCTCTTTACTGTCCAACCTCTCATACATTTCACCAAACACCTTATCTTTGGCCTTCAACACTGCTTTCTTCGCCCTGTGGTTCATTTCCTTGTACACCTGTCTACTTTCTTCACCTCTCTGACTATCCCATGTCTTCTTTGCCTCCCTCTTCTTTTGAATACACCCCTGGACTTCTTGGTTCCACGACCAGGTTTCCTTATCCTCCTTCTTCCTTCCAGATGTCACACCAAGTGCATTTCTGCCTTACCACTTGTGCAGTAGTTTCCCAGCAATCCGGTAGCTGTTCAACACTTCCCAGTGCCCATGTTAACTCCTGCCTGAATTCCACCTTGCAATCCTCCTTCTTCAGCTTCCACCACTTGATCTTCGACTCTGCCCTCACTTTCCTCCTCTTCTTGACCTCCAAGGTCATCCTACAGACCACCATCCTATGCTGTTTAGCTACACTCTCCCCTGTCACTACTTTGCAGTCTCCAATCTCCTTCAGACGGACCCTCCTGCAAAGAATATAATACACCTGTGAGCATCTTCCTCCACTCTTATACATCATCCTGTGCTCCTCCCTCTTCATAAAATAAGTATTAACTACAGCCATTTCCATCCTTTTTGCAAAATGTACAACCATCTGACCTTCAGCATTCCTCTCCTTGACACCATGACTACCTATCACCTCCTCATCACCTCCTATATTAAGATGCAAATACCAGGATATAAAACAGAAAATCAAAGTTCGAACCCCTTCCCAATGGGTTGCCCTCAGGTACCCTTGAGCAAGGTGCCGTCCCCGTCCCGCTCCTCCCTGCGATGGGCTGGCGACCTGTCCAGGGTGCGTCCCCCGTCCTCGCCCTGTGTGCGCTGGGTTGGACACCAGCACTCCCTCGCGACCCCGTTTGGGACAAACGGCAGAAAATAGATGGATGGATGCTATTCAAATATTTTTAGTGGGGACTGTATATATTACTTATAACTGCATTTATGGTAGAGTTAAAACTTTAACACAACTTTTTAATAATCTGATTTCAATAATTTGCTCCAAAAATTAATTTAAAAATTACGCTCACAACCCAAATATGTGTAACATCACATCGCAGATCTTGGTCATGGCTTTACCAGCAAGCTTAGGCTTTTTTATTGAATCAGCTAACCTTTGGATTTTCTTCTTTATCCCCCAGCTGCACCCATTATGGGTAGCCTCAGGGGATCATCCGTTGCCAGTTCTTTATGACCTCTGCATCTTCCCCTTACCTTCCTTACCTTTCTTGTAAAACCAATGCAAAAAGAACAGATTTCATGCTTGATGTTTTGGGGTGTTTTTTTTTGCTGATAAAATTATAACTTTATCCTCCTCTTTCTGTTTAGGGCCATATGGAGAACCTCTTTTATATTTCCTTATATTCATTTAACAAAAACATTTAACTACTGAGAGGTGAATAACATTGATGATCTTGTTACAGTGGCACCGGTCAAGAGGGCAGTGCCCATTTTCAGCAGGATAATGTGTCCTGCCACACAGCAAACATTCTGCAGAAATGGTTGATATATATGACAAAGAGTTCAAAGTACTGACTTTAACTTCAAATTGACCAGATCAGGCCTGTTCTGATGAGTCAGTGTGCTTCTGTAGACATTAACTAAAAGCCACAATTAATCACTCGTCAGATCTTACAAAACCACATGTAATTTACTGCACATGCTTGTCTTGTTCGCGGCTTTACCAGCAAGACGAGGCTATTTGTGTTGAAAGGTGGGACTTTTCTCGACCTTTCTCTTTTCTAGTTCTGCTAGACTACTAGCAGTCTAGTCTGTCTAGCTGTAATGTTACAGTATTAGGCTACCAGATATTTCTAGTTTTTATATAACTCATTCCTAACCAGTCAACCATCCCCTTCCCCTTTATTATTTCACTGATTGCATTTTCTGTTCTTTTTACAAACAAAGAAAACAAAACCAGTACAAGCAAAATCATTCTATATACACTGATGGGTTCTCCATGGCTTGGAGGCCCTATCAGTTGTAGCCTGAAACAACCTCCATGTTATCACCATCACATGGAAAGCATTTTCTGTGGGCACTTTAAGTTGTTGTGGAAAAATTAAATGGTTTGGTAAGTTTGTAGTTTTTTCGCGCTATGCCTCTGCATCCTTCTCGGCTGCTTCAAAAACACATGTTTGTCCTCGGGACTTCAGAGTCTCAATTCCAGGCCTCAACGCTTTATAGCCATGTCTGCTTCTCTCTCCTTTTGGGTAATTATCCTTTTTTTAATCACTTTGTTTCATGTGCAATTAAAATAATGTTTATACGTTTCTAAAACTTTCTCCAGGTGGTGTGTTGTGCGTGTGTGTGTGGCCATGTGCACTAAAGAAGGAAAGTTTTCCCTCCAGTTTTTGTGCAGAAGCCTGAATGTCCTGTGCTTGCGAATATCCCCTGGTGTAAAAAGTGAAAGCGAAAACGTGTGTCATTGTGAAACAGAACACAGCACACAGTGAACCACAACGAAATTCAACCTCTGCTTTTTTCCCATACACACTGTGCAGCAGGGGGCAGCTATTTAAAGTGCCCGAGGAGCAGTGATGGTGACAATACCTTGCTCAAGAGTACCTCAGTGCAACCTGCTGGTCTGGGATTCAATCCTGGGGCCTACTCCCTAACCACTAGACCACTGCTAAGTGAATATCCTTTTACTGAAACAGACCTCCAGGAACTCTAAGTAGTGTTGTATAACACTTCATGAATACTAAATAATACATAATCTGGCATGATTTCTTTTGTTTTATTTTTTCTTATACTAATCTAAAACACCTGTGCTGTGCCCTGTAGCTAAGCAATATTTTGTGTTGACCCTGAACCTCTGCTATTGTCACAGTAGAAGGCGCTCTGCTCTGACTGAGCACACCTGGAATTATGAGGACACAAGTGTGCTTCATTAGGGTCTGGCTGTTTAAGTCCCAAGTCAGAGTCAGAGCAGAGCTTCGGTCATTTCTGAGGCTTAGCCTGTGTGGTGATGTTGGTGTTTGAGTTCTTTGTGTTTGTTTTGTTGGTTATGGTAAATAAAGTCTGGTCACTGATCCCTAGCTATCTGTTGATGTCTGACCCACAACACCCCAGTGTTAAAGCCATGAACCCTTTAACTTAAAACATGCCACCTATAACATAGCCAGAGGTTCGTCTCCAAGAAAAGTTGATTAGAGAATAAATAAATACAAAAGGCATAATTTTTTCCCCCCAAAATATGCATTTAAACTTAATTAGGTCAATGTTGTAGATTAAAATATGGGCAAAAGTGCCATATATGAATCTAAGTGCATCTTAAACAATATTTATTAGAACTGCTTTAACTCTAGCTTTGAGGATACATTATAAATATTTCACTGACAAGATGAAGCTGTCTATACCCTCTAGGTAGTTTGAGGCCAAAAACATGGAGTGTGCTACCCTGACCTACTTGCTAATGTATTTGCACTGTGATCTCACTGTGAAGTGTTTATCTAACTATATGCTGGATTCATGAAGCAAGAGGTGGCATATAATTATTCTTTTTTTCATTCAGGAATGTAATCACGTAGTTTTCACTAAAGCGAGGGGAAGAGACTCATTTCACCTTTCATGCAGACAACAGAACCCTGAGTCCCCTTCACACCAGTGGGTGTGTGACTTGAACGTGTGTGTGTGACTTGGCTGAGCTTATATTCAGTCTTTAGTGTGTGCTAACAAGTTGATAAAGTGTATTTTTATTTCAAAATGCTCCCTAGTCTCGTTATTATCTATAATGATATACAGTGATATTGCTGTAATTTTGCCTTCAAGCATTATATTTAGTCTTATATTTTATTAAAAGGAAGCATTGTGTTCATGATACAGTGTCATAAATTGGTGTTCCAGTTGCCAGTTGTTTTTATATTTTACATTTTATAAACTTTATGTAATTTAGCACCCATATGCACTCATAAAAAATATGCACTTATATGGGCAGCGGTGGCCTAGTGGTTAGGGAGTCGCCCCGCATCGGAAGATTGTGGGTTTGATTCCCTCAAAAGTAGGTTGCCCTGAGGTAGAGGCAAGGTCCCCGTCACTGCTCCCCGGGCGCTTTCAATAGCTGTCCACTGCTGCACGGTGTTTGTGTGCATGGGTTAAAAGCAGAGGTCCAATTTTGTTGTGGTTCATGGTGTGCAGTGCTGTGACCTCGCAATGACAAGGGTTGTCACTTTCACTTATATGATCATATGCTGCCCTTCCTTTTGAAATTAGTGATGCCAATGCTAAAAATGGTAACATGAAAAGTGAATGGAATAAAGACTAAATGAAAAAGTGAGCAAAATATTTTTCTTGCTTTTCATATAATTTTATAATTTTGAAATGAAAATATGTGCAAACATGCCAAAGTATGAATTTGAGCATATCTCAACAAAGTTTTTTGCAATAAAAAAGAAAAAAAACCTACTTTCAAGCCAGATTTAAAGATAAATCTAAATATGAAACTGTCTATATGAACAGGGAGCTCACAGTTAACTGCATTTGCAAGTCATTTGCTGTGCATTTCAGCTCGAAAATAGTTTTAAGTAAATGAACATTAACTTTATTTATCAGAAAGTATAAATCCTAAACTAGAGTAATGGTCTCATACCTTAGTGATGTCAATCAGACTTCAAAATATCCTAATGGAGTTGTACTATACTTAGGCTTGGCCTTTTAAGGTGTCTTTTCCACCCCATTCCTCTGCTCAGGTTGCTGCAGCACACAAGGTGGTCAGGAATTTAGTTTTAGCTTAGGCAAGAGGATTATGTAATGGCAAGAGAGAGGAAAATAACAAAAGTACCCAATTACTTTTAATTGATGCAGCTTCCCTCCCTCAACTCTTTGGAGTCTCAAGTTGGCCCGGGAACACGTGCACGTGTTCCCAAACAAACACGATTTCAACATCAAGCGCTTATAAACCTCACGGTTCCAACTGCAAATTACTTCTCACCAAAAAACTATACACATGAAATATTAATTAGAAAGTTAATGGTCTGGCCAGGCAGTATTGTATGCATATGTGTGTGTGTGTGTAAGTGACTACCCTTGTCATTGTGAAACACAGCTAAGCACAACACAACGAAATTCAACCTCTGTGTTTCACCCCACACACACATACACGTGCAGCAGGGGACAGCTATAGAAAGTGTCCGGGGAGCAGTGACAGGGACGGTACCTTGCTCAAGGGTACCTCAGGGCAACCTACTGGTGAGGGAATCAAACCCACCATCTTCTGATCCGGGGCAACTCACTAACCACCAGGCCATCGCTGCCCATCACTGTATGTGTGTGAGTGTGTTTGTGGTTTTGTACCGTTTGAAAATTTCAGCTCTAGCCCAATTTTATAAAAAGGATTAATAAAGAGTTCACTAACTCACTAATTACTGCATTCCCAGAGTTCTTCAGCAGCTTTAGTTTGCCTAATTTGGAGACTTTTCCAACTTGTTTCTATCTTTAGTCAAGTCAAGTCAAGAAGGATTTTATTGTCATTTCAGCCATATACACAGTACACAGTGAAACGAAATAACGTTCCTCCAGGACCCTGGTGCTACACACAAGACAAGACACAACACAAGACACAAGACAAACACAAGACAACATAAGACACAACACGGTTGTTGTTATATTGTTGTTTCACAAAGCACTAATGAAGCACTGGCTTTACAATACAGATGTCTCGTCCAGCTCATACTGAAGTTTTGTTTTGATAATTGATGCTCACAATTAATTACAGATACCAAGTGCTTCTTTTAGACACCATGTTGAGTATGAAAGTGACTATTCCTGTCAGTGTGAATCGCAGCACAGCACAACCTCTGTGTTACACACACACACAGCAGGGGGCAGCTATTGAAAGCGCCTGAGGAGCAGTGATGGGGACAGTACCTTGCTCAAGGGAACCTCAGGGCAACCTACTGGTGAGGGAATCATCCGATCCACAAAATCTTCCGATCCGGGGACCAACTCCCTGACCACTAAGCCACCGTCTCCTCTGTATTCATATATTTTTATTGAAATAGTGGAATAGGAACCATATTTCACACCCAACTGCTCCCTCTGCGTTCCCTCACTCTTAAGCTAATACTGCAGCAATTAACTCGAAATGATTCTTAAAACTTTTAGAATGGTTAATGTCTGCTACTTTTTGATAGTAGAAATCATTCATATTGTCTTTTCTTTACATAAGCAAAGTTTAAAGGTGTTTTCGATATATAGGTGACGGATGTAGCTGCTCAGTACATTTACAGTACATACTTACAGTACATTAAGTAACAAACTTATTAACCCTGTGACTAGAACAAAAGAAAGTGGCGTAAGTGATTTTTTTGAAGAAAAAGAAGAAGAAGAAGAGAAAAGAAAGAGGAGAGGTAAAAGAATAGGACTGTTTGGGATTATTATGTTTAAGATTAAGATTATTCTCAGAGAAATTCCTTGAACAGGTGAGTCTTTAATCAACACTTGGACAGTAAGGGATTCAGCAGTTCTGGCCATCAGGAGAAGTTTGCTCCACCACTGAGGAGCCAGGACTGAGAAGAATCTTGATGCATGTCTGCCTCTTCTCTTCAATAGAGGAGGTTCAAGGCGAGCAGTACTTGAAGGTCTGAGAGGTCAAGAAGAGACACATGGTTTGATAAGTGCAGTCAAGTAAGAGGATGCAAGACTGTTAGTAATCTTGTAAGCAAGAGTTAGAGATTTAAACCTGATGCGAGCAGCCACGGGGAGCCAGAGTAGGTTCCGCAGCAGAGGCATGGTAGAGAACTTAGGACGGTTGAAGACGAGTCTTGCAGCAGCATTCTGAATCGGTTGTAGTGGCCTTGTTGCCTTCCAGAAGAGCTGGTTGTATGTTGCAGTAGTCCAGTTTAGACTGGGATTCAAACCCATGACCTTTCAATCCTGGAGCCCCCTAACCACTAGTCCACCGCTGCCCCATATGGAACATGACTGGGTAGCAGGCACAGGGCCGTGACAAAGGACAGGACTGGGGAGCAGTTATCGGAGGAGACAGGGCTGGACAAGGACAGAGAATGGGACAGAGGAGCAGACATGTGAGGAGAAACGGGACTGGACTGGGGGAAGACACAAGCCAAGATGGGGTTGAAGTCTGTTTCCGGTGAAGAAAGAAGAGTCTGCTGGGGGGAGGAACACTGGTACTCCTCCAGGACGGTCAAAATAAACTCAGCCTGCTTGTTCAACCCCCGGTCATCAGATAACTGAAGAGCTAGCTTGAGCTGTTCGAGAACCTCATGACCTTCCTACAGGTCAGTGTCATCTACTCGTCCCAGCCAGTCAATTTTGATCCCCACAAATAGATTGTGAGCCAAATCCCAACTCGCTACGTCCATTTTAGTTTGGTCACTCTGTCACACTGTGGTGGATTGGTGTGGACGTAAATGTGGAGCTTTAAACATAACGGTGGAACATTTACAGCATTTAGCAGACGATTACAGGGACAGTCCCCCTGGAGCAGCTCAGGGTTAAGGGTCTTGCTCAGGGACCCAGTGGTGGTAGTGCTAGAGGTGGGATTCAAACCTGGGACATCTTGATCAACAGGTTTGTAGACAAGTATCCCACCACTAGACCACCACCACACACAAGCGTTAACAGAACCCAGTACTCACACAAACCATCAAACAAAGGCCACAAAGGCACAAAGGACGAACAATGACAGACGGCTCAGCCCTGACTCACCGAGATCCGTATACCTTTCTACGAACAAGGCAAAGTTGGTGACATAACGAGGCGACAGGTGTGCCCAGTCAGGACAGAGCACCGCGAAACATGACAGTGCATTTAACATTCTTTTTTAAAACATATTTAATATATTTATTTATTTTATTTTGATTTTATTGTAATTGTTTTAGGTAATTTGATTCATCTTGGTTTATTCTAATTTATTACGATTTTGAGAAGTATGATTGGAAGAAGAAGGCTCACAACTGGAACATTTTTGTTTTAATCAGGGAAACCAAATTTGAGCAAGAGTTTCACCCTCCATAGCATTAGCAGTTGAAGTGCCCTTGGGCATGACGCTTAACCTCACCAGCCACCAGCAGCAGGTATGTGGTCCACAGATCCAGGAGTGTGTGTTCACTACTGGTGTGTCTAAGGTTATTGCAGAGGGCAAATGCATTGTTCACAATTCTACTTGAATTACTTTGCATTTTCATTCATATTTTTCATTATATTTATTTTAATCTTAATCCCTGTTTGGGGAAAAGTGTTTAAATTGGATTTTTCCTTATTTTACTGATTACTCATGGCTTTCAAATCTGGAATGAAAAGAGGCTGTGATGTGTTTCTATTCTGAGCTGTTTGTGCAGGCCGCTGCTGCCGTGACGATGGGTCATGGCTGGCAGTGTCCATACGCTGCTGTAACCCCTCATTTCCTTGGCCGCTAAACTCCAGCTCTTCTGCTGTAAATGATCTGGTGAATGGAAAGCTGGCCTCTGCACCCTAGCTGTTTGTTTTCAAAGCTGAATTAGAAATAAGTGGGTGCTTTTTCACCATTCAGCCTTATCAGATAGAGGCAAAACCCTGAACTCCAGGAATCGCTCCCACCCTTGACTGTTCCAGGACTGTTGATTTGGAAAAAAAACAACACAGATATTTTTTTTCCATTTTCAATTATCAAGAAAATGTACACTTTGACCAAGAGTCCTGAAACTTTCTGCATTCAGCTGTAGCTGCAGTTTGTTCTGAAGACTGTAATCCGACTGTTTGAAGTTTGTTTCATTTGTATAATCTTTTTATCATTTCTATATACGTTCGTCACTGTATAACCTAGGGGCAGTGGTGGCCTAGAGGTTAGGGTGTTGGCCACATGATCGGCGGTTCGGGGGTTCAAACCCCTTCCCAGTGGGTTGCCCTGAGGTACCCTTGAGCAAGGTGCCGTCCCTGTCCCGCTCCTCCCTGCGATGGGCTGGCGACCTGTCCAGGGTGCGTCCCCCCTCCTTGCCCTGTGTGTGCTGGGTTGGACACTGGCACTCCCCCGCAACCCCATTTGGGACAAGTTGCAGATAATGGATGGATGGATGGACTGTATAACCTGTAAATTGTCTTTCTTCACACCGTTCATCTCTCTGTGGTACATGGACCTGACAGCATGGTCAGTGTCCATACAAGGTTCTTATAAAATGGGTTTATTTTAATTATGGCTACTCTGGTCAACCAGGTCAGTGTCAGTGATTGATGCTTCACTATTAAAGGAGTGTTGGAAGATTGAAAAAAGATTGTTTTCCTTCCCTTCATCTGCTGTAAAAGGAAGAAAACGATTATTAAGGTTATTAGTAAGGTTATTAGTATCAAGCGGCAGGAGAGTTTTTTTCATTAAGCACTGATGTGGCAGTGAAATTAACTTTACCTAAAAACCTGTTTGATTTTTGCATTTTGCACACAAAAAGGTTCTGATCACTTTGCAGTCTTTTAGTGAAAAGAACACTTTATTCCTGTAATTGAAAGGCATATTTTGCTCATTATGGCTTTTCTATTCAGGCGGTTAAAAGACATGTGATTAAAGTAAACACTCTATCCAGCATGCTGATGGATCACCCAAAGTCCTGCCATTAGTGTGATAAATAGCTCTGAACTGCAGACTTTATTGCTCCACTGCTTGCTCAAGGTTACTGCTGATTTCAGTGTACACTCAAGCAGTCTTTCTGAAGCTGACGATGGGGAAAAGTCTTTGAGTGGCTGCTTTGTTTAATTTGAAGTTCGGTTTTGAATGGGTTCAAATCCCAGACCAGAATGTTGCTCCGGAGAGTTGCCATTGAGGTACCGTCCCCATCATTGCTCCCTGCATCCTTTAAATAGCTGCCCCCTGCTGCACAGTGTATGTGTGATAAAAGCAAAGGTAGCGTTTCGTTGTGGTTCACTGTGTGCTGTTTCACAATGACAGCTAGTCACTTTCACTTAATCCACAAATCATTTTTTAATTAATAATTTTTTCACATCACTCGTTCAGTGTCTGCTGTAGATGGACTGAAAAAACAGAAAGTCAGTAGCTGATGAGATAGAGATGGTCTTCGGCTTTAGAGAACAATGGCAGTAAAAAAGATGGTTACCCCCTCAGGCTATACCATAACCTCACATGCTAAACTTACACAATGGAAACACACCTGTTGGAACGTGAAAATGAAGTGAAAGTGACATTGTGAACCATAATTAAATGCATCCTCTGTATTTAACCCAAACGCAACATTCAGCAGGGGGCAACTGTATCCAGCTTCCAGGGAGCAGTGATGGGGATGGTACCTTGCTCAAGGCTATCTCAGAGCAACCTATTGGTTGATTCAAAACCATAACCTTCTGATCCTGAGGCCTAGTCCCTTAATACTAGGCCATCTCTGCCCTAAAGTCCTAAGGATTGAATACTGACAAATGTGGCTATATTTAATGTTCAAGCTTCTAAATGCTTCAGTAAAAGCAATTGTGCTGTAAAGTTCATGTTTTATAATGCTGGAAGTGTTATAAGAAAACTGTTCTCAAAATCGCATGCAGTACATATCAGATGCACTGTGACTCTGTGATGGACTGATGAGCTCAACAATTTTCTTTGTAATTCAGTTCCATGAGACGCCAGCTGGAACTTCAGTACTAGTGTCTTTAAAAGTCTTGTCAACATAAAACAATATACATTTTACTGACCATGCATTTGTTCATATAGACTGTTTATTTTACAGAACAGTTAGTATGTTTGTCACATGACCATTTTACAAATGACATTTACATTTACAGCATTTAGGAGACGCTCTTATCCAGAGTGACTTACAGGTCCTGATTACAGGGACACTCAGGGTTAAGGGTCTTGCTCAAGGACCCAATGGTGGTAGTGCTAGAGGTGGGATTTGAACCGGGGACCTCTGGATCCATAGGTCCGTAGGCAAGTACCCTACCACTAGACCACCACCACCCAAATGACCTTTGCTGCTTAGAATTAAACAGGTTGTTTTTGTTACTGTGCTTTTAAGATGTACAGTTTGTGAATTCAATTAAACATGAGAAAACATATACCTGGCCAATTATTTATTGAGGATAACCATCCAAAAGGACGGGATGATTTTATTTTGATTTTCACAAAACGCAAAGCCACAAATACCGGAGCCTTCTCAGGAAAGGGCTTTTTGATTGTTTTCAGGCTGGAAAACTAAATAAAAAAATATATTTATTTGTGTGTGTGTGTGTTTACTGTATGCTGGATAGTTGTATGTACAGGTAGAAACTGCATCATTGTTTAGTCCTGGCTAACTGTATGGTCAGACTCTCATATCACCTGGCCTGGATGAGATAAAAAGATCCAAAGTAAAGATACCAAGATGCAAGATCTGATCATCATCACACCGGAGTGATATTGAGGGTGTAGTAGGGGATAGCAGGCAGTGTGAAGCTGTAATCTTCTAGCTTTTCATCACAGTAGACATTAATCAATACACTTCTAGGTTTTCAACACTTGCCACACTGAGACATGTTGTTTAAAACCAAAGACTAGAAACTGGAAAGGGTGTTGTTTTTTCTTCACCATTTTATTATGAGAAAACCAGCAGGAGCCCAATTTTCTCTTTCCCCTTGTGGTTCCCACTTTTCGTATTTCTCTTGCTCATCTTTCTCTTCACTTTCTCTGCTTCTCTGTATGTTCCTGTTCTGTCTATCTGTCCCACCCACTCGATTCTCATGTCAGTGTGTGTGTGTGTGTGTGTGTGTGTGTGTGTGTGTGTGTGTGTGTGTGTGTGTGTGTGTGTGTGTGTGTGTGTGTGTGTGTGTGTGTTGGCTGTGTGTTTGTAGCTTAGTTCTACAAGGAGCCGCAGCACAAACTCCTGGGGTTTAATAATGCACAGCTACAGGGCTCCACACTGAGGGCCAGGGTCAGAGGGTCAGCCATGCTTCATTTCCTTTTGATCTTTATTCCGCTCTCATGCTACTCCTGTCGGTCATTCAAGGGATGAAGACATAACAGAAGACATAAGAAGAAAATAAATAACAGATTGAACATAATTATTACTGACATTTTTCAAATCTTTTTATCATGATGATACATTAGCGATGCAAATTGTTTGTATTGTTCTTTGAGCGATGATGTTTTTACCCTTCTGCTGGTGAATCTTGTACTAGTAGTGAATGCCTGAGTGAAATGAAAAATGAACTGTTTGCAGGATAACCAATGAAAGGTAAAAACAATGCAGAAACATTTCATTCAAACTGTCCTGATCATCTGGATGGTGTTTTAATCGCATTATGTTTGTTGATCATCTAAGATGCTGGCCCCAAGAGGTGCTGGAGCCTGTCCCAGAATAGTCAAGGCCAGTCAAATGCAGGGCAGACACAGAATAACACACAAGACCCAGTTGAGGAATCTTGCATGTCCAGTCCACCTGATGTTCATGTCTTTGAACTGTGGGAGGAAAATGGAGAACCCAGAGTGAACCCAAACAGACATGGGGAGGACCCAGAGCCATTGAGAGTGAAAGTGAAGTGAAAGTGACAACCCTTGTCATTGTGAAACGCAGCACAGCACAACAAAATTCAACTTCCGCCTTTTACCCATACTCATATGTGTAGCAGGGGGCAGCTATTGAAAGTGCCTGGGGAGCAGTGACGGGGATGGTACCTTGCTCAAGTCTACCTCAGGGCAACCTACTGGTGAGGGAATTGAACCCACAATCTTCAGATCCAGGGCAACTCCCTAACCACTAGGCCACCGCTGCCCCGGTGGGAGTTTAACTCAGAACCTTTTCTGTGAGGCAACTCCCTCTGATCCACATACTTCCCTTATTTCATTCTGAAACTGATTAGGTTTTGTATTAAACTGCTGTTGTGGGAAAGGCTACACTCACTGCTCAAATAAAAAAAATAAACAGGCATGACCACCCTTTGGGTAATTAAGCAACGATGTTGCTTAGAGCCAAGTGCAGGGCTCTCTGGGGCGTCTGGTCTTAACATTAGAGCAGAGAATAGTTTATTGTTGTTTTTTTCTTCTGGCATTAAACAAATTCCTACTAAATCAGACTCATCACAGTCTCCAATAACAAGCCTTTCTTACACCCAAGTCTTTAGACTGCAGAATGGAGATTAAGCACTTACTAGAACGTGCGGTAGATTTGCTGAGAGTTTCATCTAGAAAAGCAAGTGTGCTTCAAAAAGTATTGGCATCATCCTGTTTTACTCCATGTCTAAGTATTCAGGAAATTAAACTGAGCCCTTCATTCAGCATGTTATAATCCATGCGACCAGGAGAATATAAGGAAATATAAGTTATCTGCGATGAGTTTTTCCTTAAAGATCATTGAAAACTATATTTTGTGTTATAAAGGATTAATATTAACGTAACTTTTAAACATTTTAAAGCCAATGCAATACATTTTGTGAAATTAAGCAAACCTAAGACACTAAATGTGGCTGAAATCTACAGTTGAGAAAAAACAATGCAGAAGTGAAGTGAAAGTGACTAATTAGCATTGTCAAACAACAAAATGCAACCTCTGCTTTTAACCCACACACACCATGCAGCAGGGAGTAGCCATATCCAGAGCCCGGGGAGCAGTGATGGGGACGGTACCTTGCTCAAGGGTACCTTTGGGTAATCTACTGGTTCTGGGTTCAAACCCACAATCTAACAGTCCTGAGGCCTAGTCCCTAAACTCTCGACACTTTCAGTAGAAAATCACATGCATGGGAAGAAATAAAGCAAATCAAGTGAGTTCAAGTGAAGGGGAAGGTTTTGCTCCTTTAAACTCTCACCCTATTTTTTTCTTTCTTTCTTCTTATTTATTGCTATAATTTAGTCTAACTTGCTACATTAACAGTGAACACCTTGTGAATTTATTTTGCTTATGTTTCTATGTTGTCTTTTTAGTGTTTAGTATTTCACTGTTTTTGAAAATAATTTAGCTGAAATTTCGATCAATGCACCCTATTGCACCCTTTTCCCTATTGGCTCAAACACGGTCAGTCTCTGGCACCCCATTGTGGACAAACCCTAATTGTGTGGCAGAGCCTCAATTTAGGATATTCTGAGCAATGTCAAATTTTAATTTTAGTGAGAGGTCATCGTTTAAAAGTGTGGGCTTGGGCAGGTGTCATAAAATGCTTTAATGTGTAAACGTGTTTGTTTGCTTTATTTGATTTTAGCCATGACCACAATGCGCTTTCATTTGACTTCTTGGAAATGGCACACGAGACAAAGTTGTAGGAAAATCTCTGTAATTTGTAGCTTGAAAGCATCCTGAGTGGTCCTCTTGAGTTTTGTTAGCTAGAGAGGAGGGAGTGATGGTTAGAGGAACAGCGCTTTACAGCAGATTGTGTCTACAGTCTGAAAGGTCTTATTTTAGATTGCTGCACCTTTGCCAGTCTTTTTTGCTCTGTGTGTGTGTGTGTGTGTGTGTGTGGGGGGGGGGGTAAGAGTCATTTTGGTGTTCTGTTGAAGAAAAAATTGAAGGTATTTCTGGGTAAATGTAGGCTTGCCAGAGCAGGTCATAGAGAAATAAAATTGTTTGATGATACTAAATTGCTCTTTCATGGAAGGTAGACTGAGCAATATTTACCTTTTTCTATTTTCTTCCTCTCCCTATATATTGTAACCCACTTATCTCTTCTCTTCTTCGCTTTTGTTTCTGTCACTCAGTAGATGGGTGGTGGAAGACACAATGACTATCTGATTTAATTGACAGCTCTTGTAGTGTTACTGGCTACAGCATATGGGATGTGTTATGCATGAGTGTCACAGAACTGCTGTGGGTACCAATGAGGCCATTTACATGCACATGCACACACACACACACACACACACACACACACACACACACACACACACACACACACCTGTCTTGAAACATCCCAGACCCACTTAACACACAGCTTGAGAGTCCTTCTTATTTCTTGTTCAGCATCAGATTGCTGTGAGCCATATCTAGTAATGCTTGGATATGTGACCCTTATTATGTGCACCATTTGCCAAATAAAAAATGGCTGTTATTTTAATCAGTAATAACATCATAATTGTGCAGCTGTACATGCTGGACACCTGAAGACTTTTTACATGTTAAGTTCACATTTTTTTATTTGATTTTTCATATTTTTTTCTGTCACCTCACAGTCAGAAGGTCCTGGGTTCCTGATTCTCCTGGTGTGTGCATGGGTTTCTTCCAGGTGCTCCAGTTTCCTGCCACCATTCAAAGACATGTATGTCAGGTGGACTGGAGACAGTGTCAGGTGCTGGGATAAGTTCTACTCAGGACAAGTTTCTAACAAAATGAGTGAGTGAGTGAGTGAGTGAGTGAGTGAGTGAGTGAGTGAGTGAGTGAGTGAATGAGTAGATACCAACTTAGAATTCTGTTTCTTTTTTTTTTTTTTTGCATATTTCCCCTTTAATAATAAAAAACCCTCACTCTACTGCCTGTTTGGATTTGCTGTTTGGTTCTGCAATACATCTACATCTACTACAACTGTTTGACCACACACTCAAGCTTTCTGACCACCCACTATTACAGCTCTCATTTCACACCAGCTTCTGTGATAAACGGGACTTTTTTCTTGATGTTAACCTTATTCTCTCAACACTAGAGTAAGTTTTAAGTTAAGGAATTTTGCTGAAATGTCAGGTTCCAGTAGCAGGATTTAAGTTGAAATTTTTACAGAGGTCAATTTTCAAATAATCGCATAAGTAAAGAAAAGGCTAAGTTATTGTTTGGTACATCATGCCATCATAACATGCAAATGACTGTTACCATGCTAGAAATGGGTGGTGCATGCTCATGATTTTGGGACTGTGTCTAACTCTCCACACACACGGTTAATGAGAGCAGCCATTAATACACAAAATCAACACTCGGAAAGCAGAAAGAATAAATTAAGACATTAGGCTTCAGGGTTTCCTTACAAAGAGCAGAGGGAAATTATTGCATATACATAATCTGTTTTATTCACTATTTAATCAGGACTTTTCAATTTCAAGTAATTTATTTCGGATGTGCTACAGCTTTCTGAATCATAAAATAGATCATTATTCTGATCGCATCTATCCATCCATCCATCCATCCATTCTCTTCCACTTATCCGAGGTCGGGTCGCGGGGGCAGCAGCTTCAGCAGGGATGCCCAGACTTCCCTCTCCCCGGCCACTTCTTCCAGCTCCTCCGGGCGGTTCCCAAGGCGTTCCCAGGCCAGCCGAAAGACATAGTCTCTCCAGCGTGTCCTGGGTCTTCCCCGGGGTCTCTTTCCTGTGGGACGTGCCTTGAACACCTCACCAGGGAGGCGTCCAGGGGGCATCCTAATTAGATGCCCGAGCCACCTCATCTGGCTCCTCTCGATCACTCGGTCCTCTGATCGCATCTATAGTGCAAAATACAGCTGAATACAAATGAGCTAAATCTTTGTTTTTTACTCTTTTTGCAAATGTGTCTACAGCAGAATTGGTTTAGTCTAACCAAAATTATTAAATAACATTGTATATACATGTCTGACTACCCATCTGCCCCGAGGGCATGAATTTTCAGGTCTTTATGCAGCTGGGCCATGTTTTGTCCCTGCTTCTCAGATGCCCTGCTTGCGATGCTGAGGGACTGCACTTTTTGAGGCTGCTCTGAGCCAGGCTCCATCAGAATGCTGTACAAAGATCAGCCTCTGGAGGAACAGGCCCAAGGCAGTGTTTGTATTAGCTTTGTCTTTGCTTTCATATGGATGTGTGTTCTGCTTTAATGCCAGACAAAGAGAAGAGGAAACAGTTCAATGTAGGGAATTTATGGCAGTGACAGCACAGAGAGGCCACAGCAGAACTTTAAGCAGTGGTTTACTAAGTCTGTATGATTTTAAAGGACCAAAACAAGTGTAAAGTATAAACCACATTTATCTGGAATTTTCTGAATTCCACTAACCCGCTATGATCAACACTTTGCATTTTTTTTCCCTGTTCAGTCTGCTCTTCTTCTTTATTAATATATTTCCAGAGCTATAACTGGATCCATCTGATTCATTAACATGAGCTAACAAATTCGTTTATTTAATGCTCCAGAAAATAAAAGATTTAAAATTCACAGCATTTAGCTGGCACTCTTATCCAGAGCTCCTTACATTTCTTAACAACAGGGACAGTCTTCCTGGAGTCACTTGGGATTAAGGGTCTTGTTTAGGAACCCAATGATGGTAGTGCTGGAGGTGAGATTAGAACCTGCGACCTCTTGGTCTAGAGGCGAGTATCCTATCACTAGACAACTACCACCTCATTTTAAAGAATGAAAAGTCAAATGTTACTTTTTAATGATTCATTCACTCATTATGAGACATTTTTCCTAACCAGGGTCTCAAAGGATCCACAGTGGACAAATGCAGAAAAGCACTGCGAAAGGTTCATCAGTCCAAGGCATACGTGTTGTAAAATGCAGAAGAGCACTCTTTGACCTGCCCTGCACATTTCCCTGCTCCCATCACACCTCATCTGACTAATCTTTTGCACTTATATATTTCAGACAGATGTGAGGAGTGAGGAGTATTAACCAAGGATGCATACTGGTGTGTCTGCCCAGGCAGGAGATTAAGCTTTAGTCCGCTGCTGGGATTAGCTCATTAACAACCACTTCCTGAGTTGGAGTGGAGTTAAAACAGAGAACACGCTACAATGTTCAGGGCAGTGGCTTCCAGGACCAGGGAGGTGAAATGCTGGAATATTCTTAATATCATTAATACATAATAAAAGCATGAGAGAAGTACAGCCCCCTCCAAAAGTATTGGAACAGCAAGGTAACTTAATTTGTTTTTCCCGTGCACTGAAAAAATTGGGTTTGAGATAAAAAAAAAACTAAATTAGATCATCAGCTTTTGTTTCTGGTATTTATGTTTTGATGAATTAATGTGTTAAATTACATATAATATAGCACTTCTGTAGCTGAGCACTGACTTTTTCAAGTAAGCCAAAGGATTGTCAGAAAGTAAAAATCTAAATTAAAGTAAGTGACACTTAATTATTAGTTTCAAATCTCTTGCTTGCATTAACTGCACCAAGCCTGTGACCCACTGACTTCATTACATTCTTGTTTTCTTTTAGTGCTTATAGCTTCCACACATTTTTTCCAGATTCTTTTAGCTGTTGCTTGTTCTGGGAGGCTACTCTCTTCAGTCTTCACTTCAGGAGATGAGATACATGTTTAAATGTGTTAGTATCTGATGATTGACTTACCCAGTTTTAAAATGTTCCCTTTTCCCAGATGAATCATGTTAACTTTGCAGTGAGTTTTGGATCATTATCCTATTCATTAAAAAAGTTCTGACTGGTCAGCACTAAAGCATTTCTCTGACAAAATGTCTCTGTAGACTTCAGAATGCAATGTACTGTAACCATCATGAGATACATTATCAATAAAAATGACTGAGCCTGTTCCCAAATCCACCAGCTAAAGCCATGACATGGCCTTCACTGTGTACACTTTCCGTCATTTATTAATTATTTTTTCATCAGTCTATAAACCTTTGTTCAAAAAACTTTGTGACTAATCTCATCTTTGGTTTTCTAATTCTTATCAGTGATGAGTGTTTTTGATACCCTGACCTTTGTCCTGTGGAAGATAATCATGATGGCAATGGCTTTTGTTTTCTGGTTTTTAGTTGTAGTATTCTTTGACAGGCCTGTTTGGTGTCTGTTGTATAATCCACCAGTGGTTTCCTTCCTTTTCAGGACATTCCAAATAGCTTTCTGGCTGATAGCAATATTTGTGAACTGCTTCCAGTAGATATTCCCATTTTATTGTCTTCAAAATGTCATGCCCCCCCCCCCCCATATGGCCCTCAGGTCTTCTTTTTTTTTTTCAACAACAAATGCAGCCCTGAAGAGGTGAAATCCAAAGCTCCAACTGAGAGTAAATATCAAAAGCTATTTCTTGTTTAAACAATCCATCTAACAGGACACATCAATATAACAACTACCAGTCAGCCTTACATGTTCCAATATTTTTGCTCACTAGGAAAACAGGATAGAAAGATAGGAAAGGTACCATTTTCTGTATGACTAAACACGTCAGGAGTTAAATACCAGGAAATAAAAGATGTATGTATAATCTCTCATCTCATAATCATCTTTTCATCTCGAACCAAAATGCGGAAAAAAATGTTGAACAAACAAATGAATAGACCTTTCTGTTCCAGTGCTTTGTTTGATGCTATCCTATAGTCATAAGAACGGCAATGCAAATGCCCTAAAAAAAGACAACAGGGAGCACATACTAAAATCAGAATTTCTCTCTCTGTCTGTCTCTCTCTGTCTGTCTGTCTCTGTCTGTCTCTCCTCCAACTGCTGTGGATTTTAACTAAAGCTGAACCTTTCAACTAACATAATTCTTGCTCGTGTGTTTACAAGTAGGATAAGGGTGAGTACAGGCAGAGTGTGTGTGTGTGTGTGTGTGTGTGTTGATTTAACATGACCTTGAGATCATTCTATTGACAGGCTGGAATGTTCAGAATGTTTACTGATGTGCTTTAAGATGCAACGGTAGTAAAGAGAAAAAAATTGCTGTGTGTAGAATTTAGTAAATAAAGCATGCTGTTGGGTGATGTTGAGTCGCTTTGTCTCAGACCCTCCTTTTACACTTACAGCTTCCATTGAATACAAGGAAAAGGTCAAAGACAGAAGTCCCTACTGAGAGAAAAAACACTCCACGAGAATACAATACTTTTTCAGAGCGTGTACAGCTGTTAGTAAGGATGCACTACGCATAGAAAAGAGGGAGCAGCAACGCCTGCAGTTTCAGTGGTGACTAAAGAAAGCAAGCCTCCCACCCCCTTCTCCCCACTCACGGCTATAGGGGCTTTGCTGAGAGTCTGCTCTCCAGCTGCATTAATGTCTGATATGGGGAATGTAATGCTTTAGACTGTAACTCACTGCAGCAGATAGTAAGCACAGCTGAGATCATCGGAGTGCCTCTTCCTTCACTTAAAGACATTTATCACAATCATTGGTGCAACAGGGCCAGCAATATTTTGAAAGACCATTCCCACCCGTTACATGGACTCCTTTCTTCTACCATCCAGAAAAAGGCTCAGAAGGATTCGCTGTGGCTCTGCCAGACTATGCAATAGCTTCATCCCACAAGCCATCAGAACACACACTGCAGTATCACACAGACTGAAATATGAGTCATCCCCTTCACTCCAGTAATTTTGTATTACTGCAATGAGCAAAAAGCTTTTTTTACCTATCTTTTCCTGTTCTGATTAATTGACTTAGATTTCATTATAGTTATAGAAACCAGTGATTTTGTTGTCTAACCCTAATCCTATATTAAAACATGTATTTTTTTTTTTTACAATTTTAAACCATAGGAGAACAAACCCATATTAAGTGTTTATTCGTGCTTTAAGTACTTTATTAGGAATAATTGGGATTTTGCAGCTCACAGAAGTGTAAGGAAACTTGCTCAGCAGGATAACTTTACCTACGCTGTCAGCTAACAGCAAGTGCAAGCAATACTTTTAATACTAAAAATCACCCATTTCCTTCTTCTTCTCGCTGTGAGGTGACAGCACTACTCAGTGCACCACCCATTAATCCATTTATCCATGCTCCTCAACACAACCATTCACACGTCTCTTGCATGCTGGGATTACAATTCACAATGACCAGAATGATTCATCAGTGTTTTGGCTAATAGGTGCTACTGGGCCTTCTTCATTACTACAGTAATTAAACTGTCGCTGTAACTGTCCCATTTGGGCAGCGGTGGCCTAGCGGTTAGGGCGTTAGCCGCAGGATCGGGGTTCAAACCCCTTCCCAATAGGTTGCCCTGAGGTACCCTTGAGCAAGGTACCGTCCCCATCACTGCTCCCCGGGCGCTTTCAATAGCTGCCCACTGCTGCACGGGTTTGAGTGTGTATGGGTAAAATGCAGAGGTCCAATTTCGTTGTGGTTCATGTGTGCTGTGCCGTGACCTCGCAATGACAAGGGTAGTCACTTTCACTTTTTCACTTTCATTTGAGTCCTGTAAATTATGGTGTCCAAGCATTTGTCCAGGAACCTTGATCTGAAGACTGTCAAGTCTGCTCAACTTTTCTTTTCTTTTTATTTTTATGTCTGTGTGAGTTTGTGTGTATCTGTGTGTAGCACCACATTGTTAGTTCCATAACATATTATCACTCACCCTCACAAATTGTTTAACAGGAAGTTGTGGCCCAGCAGCCAATAGGATGGGGATGCTATCTCGGTTTATCCAGGAGAAAGTCTGGGATGGTGCTGAAGGTCATCAGTCATGGTTTTGAGGTGTTTTAGTTCCTGCTGTTCAGGAACTGGCATGATAATAGAGTCTTTGGACAAGCAAGAACAAAACACATAGGGTCATATTGAAGATCCACAAGAAGCTTTATTTTTTGTTTTATACAATTACTTTGAATCAACAGGGCCGACAACAGTGGTAATGCAAGATATACCATGAAATGGCAGGCCTTTAATAGAGTACTCATATGAAGTACTATAAAAAAGATAGGAATGATTTTGTGTACAGCTGTAGTCATCTAATGGAAAACCTTCAATTCTTAGCATCACAGTAATAAAGCCAAAAGCTGCAGGAAGAAAGTGATGTAACAGCAGTTGTTCCTGCCATTTTAATGCCATTTATGCAAAAGTGAAATAAACTAGAAACATTCAGGCCCAGCTGTTAATGAATGATACATGACATGTATTTTAGAAATAAATCCCTGAGGCATGTGTTCATATCAGACAGTAATGTCTGATATGAATATTTGAAATGTATTTTGGGGATAAATAATTTCCCTGTAATGTTTGTAGCTAATGCTGTAGTGTGAAACGGCAAAGCAGGGGACGGAGCGAGAAGGGGAGGGAGAAAGACGAATGGGTTGAGCTAATTTAATGCTGCTCTCCTTCATTAGTCTCAGCATGTTACTTAAAAGCACACATGAACACACAGCTAACATCAAGATCCTTCAGCATCTCACAGCTCCAAGTGCAATTAATCTCACACTGCAGACATACATCTGACGGGTTAATTACACTGCTCCCTATTCGGCTGACACAGAAAGAGAAACGGCCCATTCGGTTTCTCTGAGCAGGTGTTTTTGTATGTTTTAGTGCATCATTTGAGGACAGAAATGTCCAGCAATGTCCATGTTCTTTTCATCTGATGACAGCGATGACCAGCAGGAAAAACAGAAAAACAAACCAAAGACTGAACCCACAGTGCCAACAAAATACCCGACTTTGTTGTTTTAACAAAAATTACTGCCTTTATTTAACCTAAAAAACTAAAATCATATAGACTGCCTGTGTGAGGTCTTCTTCAGCACATCCCAAAGATTTTCAATGGGCTTGTGGTCTGGACTCTGTGGAGGCCAATCAATATGTGAAAATGGTGTCTCATGCTCCCTGAACCACTCTTTCACAGTTTGAGCCTAGAAAATCCTGGGATTGTCATCTTGGGATATACCCCTGCCACCAGGGAAGAAAATCCATTGTTGGAAAAACGAATCACCTGAAGCAACTCCAGATCATAGCACTGCACCCACAGTCATTTGGGAAAGGTTCTAGGCATGATGGTTGCATCACTTGCCTCTAGACTCATCCGACCACATGACTTTTTTCCTTTACTTCAGAGTCCTATCTTTATGCTCTCTAGCAAACAGAAGCCTTTTGTCTGAGACTCACTGCTAAGCGGTTTTCTTAAGGCGATGTAACAAAGTATTCCCCATACCTTTAAGCTTTATTTACATTGTGCATTTGGAAAATCTTAAAGATCTTAAAGATCATGGTTCACCATTATCCTTCCAGGTTTAGCAATGCACTGGAAAGTTCTTAACCTAATTTTAGTAACTTCAGCACACTCCTTAGTTGTCTTCATTGCTTGATGAAGACCAATAATGTGAGTGCTTTTGAAACAGTGTAAGACCCTTTCACTGAACACTGTTGATTATTTAGTGTTAAAGAGTTGATTTAATCTCGAGTAATCCAAATGAAGACTCCCACCTATTTAAAGTGTGCATATGTGCGTGTGTGTGTGTGTGTGTGTGTGTGTGTGTGTGTGTGTTCTTTTAGCATGCTTTGAATAAAAACATTAGCAAAAGGAGGATTACTTCTTGTCAAAGACTGATGTCAGCTTATGACATAGCAGAACACCCCATGTGACTGGAGAGGAAGTGGCTGGATCTCTCTGACATTACTGTGAGCCAACATGGGAGTAATAACCTCTCAGTCACATCCGTAACCAGTCAGAACTCTTGCTGCTTCTTAAGAGCGATGGCATATTTCTTTTTCCTCAAAAATGTCAGAGGAACCACTGGAACTTCATTTAATTTCAGAAATTGTTTAAGCTGAGCCTCACAAAAAGATCACATTTTTTCTATCATTTATGCAACTTATCAAGTTATATGTATATATATATATATATATATATATATATATTTTTTTTTTTTTTTTTTTTTTTTTTTTAG